>DF820094.1:0-327400 GCA_000836195.1 Taphrina populina JCM 22190
AGACGACAGTGTGAACAACGGACCTGGACTGCAAGAAAATTACGACATAAAGCCACCGAAAAGGTATGGTGATACCACTACTTATAGGAAGACACCCCACTTGTGTGATACTGTGTCGGATAAAACTAGATTTGTACAATCTGTTTCAAGAGTGCGTACGTAAGTAATGAAGTCTTCGTCAAATCGAACGTACCATGCCAACTTCCGCATTGACTTTACAAGATCGAAAGTCAATGGTCAAAAGTGTCGAGCGCAAACTCAACTGCACTCCCAACGAGGGGGTCGAACCCTCAGCCTTTCGATATCCGTGTAATAGCTTACTTAAGAGTCGAACGCTCTACCGATTGAGCTAGCCGGGACAATTGCTGAAGATGTGCTGCAAAACTCCATATATATTCGCACATCGATATGAGATGCTCTAAGAGATGATCATCTGAATGAGCTACTAGAAGATCTATCATACCGCAAATTCACACAATAGACCAACATCATATGCTTCCAAGAATTCGCCTTCGGCATTCCGATATGAATCGTTTTTTGTGCAGGACAGAACCGACAGATAATGAAAATTTCAGCTGCGACTTGCGATACACCTCAAATAAGGGTGTAATGTTGGAGTGAGCTTGACGAACCCTGCCTTCGTTGTGAACCGGGAAGGCACGTATGGTCAATCACGGTTTCGTAGCTCCACAACCGTCCGTCGTGATAGAGAACTACTTGAATTCATAGACACTTTCTACAAAAAACCTGACTATCGTGGTAGTGTATGCCCCAGCAGACAAAACTGAATGGAAAACGTACGCTCATCATATTTCTGTGGTGGTCTTAATGACTTTCCCTCTGTTATCGATGAGGAATCGACTACGCAGCCTTTTCCAAGACTCTGGCAAGCTTACGTTCAACCACTACGTGACGACCACGGCATAGTAGACATAATTCGGATAAAGAATCCATCCCTGTTGAAGTACTCACATTGAACACAAGCAGAACTCAGGCTAGATTTTCAACGTCAGATCACTTTCAGCGTGGAACCTATGTTTCAAGCACTCAATGCAAGCCACTTTCATCACAAAACCTGCATGCCTAGCTCGTCCATTTGATTTATTGTAACGTGTTCCGACAGCTGTCCAGCTCTTCCTAGTGAAGAGGGAGATGTTGTAACAGACGACCACGCGGACGGTGCTAAGCTCGACCGTCTCAGGCTTCTTCGAATCCACTGCTGTTTGGCCCTTTACTCCGGCAGACCAGCAACTTGGTTGCTCACAAAATCACCGCTGTTGACACTAAATATCAATGCTTTGATCATGCTTGACGCAACAACATTCTTGGTACCCATTGTCAAGGATCAAGTCATTACCAGGGACGCCTGCGAAGAAGCGTGCTACACCTTTCTGACTGACTACCTCGCCTTTCATTAACTGGCCGAACCTCATTGGATATTACCTGAACGATTGTACAAGAAGAAGCCTTGATGGTTCATCATGTCTATAGCAGATGGAAATTTAATCCATCGAGGTGGACTGGAGACGAAAAGTCCCTTAGGTCACACTAGTCTTATAGAAAATAGCACAATATGTGGCTCGTTGTATATTGCCATTGTGTGCTCACCCTCATTCCAAAATTGTTCTACAGCTGCATCACTCTCAGAAGAAGCTTGACGGGCTTCAGTACTGTCACTCTCGAGGCAAAGACGAGTTGTCATGTGTACTCCCCGGTCTTCATGATCATACAGTCCTAGTGATCTGCTTCACACGACACAGTGTACTTTGGCTGTATATTTGAGCTTCGGCACATCGGACCTAAGACGTTGCATTCGCTTCTACGTAGCAGATATGCTCGTTGTATTATCAAAGTTCTAACGAGAGAAAATACTTGATTCTAGCACGCGATGCATAAGAGCTGACATTAAAGATCTGACACGGGAAGTCGACGATATGCACGGAGAAGTGGCATTTCTCCAACTTTAGATTGCAATAGCAAACTCATTTCATAGCACAGAAACTTGTTTGACCTGCCATATAATTGCCACTGCTGTACACTTACAAAAGCTTCTGTCCTGGCTTAAAACACTGTCATTTAGAAAAGTACACGCGTATATCCCTCCCAAGTAGTTCATGTGTAGACGGCACTTTAATCGCCCCATCACGTTTTATTGGTTGCTTGCGCCCGCGTCCGGCAAAGAGGACGCCACAATGAATCTGCCCTGCAACGTAGCACAAATGCCAAGCACAATGCAAAATCCTGAAATACCGTCGCTAATTTCATACACTTGTGGTCAGTCGCGTAGGTCCCCCTTTGAAACCCTCCCTCGACTCATTCCCGGCTTGGATATCGCGGGAGTTCGCGTGCGAAGACCATGGCAATTACTGACAAGCTGCCTGGTCTGCCCTCCGTACCATCTGGAAATATGAGCGAGGCCGATCGAAAGACCATGATTTTCGGAGCCTGGCTCGTTGGATCCATCATGATGATCTTCACAAATCGCTGCATCTTGATTGATCTGGGGTTCTCGGCCCCGATGGCGCTCGCTGCTTGGCAGACTCTTGTGGTGGTTGTTGTGACCCAGGTATTCGCTCTACAGAGAAGACTCAGCGACATACCTGTTGCACCGGGTAATGTAGTCACTTGGGAGACCTATACCACGTTCCTGCTTCCGATAGGCGCATTACTAGGTGTTATACCTCTATGGAGTACTGTTGCCTCAAGAACGTTACCGTTGTGGCAGATCGCCGTGTTGCAAGGCCTCACACCCATGATCGCGGCCGGACTGAGTAGCTTACTCGGTGCTCGTGTAAGTCTCACAAAATTTCTTTACATCGCGATCATCTTGTTGGCTCTCTTGATCTCTACTGTTGGAGGTATGAAATTTGGCAAATATGATACGCAATTGACAGAGAAACAATTATATGGTGCAGGATGGACAGGCAACGAACGCATCCTGGCACAGAACGAGACATTTTCTGGTAGTACCAAGTTATCGGTTAACGCGATCCTGGGCCGCACGAACGAAACCGATACTATGGCAGGCCCACATGCCGCCACTGTGAACAAAGTCATCGCAGTTTTATGCGGTCTCTTTGCTGTTTGTGCAGAAGCAGGATCGAAAGTTCTTATGGAGGCCGTACTCAAAGCCAGGAAGGAGCCAATGTCTGCATCTCAATTGCTACTCAACATAGCGCCCGTCTGGTTTCTTGTAGTCGCTATAGCGTCATACTCTGTCGAGTCTCCGGATGTGTCCTTTTTCCTCTCGCTCCCGACCGGTATACTTCTGGCGAACGGCGTTGCCGGAGTCGTCGCTGCGTATAGCATTCCGACGGTAATCCAGATGACTTCCGCCACAACCTACTTGCTCGCAGATAGTTTCAAGCAAACTTTCGTCACCTTTCTCGCTTGTGTTGTCTACAACATTCCTATTGGAGTCGTGCATGCAGTCTCATTCTTTCTTGGTTTCACCGGCTTTGCCAAATATGCAGAGAAAGAAATTCCTCGGGACTCGAGATTAAAGGCTGCAGACTACGCTATGGTGTCAGGTTCTGCAGAGAACGTTTCGGACGATACTGAAGCCAATTCTCCGGAACCCTCGAATTATGAGAACGAAAAGATTGCAGAGGCTACAGGCACCAGTGTCAACATGTTCATCGTGCTCTGTGGCTTGCTATTGGCTGTCTTGGTAACGGCTAGTATGACGACGCGTCCGGTTCTGTCTCCAGCACAAGCCATTAAATATGAGCAGGCGACTGTCCCGTATGAGATGTCAAAGATCGCTACCATAATAGAGACACGAAATCTGCCACATCTCGGACCATTGATTCTCCAGTTCTTGACTGTTTTACCGGCAGATTGGCCGGTGCTAGCCTGGTGTTCGCCAGAGAACATCGAAGTCTTGCGCCAGATACCAGCAATATCTCGTAATGTGGAGTCAGGTCGTCTCGAATTACGACTCTTTCCGCACCAATTTGATATCCACGATCAGGAGTACCTGTCGCGATTCTTGACAAAGCCTTGGCTATGGGAGACCATTGAACAGGAATGGATTTTGTTCTTTCAATCCGACTCAGTCTTGTGCTCTAAATCTCCTCAGAAAATTGATGATTGGCTTGGCTTTGATTGGGTGGGTGCTCCATGGGAAGATAGTCCTCGTGCTAGGGGTGGTAATGGGGGACTTTCAATCAGAAAGCGGTCTTCAATGATAAAATTGACGACGAATCCAGATATCGCCCGCGAAGACTATGGCGATCCAGAAGACGTCTGGTTTTCAAGACGACTGACCGAACTGCCTGGGGTACGCTGGCCCACTGAGCATCAGGCCAAGTTCAGCGTGGAAAACATCTTTGGAGCCATGCATGAATGGTCCTGGCGTCCCCTTGGAGTTCATTCTGGTGGTACACCCCCATCAACCTGGCGAACAGAAGATATCATGAATAGGATGATGGACTGGTGCCCAGAACTCAAACTTTTCTACGATCCACGTAGATACATTGGTTCTTAAATTCTATCGCTGATGTGCAGTATGTAGGGATAGTTAATTTGTACATTTTTCATCATTTACTTTATGTGTCTTATGTGCCTTATTATCCGAGATGTACTGCTGAATCCTTGCCTCCTGCTCCGTCTTGGCAAGACACGTTCGCCCAGAAGTATGGCGTACGGCAACGACACGGCCGTCAGCGGGATAGTACATCCATGTCCCGATGTCAGACCAAGCCTTTATGCTTGCTTCCACTGTTTCTGCGGAAGTTATTTGCTGCACAATATGAACTCCATATGTGTCCTCAATAAAATCTCCTCGCTTCAAATACTGACCCCCGAAGATGCGCTGATATAAAGCTACTGAGCAAAGATGTGGACGGTCGAAAAAATGAAGACAAGCGACAAGGTCATCTGCCAATTCACGCCCTTGCCTAAGCTTACGAGCGGCCTGAAAAATCGCACCGAACGTAGACCTTGCACCAGTACGACAGGTCTCGTACCGAATCGACTGACGTGCTACAAAAGTCACGTATTGTATCGTATCTGATTCATCCTTCATCATCTGCAGTAACGTGTGGAAAGGAGGTAGTGGACGAGTGAAAACCCAGTCGTGCTGTAAGACCAAGACGAACGGTGTTTTAACAAATTGTAGCGCGCTTTTGACGCTGAAAGCAAATCCTTGTCTGTACCTCTGTCTCAGACATGTCACTGATCTTGAAGCTCGAAGTTTCCCATTTGTGGAGATATATGTGTGCATACCGGAATGAAGATATTCATCCTGAGGGCATCCGACCAGCGATTTAACGTTTTCTATGTAACGCGGGTAGGTGTCTGCCATTGCCTGAGGGATCTGACCTCGCTTTAGACGACCATTTTCTCGAGACCTAGCAATGGTGTAACCATCAAAAGTTATGATGATAGGCACATAATCAAATGCCGCCGGTAAAGACGCAAGAACTGAAGACACAAGTTCTGTCGAAGGTGCCGATGGAGTTGGGGAGGTAGTAAGAATTACCGTCAATTGGTTTGCCATCGTTTGAGGCAATTGCATAATCACACAGAGAAAGCTCTTTCCACGACGATGTCTTGAATGGAGACAGCCATGACCGCGTCTCTATAGAACGATCCTATACGTGACCAGATCTTTCACAAATGAATGACCAAACTTGATCTCTGAACCATGCCGTCCACGCTATAATCTGTTGTGTGGACTCATAAAAATCTGCGGTACTCTCGTAGCAGTTTGGACATCAGTGAAATTTATATGATAATAGTTTATATTTTTTATTTCTGGCTCAAACTATCAAATCCGAATTAGTGTAGGGGTTATCATACTCGCCTCTCAATTACGTTCCACGTTAAACAGATCGCGAGTGACCGGGGTTCGATTCCCCGATTCGGAAAATTTTCGGAAGATTTTTTGCGGAGCGGACGACTCGTGTGTGTCCATGTGTTGGACTTTGGGAGAGTGATGGATAGTTTTTGTTCTTATCAGCTGTCCCTTCTTATCAAGTTCATAATCTTCGCCATGCTCAGTATCTATCTTTGCCTATGATCATCGTGTAACACAACTATCGCGTGACAAAAAGAGACACTTTCCGCGCTTAGACAATTTGTATGAAACCATCCACGTTTACACTCAGGTACAATGGGTTTTGATTTGCGACTGTGACGAATAACCCAGTCGGTGTTGGACACGTTGATGGCTCGCAAAAGCAAGCCGTCTTTTTATGCTGTAGCAAGAGGGGCAAAGCCCGGTGTCTATCTCGACTGGGAATCGTGCAAGGTGCAAGTACATGGCTACAAGGACGCGAGGTATAAGGGATTTGAGACCCACGAAGACGCACTTGCATTCATACGGATACATCAAAAGCTGGCCGTTGCTGCAAGGACTCAAGACGTCGACTCAAGTGTGCCTCACATCGCTAGCACTTCACCAGACGTTACGAACAATGGTGCAAAACGAGGCAGAGATGATGGCGACGGACTAACTTTCGTGGCTGCAAGTGAAGCTCATCGACCGCTCAAGGCACAAAAGATGGATTCATCCCTGAATCATGAACCCCTATGTAAATTGAAACAGACTGAGCATCTCACAAAAGGTCTTGTAGGTCAGCCTGCATTAGATCCGATAGTGATTTACACAGACGGTAGCGCGAGAGGTAATGGACAGACCGGCTCTGTCGCAGGACTTGGGGCCTTTTTCGGTACAAATGATCCTCGAAACATTGCCGAACGACTTCCTGGACTACGACAAACCAATCAAAGAGCCGAGTTAACGGCAATCATTCGTGCCTTGGAAAGCGTCTTGTATGAGGCTCCTGTAGTGATCAAGACAGACAGTCAGTATTCCATCAATTGCTTTACCATTTGGGGCCAAGCATGGAGCAGGAACGGTTGGAAAACATCAACCAAGGCAGATGTGGAAAATAAGGATTTGGTGCAGAAAGGCCTAGCTCTAATCAACCACAGAACTGCAAGTACCACCTTTGTCAAGGTAAAAGCTCATATCGGTCTCCATGGCAATGAGATGGCAGATCAGCTTGCAAATGAGGGTGCCATGCTGATAGCTCGGTTCTCATCAGAACCAATATTCACAGTTTGATTTTCGCCTGTTATGATGCGAGGTATATTGTGGCCAGAATCGTTATTGCTCCATCTTGAACGCCAAGCGGATGATCCGCTTCTGGTAGGGGCCATATCTGTCCCACGGGAAAGCAAAATGAATGGTCGTATCTAGTGAAGAATACTGTATAAATATAGAAACAGAAAATCTACAATTTGTAGACGAACGAAACAATTATCGCTAAAGTGAAGAGACGTCCTTGTTCTCCATACGAGTGACGCACTTCCAGCTTATAATGAAATTATGCTGATTGTATGTAGAATCGTCCTTTCGATTCTGTCTAAGCTTTGCTCAAATGAAAACACTCCAACAGGATTCATAGGGCTGAAGCCAAACGTCATGACCCGCTATTATATCCGTACCATTGAACACCAATTGTATCACATCTGCATACCACCATCCGCAAAATTGAATTGTTGCCCAGCTTGCTGCTGCTGCTGAGCAAAAGAAAAGGTACCTGCTTCATTTGTCTCTGGTGCAAGCGAGTCATCTTCTTCCTCGTCCTCATTGTCACCAAAGTATTTCTCAATGATGGTGTAAGCCTTCTGATATATTTCCTGATTCGCGTTGTTCTGGCATCCATGAATCTTCTCCATGCCCCCAGCTTCTTCGATATAGAGTGCGAACCTATTGGTGCCACCGTTTTGTGATTTTTCAAGATCGCCAATTTTAAGGATATTCTCTAACCCATCCAACGCAACCTGGATAATCCTATTGTCCAAACAGTCAAGCAGATCGCACAATGGCTTGATTGTGCCCTGCTGAACGAGGTAACGTATCTGATCCGGGTTGGCCAAACCACCAGAAGTGGCATTAGAAATTGCCCAAGCAGCCTCCTTTTTGGTTTTGAAATCAGCGGTAGCGAGAAGATTGATGAGAGGTGGCATGATGTTGGCGTCAATGACGGTCTGAATTTGCGAAGCATTACCAGCCGTGATGTTAGAAATCGTCCAGCACGCCTCTTTACGTATGGCATCCTTGGGCGACGCTAGTAGGTAAAGAAGAGCGTCCAATGCATGACAATTGATGATAACTTGAGTCTGGACATCATCACCGGTGACGATGTTTCCAACACTTCTAAGCGCTGGGGTCTGAACACTGGTGGAATTGTGGCCAAGCAGTTCCACCAGTCGACGTGGTATTGCTGCCTCGACGACGGCCTGAATCTTCTCGTTCGAGCCATCAGATAGGTAAGAAATGGCCCAGCAAGCATCGATAAGAACTTCATCGTCCATGGAGAATAGTAACTTTGCAAGAACTGGTAAAGCCGGAGAGATCGTGGCCCAGTCTGGCTGTGGACTCTTGCCACGACAGAAATTTGATAATGTCCACGTCGCATTACGTAGCATACTGATCTTTCGAGAGTCGTTGAGCAGGACAAGCAATGGTTGCAAAGCTCCACAGTTTAAAACGAAGTCTCTGCATTCTGCAGAATCACCGGCGATATTGCCGAGTGCCCAGACAGCTTGTTCGCGAACGTCCATTTCGTCTGACGACAGAAGTTCGACGAAGATTGGAACAGCTCCTGCTTCGATTACGACTTTCGTCTGCTGAGACGATCCAGATGCAATATTCGTAAGAGCCCAGGCTGCTTCAAACTACATCGTCAGCATCACTCCGGTAATGTCGACGTGGGGCTCTTTCACTCACCTGAACCAAGGTGTGAGGGCTACGTAAGAACTCCACGAATCTGGTAACCACACCACATTCAATGACCTTCTCGATCGGTGGGTTCCTCTCTTTTGAGAGGAGTTTCCTGAACTTGGTTGTAGCTTGAACCTGTTCGTCGACGTTCTGCGAGAAGACGCCTTCGATCATTTGTGGTAACTCAGTGTTGAGCTGTGACTCGAGTGTGCCGATTTCTTGCTCTTCCTCGTCATCACTAATGGTGCCAGTCACAGCCATGTTTCGTCGCTTGGTCAGGTTTTCCTCCCTTTTCTGTTTCCTGATCTCAACTTGCTGCTCTTCTCTACGGCGTCTCAATTCATCACCCTTGAAGAGTCCTTTGTTCTTGAAGTTGGCTCTTCTGTCAGCAGTGGCACTCGTAAATTTAGTGTCGTCGCCCATGTTTGCAGCGGATTACGCAAATGTATGCTGGTGCACTTGTCAACAAGAACAACCTTTTCTGGAAATCAAAAATGGCAAAAGGAGAAAGGTCATCAAAACATTCACGTGCCTCAAACAACATCGCGTATCCAGATACGACTGATCTCAAGGCTTGTTGAGTCGAAGACAGAGAGGACAACAAAGTCTTGTGCCAACTTTATCCGTAAACCTGTTAGTCGGGTGTTGCAAGCTCTGAGGTCATGACTAGGTCTGTCCTAGCGCACCTTGATTCATTATCTTGTGAAGCTTTGACGGCCGACACTTTTGATCAAGAGGCATGAGTGCAGAGGAAGGCATTCTTGATCAACCTATTGCAGTACATTATGCTTCTCTAAAAAGTTATGAGACAATATCTAGCTTTGAGCAGATTGGCAAGACCTTTGTCAACTTTATAGCTGTAGTGAACAGCTTTTCTGAGATTAAGCAGACTAAGGGACCGGATTTGTCGCTTTCTATGGTTGTATGTGACCCAAGTGCCGCTTCACCAGTTACTGGAACTGTGGTACTCTTTTACAGGCGCACGGCAGAAGCCCTGCCGCAACTCGTTCCGGGCTCAATCATAATTTTCCACAACTTCAAGCTCTTTAGATACAGAGAAGACCTCAATGTTTGGTCCAATAATGACTCCCAATGGGTTGTCTATAATTCGACTGGAACTGAGATCCTCTCCAAGAGCCCTTCATACCTGCCATCACCTTCAGCTCCGGTTTCAGAGTACGTGCGCCGGCTCGCAGCTTGGTGGAAGGTTCGATCTGGTCAGTCTCTTTCTGTGGGGTCCGCCGCTCCTTCTGGTGACTCTCATAAACGTGGGAGGCCTACAAGGACATTGAAGGAATTACGTGACGGCATGTATAGCGACATCTACGGATATGTAGTAAAGACTTGGCCGTCTCGCGAAAATGCCTTCACTCTCTACCTGACGGATTACACCTCCAACCCTGCTTTTTACAATTATGTTTACGGTGACGGCAAATGGTCTGGTCCTTTTGGGCAGATGACTATGCAGGTTACCTTGTGGGATAGTCATGGTCACTATGCACGTCAGCACGTGAGTGAAAACACGTACGTCTACCTCAAGAATGTCGTTGGCAGGACAAGTCCGGACGGCCAGCTAGAAGGGGCCGTCCGGCGTGAGCGCGATAATCCAAACAAAGTCAATGTGTTGATTGTCGATCCAAACCATATCAATGTGAAGAACATCAAACTTCGACGTGCACAATATGAGAGTACATGGCAATTGACGAAAGAGAAATTGAATGCAGACTTCATTGAGCAACAACAAGCCAACAATATCCGTCAAATAACGCCTCCACCATCCACGAACCCGAACCTCAGTACGTCTTACGAGCAAGTTCCCATCACTGCCGTGGGCGATATATTGAGTCCGCCTTTTGTGCCGCATGGTGAGAGGATCGAAGGACCGAGGGGAAGAAAGCAAGCACTCAAGTATCGCACCATTGGGCGCATCATTGATTTTTGGCCATCGAATCTGCAAGACTTTAGCAGACCGTACTGTATGGCGTGTCAAGCTACTTATGCGCCAATGGTTTCTGCTGGCGGCGTATCTGCAAAGTGCAGTCTTTGTGGCGGCCACAGGGATCCCGATGATCCGGAAATCTATGAATATGCCTTTACCGTCCTCCTCGAAGGTCAAGATCGCGTCTCGATTCCAGTCATCTTTTGTGGCGACGACATTGAAACGTTGCTGGGCACGGACCTTGTGCCGTGCAACCTCTATCTACCTGAGAATGCCATCATGCTGAATAAATTACGGGAAAAACTGTTTCTCCTGTGGGGCAACCTGGAAGAAAGCTTCAATCCACCACCAGCGAAAAAATCGAAAAAGAAGATTGAGCGCATTGCGGTGGAGGAGACTCTTTTATGGAACCACTTTTGTATCATGGAATACTGGGTCAACGAAGCTGGTGGACAGGCAGGATGGAAAGGACGCAGGTTCAGAGGATTTGGCATGACTTTGACCTAGTATCACTCTGGGTCGTTTCTTTCTTGCTGCCTCGTAGTTTTCATTATACATTCAGGTACATAATTTTATTCAATGTTACACATCGCGATAGATTGGTGCGAAGCGCGGTCTTGCTAGACTTATTAGGCTTATTTTCCAGGGAGGCTCGCTTCAGCTTCAGCTTGTGCTGCAGCCATCAGTTCCTCTTCCTCTTTGCTGATACCAAAGCTCTCCTCGGGCTTGAGCAGCGCAGGAGGATAATCTCCAGAGGACATTGTTGTGTTCTTCATGCCACTCTCACTCTTCCCGTCGACTTGATCGGGGGCCGGAGGTGCATCTTTCTTGACAGTCCCCGTCTTTTGCGGCTCACGCTGCCCTTCTGCGAGACAATCCCAATCAATGACATTTTCAACACCATAGTGAGCAGTCAACCATTCATTGGCCTTGATAAAGTGGCGACAGTCAAAGAAGCCACGAGCGGCGGAGAGGGGACTCGGATGAACACTCTCCAACTTCAAATGTTTATGTGAGTCTATTTTCTTGACGCGTTCCGAGGCCGGTTTACCCCATGCCATAAATACAACACCTTTTTCGCGATGCGCGGCCACGACATCAATGACGCGCTGTGTGAATTGTTCCCAACCCTGTTTCTGATGGGAATTCGCTTGGTGTGCCCGGACTGTCAGACAAGTATTCAATCTACCTCAATGAGTAAAAATGTTCTTCTTTCGTGCACTTTTGCATTTTGTGAAGAATGTCGTACAACAAAACACCTTGGTCTGCCCATGCCAGCAGACTGCCATGTTTGGGAATCTTGAAGTTTGGATAGTCATTCTTGAGCCCCTTGTAAATGTTTTTCAATGAGGGAGGCGCAGGACACGGTGCTTGCACGGAGAAGCATAGACCGTGCGCCTGCCCAACGTTGTGGTAAGGATCCTGGCCAATAATGACAATTTTAACCTGATCAAAAGGTGTGTGTCTTGACCAACTATAGACGTCTTCTTCTGGCGGAAAGACTTGCTGCGATTTGCGTTCCTTTGCGAGAAACTCTTTGAGTTTCAGAAAATAAGGTTTAGTGAGCTCTTGATGCAAGACTGACAGCCAAGTATCGTCCATTGTCCGAATCTCGAGATTGAGCAACTCTTTCTGTGAACCGCCCAGGGTCTCGAGCCATTCAGCTTTGTGGAAGTTGTTGACAAGGCTTGCTCCCGCTGGTGCACGCGGCGAGGAAGATTGAGTCACGCCATCCTTCTTGAAGAAGGAGGTTATGGCGGCGGACTTTACCTTTTTCATGGGCGAAGCCGCCACTTCTACAGCGGCTCTCTTTGACATGATCTCTGTACTATATAATCACTTTGCGTCGTGATGTACCACGTCAGGATCGCGTTTGAAATTGTGTCAAAGAGACGCGACGCGCACGGGAATGGTAAAAATATGAGGTCATACAAATTGCGATGCGCAATGGCTGAAAGCTGCACTGCGTGATGATGGTGATGAAATAGGCTATGGAATAAAAATAAGAAAATGTCCTTCGTAATTGAAGCTCCTTCACAGTGAATGCTTCACAAAGTGAAAATTGTGATAAGAGTGATTAAAGTAACGAAACGAATATTCTCACCAAGAAGTTTCCGACTGAAAAAGACGAGACACATACCATTCAAGACGAATCAAAGTCGTTGCCTCTGGAAAAAGAAGGAAGTTTTTTGGTTGTTGCGTTGCGCAGAAACGAATTTCTTTGCGCCGTTTTCAGCTTCCCTTCCTGAGGGAGGAGCTCATCACCTGTCAGTGCCGCAGTTGGACAAAACATTTCTGCTTCAGCCGCACTTCATCATCAAATCTAAAGTTCGCTAACGACGCCGCTTCCACTTTCGATCCTCGCCCATCCACTGCTCACAACCTCATTTGTATAGACGCGTCCGCTGCTTCAAGTCTGAGTGTCGGCTATATAGCTCTTCCCTCTCCCATATGACAACCACACAGGCGGACGGATCTGTCATGATTGAGGACATGTCCTCAATCAATACCAGCTTCGCCGACAGTGACACTACCCGAGATCATGAAACGCTGGGACCGCTCTGTCAACTCATCTACCTCTCCTCCGCCTCTGCATCTTATAGCAAAGAAGATCTTAAAGATATTCTCGCCGTCTCGAGGCGCAACAACACGCGAGCGAATATCACTGGTCTGTTGTTATACCACGACGGCAACATTATACAGTTTCTCGAAGGAGAGGAAAAGATTGTGCAGGAGCTGTACAATCGCATTGCTGGCGACAGGCGTCACAAGGGCGTTCTCCCTCTGCTGACGCGCAAAATCACGAGCAGGGATTTTGGTTCTTGGTCAATGGGCTTCAAGAATGTCACTGAGGAGGAAAAAGATCAATTGGACGGATTCAACGATTTGATGAATTCATTGTCTACTCATACTGTGGCGGATCCATCCATGTCCAAGCCAGTTCAGAGGTTGATTCGATCGTATCGCCAGGTATGTTTTTGTCTTTTGATTCACGACATGCCGAGTCACTAATTCTCGTAGCTCTGGGACACTGGCCGCAATGACCAGCCTTTTTCTTCGTCATAGATATTCATCATGACCACATTTGCTCTTGGCTGGACCTGGAAGCACGTCAATTGTTCTCTCGCTCATGCAAGCCAGGAACTAACGTTGTGGGAATGACAAGTCTACCGCACACTTGACGGGTGGAGGCCTCGCAAATATTCAACCATCAGCTTTGCGATTCCTGACATACTTTTACAATCTGCTCAACACGGTCAGGCATGATCCCATTGTAGTGAAACATCGTCGCTCTTGCTAAACGCTGTGCTGTGCACATTGTTGCGTCTGATACGATATAATAATATTATCCATAGAGAAATGTGATGAGGATTTTCCAATCTGTGCAAATCTCCCCCACTTTATACGCCAATCATTGTGTGACATGCACCATTCACTCTCTGAGACTTCAATCCTTTTTCTTTTGGGTACGGGTTCTTCAGAGCCAGAGTCCATCAGTCGAATGGAGATCATCTCACGAGGGTCGCTCTGATACGACAGAACATTATCCTGGATGAATCCTTTTACGGATATACTTGCAGCTCATGCTACCGAGTCTGAGCAGGCACTATACTCGCGCACGCGAGAGTCTCGACATGTGGTACAGCAAGAATTCTTGCTTGCTTCTTGCACATTCAATCAAGACACAACACTCTTGCATACCATGACGAGAGAAGCTCCTGATCCACGACACTCCATCATCTTTATCGCTCGACCTCCCACTGCTCTAGCAACGGCTGCGGGGGACCAGAGTGCAGTATTGATTCTCCAAGCCCGCATTCAGCACATTTTGGCTCGTCACGGCGTCACTCGCACTTGGCTTACACCACAAGTCGCACTGCACATGACTTTACTCGACATTATTTCCTGCGTTGACGAAAATACGGTGGAATCTATACTACCGCGCATCAAGCTGCGACAAATCCTTGATGCCGTACAGGGTGTATGTCGACTCTCACAGGCGAAAATCATGGTGGATGGGAACGCCATAGCAGTCAGTTTCCTGCCTCGGGGACACTTGACCATGCGAGAAGCGTTATGGGACGGCTGTAGTGCGACACAAGTCCTCCCGCAAATGAGGTACGTGGCGAACTCTGCGCACGTCACACTCGTCCGCTTTCTTGACACCGTGACAGTATCGAGTGCCACAATGGCACAGATTTTGCATGAGATTGATGCGATTGACGTGAGTGACGTTTCGGAATGGACAATCACGAAAAGTGAAGTGCAGTGCTTGTATGGACAAGTTTATTATGGTCAGGGACACTCACTGGTCTAAGTAGTGGTACTCGGAGCTGGCGGATGATTCCGTCTAGTGACACTCTTCAAGAGTTTTCTAGCGTGCTGGTAGTCCTCCCAAGTCATGTACCGGCGGCCATGACTTTTGGCAGTCTCTTTGCCAATCGCCAAAGCCATACTGAATTCTGCCTGATCAATGGCCTCGCCCTGTTTACGCGACTTGACAAAGTCCTCCTGTACTTGATTACTCACGGCCTCAAGGATCTCTACTTCGGTCAGGCGGCACCGTGCCAAGTATCGTCTCATGAGGCGCTTGCTGGAACTGGCTCTGAGATTCCATGAAGAAGAACGTTTGAGCGGGATCGATACTGTGCTCGGTAGGAGGGATTTGGTCTGACTGAGCACGATGAAGGATAAATCCACGGGGATCTTAAACTCACTAAAAGGGAAATGAAAGATGAGTTCTTGTGTGTTGATGGCATGCGTGAGATTCTGCAGGTTTTTAATACCGCGCTCGTTTAGTTGACCTTCCGACATGCCTGCTTCATTTACAATGACAGCATAATCGGCGGGAAGCTGCAGGGATCCCGTTGAGAAATCTTCGCCGTCGTGAGAGGGATAGAGTTTTGTAGCATTGAGTGTCTCGATGCTCATCTCAACCTCGAATGTACTTGTTAGCTCGAAAATTAGTCTGAAAATCAAGTGGGCCGTCTCTGCCGAGACTTCGCGCACATTAAGTGTGAAAGGCCCCACCAGTAATGGACTCCGTATGGAAACACTGGCAACGAGACTTATTAGACACAATTCCGCAGCCAGACTGTCTCCCTCCAGCGCCTCTTCGAGCGTCTGTAGAACATCGGCTCTTACTTCGGATGAATCAATAGTGCAGTCATCGGGATCGGAGGATGTGATGATACTCGAAAGGCGTTGCTTCTTGGTGATGAGTGAGTGAAGGATTATGTCGTCCTCGCATATCTCAAGAATACCAATGATGTCGAGACAGGCATGGAGTAGACCTTCCTCTCGTTCATTGTAGAGCTTGACGCAGATATCGCGCTTAGCACGATTTGTCGCTTCATCGATTGCTAGTTTCTTGAGAGAGTCCTCGATGCTGCTCGACACTGGCAAATCGATTGTGCGACACTGAAGTGAAGTACGTTCTTCAAAGACGATATCCGTCTCTGAGACTGGTAGTGGCGTGGTTGAATCGAGGCCGTACCGACCAAATTGCCATGCTCCATCCTCCCTGTACGCGCCACCATAGATTTCCGAGTCGGAATGTGTTACGTAGCATATACATCTGACGAGTTTGCCATGTACCGGTGTCGAGTCAAGTAGAAGAGGGACTTTGGCGATTTCGTGGTCATCTGCAAATGCCGTCTCAAAGAGTTGAGGCACGCCATAATCGTGTGTGGCAGAAGGATTTTCGCCTGTTGCAAGGGAAGCTTCGAATGCGGCCTTGATGGAGGAGATTGAGTCTTGCAGTAAGACGGCAGAAGTCGAGTCTACCATGATTGCCACGCTAGATACAACTTGAATCGAGCGCAGAAGCAATAAAAAATAATCGCGTCTTTCGCATTAATTCGCGACTAATCGATAAGCAACGCGCTTCTCGTTACATCTCTGCAACTCGAAGGAGTGCATACTCACCCATACGACAAGACTTTAGGTATGTCTGGCTCGATAGACAAGAAGCCGCCTGCCATTGAATTGCCATGGTATAATCTATCCGCTTTCGTTATGACTATCTTTTACTGATATCCTCTTCTAGGGTGGAAAAGTATCGACCTGTTACACTCGAGGATGTCGTTGGCAATGAGGACACGATTGATCGTCTCAAAGTCATTGCAAAAGATGGCAACATGCCGCACATCATCATCTCCGGGATGCCTGGCATTGGGAAAACCACCTCAATCCATTGTTTGGCGCACGCCTTGCTTGGGCCTACATTCAAAGACGCGGTCCTGGAACTGAATGCATCTGATGAACGCGGTATCGATGTCGTTCGTAATAGAATCAAGGCATTTGCACAGAAAAAAGTCACTTTGACGTCAGGGAGACACAAAATCATCATTTTGGATGAAGCGGATAGTATGACTGCCGGTGCACAGCAAGCATTGCGTCGCACAATGGAGATTTACTCCAACACGACGCGGTTCGCACTCGCATGTAATCAAAGCAATAAAATCATTGAACCGATCCAGTCGCGATGCGCCATCTTGCGGTATGCCCGTCTCAATGAATCGCAACTCTTGAAACGCCTGCTTGAGATTTGTAAAGCGGAAGAGGTCAAGTATGCGGAAGACGGACTCGCGGCACTCATCTTCACCTCTGAGGGAGACATGAGACAGGCGATCAATAATTTACAATCCTGTGTCGCAGGTTTCGGATTCGTCAGTGGTGAGAATGTATTCAAAGTAGCGGATCAGCCATCGCCCGTCGCCATTCAAGCACTTCTCAAGGCTTGCCAAAAAGGAGAAATCGATCCGGCATTGGAAAAGCTGCATGAAGTCTGGGATAAAGGGTATAGCGCCGTAGACGTCGTCACCACACTCTTCAGAGTAGTCAAGACACTCGATACGATGCCAGAGTACTTGAAGCTCGAGTACATCAAGGAGATTGGATTCACTCACATGATCATCCTCGAGGGCGTACAAAGCCTTCTGCAATTAGCCGGTCTGATTGGTCGTTTATGTAAAATACAACTGAGCCCAGACCTGTTCAAGGTCTGAGGATGCAACTCTTTCGAAACGTACCGTCACGAGCGAGCATAAGCGAGATTTTTTTTTCTTCTATATACTGTACAATATGATTTCCTAATTACATGACAGAGAAAAAAAAAATCACAGATGCTAGCGCTAATAACCAAAGAATGTCTCGTTTCAAGTGTTGGAACTCTCCTCGTCTGTGCTTGATATGGCGCCATGATATAGTGGAACGAGTCCAGACGCAAAAGAGTCCCGATATTCTGACACACCTTGATTTCTTGCAAGGACTGGCCAAAGTGCTGGCCCTGCCAGGGGGTCACCTACCGCCTGACTCTGCAGCAATTGTGGGGAAGCAACCTGACTCGTAAAGGAGGAGCGACGGGAAGTGGAGGTTTGACGTGACGATAGTGGCATATTGTTGAGTTTCGGTGTAGGAGGAAGCGGAAAATCAGGTAAGGACAGTCTGATTTTCTGCTTGATGATGGCGTGCCAAGGACTGCTCCCGCTTCGTAGAATGGCCAAGATGTGAACAAGAGCCTCGAGGTTTCTCGGAGCGCCCAACACCAGATCGGGATCTTGCAGAGACGGTTGACACACCATGACGTCCACTAGAGTAGAAGCAACCTCAAAGACCTTTTCACATATCCCAATGCCATGTACTTCGAGTGTCTCTTGAGACGTCCTCTCGAGTATCCGTAGCAAATCATGACTGACTCTTATCGGAAAACTGAATTGCAATACTTCATTCGATGAACTGGACGACAATAAAAGCCGACTCGTGCTCAACTGCCATAATATCGTCCTCAGCCATTGTTGCGAGATGAGAATATCGGCTTCTTGGACTTCTGAAGTGTTTAGTACGGCCGGCAAAGCATTGCAGACTTTATTATGTAGATTGGCCATCCATTCTTGCGAGATTGGAAACCGCTTGTCATTCCAGATTGAGAGGAAATCAGCATCGATCTGCGACCACAAGTCAACCATGTAATTGAATCCATTCATATTTTCCGACAAGTCTTGGTCAATCATTGATGGCAAGTCGATGGACGGTTGCATGGAGAGAGAATGGTGACGCTGAATGGCATATGCTCTTTCTGTCACAAACAGGACCCAGAACGTCCGTCTCTTATATGCAGCCTCCTGCCTTGAACTCAATGACGAATAGGTTTCCTCACAATCCAGACCAATGAGCTGAGCAAATGTGATTGCTTCCCGCAGGTAAAACCATGCTGTGTTGTGGATATTCATCCCAAAGAAGCTAGCAAATAAAAAGAAGGATATATGTACACTGTCAAGCGTCGGTGCTTCCACATGATCGCACGTTTGTCTTGCCCGTAACGCAGAACGTATGAGATCTTCTGCTGGCCTATTGAGAACTTGTATGTTTGTGAGCGCGCAGAGTGTTGTGATGAGACAGTATCGCTCTGTCGTCAAGGAATCGAAATCAATCGAACTATTGACTTGATCCTTGTCGAGTATAGGCATGACCAGATAGAGTTTCGAGTAAAAGGCCTCGATACAGTCGAGCAACGCTTCGGGCGGTAATGGTGGTCTCTTCCTCGGTAATCTTAGCTCCTGCAAGATACTGGCGTTCTGTCCTTTCGGTCCCTTCTTCATGGGCACTGTATCGAATGTACATGCCAGATCCGCCGCTGAGCAATTGCGACATGATATTCCGGTGCCTACACATTTGATCTTGCGTTTACGACATGCATCACAGGCACGACCCGTCATCCAGTCGGCCCACTTTCGACCAACCGAATAATGGTACGCTCAATAGTGGCCTACTGCTTATCTGTCTCGGAACTGCCAGGCAAGATTGTGGACGCTACAAGGTCGGCGGGGAAAAAGGTGCTGTGGTGGAACTGTGTCGATGACCATGGGTTTCACAAGGTGGAAAAGAAGATCGAGAAAAGCGGAGAGGAAATACCACTCATTCAAAATATTGATACGATTTATTCATCAAATGTACCATGGTCATGCCTTGGTACCGCCTTGCGCTAGTTGTTCGAAAATATCTGGCTGTCCAGGATCCTTCTTTACGGTCTCAAAGATCCTACCAAGCGTCTCCAATGCCTGACACCGTGTTTGTAATTGCCGCCTCTGCTCTTTTGAAACTTGCATAACTGCCGGTGGACCCTCAATCTCTTCCTTTTCACTTCCCGGCTGTGTCAATATCGGCTCCAGGGTCAGGACAGCATTCGATGTATCTGCAATCACACCGATAACCTCTGCCCGGACTCCTTCCCATATCGCTTCAATCGCAGCTTTGGCAGCTTCTTCCTCTAACCCCGGGTTCTGCCCTCCTTCTTGAGCACCATCTTTCGAAGTTTTGTCCAACTTTGCAAAAGCACTCTTCACACGATAAGCTTTCCTTACGGTCGATACAGTCGATGTGATATATAATCCTTTCATTTTGAGTGATGGCAGCCAGGAACCGGTCCATGAAACAGCAGTGTTGGGATTGTATGGCGAGGCTGCACTCGTGAGTTTATAAACTTCTCCAATGACATGTAATAGCTCGACGCCGAAGCTTTCATGCTTGAGATCCTCGATCCAGGAATTGGCAAGCTTCTCAAACGCAGCGACATTCGTAGGGTCAAACTGATCGAGTTTGGCACTCAGACTGCGCGAAAGTGCCGCGATTCGATCTCGTCTTTTGGTTTCATTGACCTGACTTCGCGCAGCTTCATCTTCAGGTTTGTCTCCGCTCTCCCCTTTGCGTATAGCGTTACCCATCTCCGAAATGATGGAGATCTCCCCGATGAATTCATCGAAACGACCTTGTGCACCTCCAAACAGGCCTCCAAAACGAGCCTGTATGTCGGAGATGTCATCGGCTTTGCCTCGTCCGTTCTTGTCGTAATGTGCTCGTGAATCCTCGTTGCTCAGGATATTGTAGGCTTCCTGTAGTTCTAGAAAGGCAGCTGTTGTGGTGCCACCGGTTTTGTCTGGATGAATCTTGGCAGCACGCTTATGGTAGGCTTTTTTTATTTCAGTAGCGGTCGCTTGTGGAGATATTTCTAGAATCTCATAATAGGTCGTGTCCTTTTCAGATTTCGATATTGCAGACGGATCTAGATTTGTTTGATGCCTGCATTGTGGGCAGGAAAAGTGTGATGTCTTGGACAATTCATTGAGATACTCCAAATTTGCTTTGCATGAAGCGCAACTGATTTGTGTCCACTCGCCCGGCTGATACAAGCGCACAACTACCATGCCAATATATGATGTGACTCTTTCCGAGATTCAGTGCCTCAATGGATAGGAGAAACGAGTACCGTAGGACACTAATGACCAAGCGCAATGTCTTTGCTGTTTTCCTTGACAAATTGTTTGTTCACAATTGACACGTGAAAGTCAGAACCTTTTGGCGGGGCCGATCTCATCATTGGTTGACGTAGCTGGACATTGATGTAAATACTGTTGGATGCAGTCACTGGACCCTGGAAACCAGACCAGTCGCAGTCGCTCATACAGCAACGAGTTTTGATTTGTCGGCACACTTCGACCTGTTAGATGTTGAACTTTCTATGGTCCAGCAATGCTCAACCAAGTCATGATCTATTAGCCTCAAAGACGCCGGAGCAGAGACAGGAGCGGCTGGCGAATGCTTTCAAAGGTCTCGAGATGATCATGAACGATGACTGGACCGGAGCTGAAACTGTTCTTCAGAGTCACGACGATGCTTTCCATGCAACTGGAATTGCAGTAAAGTTTACCATCAAGGCACTGCTTGGCTTCGAAGCGAACGAGATAAAGGCAGCCGCTGTGAGTCTAGAAACGGCATTGTCGCAGTGTGAGACGGAATATACAAAGGCCAAAGCACTGCCCAGCTCGAGATTTCCGGACGGCGCAGAGTTCAATGTGCTTATAGCACTAATCTTGCTTCAACTTGCAGTTACGGGGTTCATGAGTCAGTCAATTCCTGAGGCTATGAAGGCGGTCTGGAAATTAAAACGCTGTTATAATATATTCTATAATCTACATAAGCATATGCTTGCTCACAATATCTCACTCAATAACCCCAGTCGTGCTCGAACGAAGGAAAGCCTAGAAGACACGATGCATGACAAAGTGGCGAATGACGCTACACCTCTTGAGCGGCTTTCTACACATCAGTTTCAGGTCGCTACAGGTCTTGGCAGCGACCTATCTGCAACGGATTATCTGATTGCATGTGCGACTGTCTCAGGTCACAGTCTTTTGTCCCTGATAATCAGCATCATGCCGCCCACAGTTTCCCGGATTCTCGCAGTTGTCGGCTTCAAGGGCAATAAGCAAGCAGCATTACAGGACCTCTGGATCGCTGCAGAGTCGCCAAATATCCTTGGAGGTGTGGCACTTTTAGGACTAATGGGCTACTTTGGTGACATAATAGGTCAATGCGATTTCGTCGAAGATGAAAGAGGACAGATGAGTCGATTATCCACCTTGATGCAAACCGCTTTAAAACGATATCCTAGTAGTGCCATCTGGAAATTAGAGTCTGCTCGAGTCTTACAGCAGACGGGAGACTTATTCTCTGGGTTGAGCTTGTTGGAGTCTATCAGTGACGGAGAAGCAATGAAACAAGTCAAAGTTCTCAAGGTATATGGTCTAGGATTTGCATACTTGACTACTTTGCAGTGGCAAAAGGCTGCTGATCAATTCATCCTAGTGGAGAACTCGAATGATTGGTCCAGGTCATTTTACCATTACCTTATTGGATCATGTTATGTAGAATTATATCGTGAGGCCGGTGAAAAGCTATACGCAGAGAAAGCCGAGATGCACTTTTCCAAGGCTCCTATAGAAGCCGGTCAAAAGAAGATTATGGGCAAAGAGATACCGCTCGAGACGTTTTTAAAGCGAAAGATTCTGCGCTGGCGTGCACGATCGGGAACAAAGCGAATCATTGATGGCATTGCTGTCTCACCAGTTCTGGAACTCTGTCATATATTCAATCTGTGGAAAAAGATGAATACAGAACTGAGACGGAAATCCTTGGTTCTATTGGAGAGACACGGCAAGTGTGCAGACCTTGAGGACGAGGTTGTGACGCGACAATTGATGCAAGCAGCATTGAAACGTAATATGCATGATTGGGAAGCTTTCGTTCCCATCACAGCTGCCTGTAAATCAAGTCGAAGCGATTTCAAATCAATCCCTTATGCTGAACTTTGGGCATTGCCGTTTGTGTACTACGAGCACGCGGCATGTCTGTGGTTCCGAGATGGTCGCAAAAGAGCAAAGGAGATACGAGTATGGTTGGATAAAGCAAAGGCGTTTGGTCATTCAGAATTAGAGGATCGCTTATCAATGCGAATTGTAATTGCTCACGAGACATTAGACAAGTAATCGAGCATCTCATGTTTATCAAGGTCCCCACGGGCGATGCACTAGATTTGTGAACGCCATGCTCGACGTTACATACAAGATCCGTGAATCGTCCTTGTATCCTTGAGGTAGAAGAATTCAGGAGTCGCACACCATGCGCCTGGCAAGTAGTCCTCAAGCTTCATGAAAACATTGGACGGTCCGAACCTCGCCGGAGAGTAAATGAGTGGAAACATGCTTTCTCTGGGAACCCAACAATTCTCTATTCCAACATAGAGAGGCGCTTTTCCGTTTGGAAATAAACGCACTGAAGCGTCCTGCGGTGACCATTCAACGCGTCCTGCATCAGCACACCTATAGAACTTGTGACCATCTTGATACTGACCAGGGACTTCAATACATGATCCGGTGTATTCATTCTTGGTGGACTTGTCCGACATGACGCATTGTTTGTCGAGTGGTTCTGAGTACACAGAAGAGATTATAGATGCCAAGGCTACTGAGCCTGCCATAGAAATGATCATGGCTCAGAATTACTGAATGAAGACTTCGTTCAAAAGGAAGTGTTCGAAGTACTCACAAACTAATTGCACAGAACACGATGCTCTTATAACGGGCACAAAATGACCTGATGAGTCGAGCTAAAAGTATGGTACATGTAGGTGTTTCGAGTTGAGAGGATACCGCAGTTGCGAGCGGGTTACAACACCAATTGAGACGAATTGATCCATGTTGCACAAGCCGCGATACCCTTTGAGGTGCGTGACACACTCTTAGGCATGATTCAGGAGTATCCCTTCCAACGAGAGCAAGACGCTGTTAGAATGCGCTACGTCACCACGTGGAGATGATACTTGTCGTTCTGCCATACGCGTGCATATTTGTACCAGAGTAGGAGCATGTATCAATCTGGAATGACCACGAAGGAACCGCACATACAGGTCACATCTATATGATTCCGAGTATACTCAACCTTGTGAGTACAGCGGCCGTTTTGTTCGCCACCATAAACTCAAACACTGAACAAGAAGATTTTCCTGACTTGCAGCTGATGTCATTGACAACGTTGTCTCTTTGATAATACTTCCAAAAGATGCCCTGAATTGTGCTGTTGACACACAGTTCTGCCAATATTTCGACCGTCAGACTCATCGGTATTCATTCGCTTGCTATTATCCCTGGACTCTCTAATTTGTACAGTAGATCTCTCTTATGGCGTTCACGTATAACGTTAGTCGAGTCCGCCCAATCTGTTCAACATTTTATCCGATGAACGGGTCAATCAGGTTCCTTTATTTCGCTTTATAAGGATCTGAAAGACTAATTGTACACTCTCCAATTTTACTATTCGGTTCCACAGCTTTTGAACTTATTTATTTGTCCGAGCCCAAAAATCCGAAGGCGGCGGACCTGACAGAGGAATGTGCCACATGGAACAAAAGTAGCTCTTATACGGCCAAGAAATTTTCAGCTGTAGCTTTAGCTAAAAGCTGATCATTCAGAAGTTTCACTACTCAGGACAAGTGCAAATCTGACTGTCAAATTGCAGTCATGATATATATGTAACAATCTCACAAACACCATGAACATTCGTGGTTTAGTGGTAAAATACGCCCTTGCCATGGGCGTGCCACGGGTTCGATTCCCGTCGAGTGTATTTTGGCATTTTGGCATTTTTGCTTTCCTCTTGGCCGTAATCAAAACATTATGCCTGCCACCATTAGCGCTCCCTCTACCACTGCCATTATATACACGAGACGTGGTGCCCATCTAGATCGAGGCCTTGTAGACCTCAGTTCATCTACCGTGGTCCGTTTTTATTTTAGCACCATTATGTTGATAACATTGTGAAATGAAATCTGTATGCACGTATATATGCTTAGTTGAAATAGTCTTGTCATACCGCTCGATACCTGCAGACACACGAGCACAGAGTGTAAGCACTCTGCCGCATCTGCTGTTGGTAGTGCCATGATCAGCTTGAAATACGAGCAGTTGTAAAATCATTGATATTGCAGTCTGCTGAGTCTTGGCTTATAAGCATGTGATCATTTCTGGCATGATTGAGCTTGACAGACCCACATGCATGCATCATGAGCACGAGGGTGAAATTCGTCGGAGGAGCCCTTTATTCCCATGCTGATGAAGGAGGCGATTAGAAAATCTACACTTTTTTGTTCCCCTCAATATATAAACCCGTTTATCACCCTGCGTCAATTTCCCATTCTACGTTTCCTCCTACAATTCCATTATCATGAACGGTGTATCGAAGCCGACAAACATCAAGACTAATGGACATGTGGACAACTGGACTGTCAAGGCAGGTCTTGCTCAGATGTTGAAGGGAGGTGTCATTTGCGATGTGACAAATGCTGAGGAAGCACGTATCGCTGAGGAGGCCGGTGCTTGCGCCGTTATGGCGCTCGAACGAGTACCTGCCGACATTCGTGCTCAAGGTGGTGTTGCAAGAATGTCTGATCCACAAATGATCAAGGAGATTATCGAAGCTGTAACGATTCCTGTCATGGCCAAGGCCAGAATTGGTCATTTTGTCGAAGCGCAAATCATTGAAGCCTGCGGTGTCGACTACATCGACGAGTCCGAGGTCCTGACACCGGCTGATCCAGTCCACCACATCTATAAACATCCTTTCACGGTTCCATTCGTTTGCGGTGCCAAAAACTTGGGTGAAGCTCTTCGCAGAATCAGCGAAGGTGCGGCAATGATCAGGACCAAGGGAGAGCCTGGTACGGGAGATGTTATTGAAGCGGTCAAACACCAGAGAATCATGCAGTCCGAGATCCGTAGGTGTCAGAACATGGACGAGGAGGAGCTGTATGTTTTCGCCAAAGAGATACAAGCTCCCATCGATCTCGTGCGAAAAGTGAAAGAGCTCGGTCGTTTACCTGTAGTTAACTTTGCTGCTGGTGGCATCGCGACTCCAGCTGACGCCGCTCTCATGATGCAGCTGGGCTCTGACGGTGTCTTTGTCGGATCTGGTGTCTTCAAATCTGGCAATCCGAAGACTCGAGCCGCTGCCATCGTGCAAGCTACCACTCATTTCAGGGATGCAAAGAAATTGGTTGAGGTATCTACAAATTTAGGAGAAGCGATGGTCGGTATCAATTGCTATGATCTCAAAGAACAGGATCGTATGCAAGATCGTGTGGATCACACCCCAAATGGCAAGAAGGAGTCGGAAAGTTATGGCTCAAAGAAGCAGTAGATCAGCCTGACTATTAATGAATGTACAAATTTACAGCTGCAGATGAAGACAATCGTTAACATGACTCTTGCGCAGTTCCTTAAGGGTTGTAAGAAGATTCTGAATTGCCGTCACTCATCATAAAAGTTTGTTCTGGCGCCACGCCGTTCATGGCTGAAATTTTGATTTTTATCACTTTTTTCTTTACTCCATACATTGGTCTAATCATCTCCCTTTGTGCTAAGAAGACTGCAAATGGCCACAAGTTTGGCACAGCAACTGCAGTCCATCAGACAGACTGCTTCTAATGTCAATTTTCAGAAGCGAAAGCGAGTCGCTTCTCTGATATTCGATGCATCTGAAGCCGCCGACCAAGACTACGACCAAGTCTTCGCTCTCGCGATCAATGGCTTCGAGGAATTGCTTACATTCGATGAAAGTCTAAGTAAATTCGGTCGTACGATATTTTCAGAGGAATCTCGAGCAATCGATCGATATGTCCAGACCAAGGAGCAAAATGACTTACTGGATCAAAAGATCGTCTCATTCATCACATCAGCTGCACCACAGTTCTTGCTCAGACCGATGCAAAAATGTCTCGAGTGGCTCATCAGAAGATTCGACATTCATGTTCACCTGGCGAATGAGCTCTTGTTATCGTTCATGGCATTTCGAGATTCGCCTATATTTCTCAAGCTGCTCTCAATACTAGAATTGCCGCCCGCATGGACATTTCTGGGCACTGTCAAAAAGTCCAATGAGAATCCGAGCACCCTCCTATTCATCAAGTCATTCGTCAAAGCAACTCCATCTCTTGTATTATATCTCGATCATGTCCAGACCATGGTCAAGTCGAGACGTTCATTCCATGCTATGATCAGCCAATACGCTGACATCTCAGTTCGATCGATCTCTATGATGCGCGACGATGGCGTTACAGAGGATGCTATTTTGTCCAGATTCCTACCTTTTGTGGGTGAAGGTCTAGGCATGAGAAAACACCCAGATTATCAGGTCGCAAATTACATGATCTTAACCGTCCTGTCCGCGGCCCGGAAAATTTCAGAGGCTGCAAGCTCAGCGCTGATGCAGACTCTCGCCACGGGATTGACCGAACAAACATCTCGGTCTGGCTTAATCTGTCTTGCACAATTGTGCCAAGCCCAAGATGGTTACGTGTTACTTCATCCAGACGTTTTTCAGAAAATAGAAGCACTCCGAGACGGATCAGAACAAGTGCTGAGCTTAGCAGAGAGGTATCGTGCAGATAAATTGACGACTGCTTACTGTCTGTCTCT
Organism: Taphrina populina JCM 22190; assembly: GCA_000836195.1. Classification (NCBI taxonomy): domain Eukaryota; kingdom Fungi; phylum Ascomycota; class Taphrinomycetes; order Taphrinales; family Taphrinaceae; genus Taphrina; species Taphrina populina. The sequence continues at coordinate 27,488 of DF820094.1, forward strand.
TGTGGAGCAAATAAAACCAGAGTCGTTCAAAAAAATTGAAGCTATCCTCACTACTGGTCGAGCATCGATTGTTACTGTCTTGCAAGCCGTCACTGAAAAGGTCCTGGCGTCCGCCGATTATCCGGAGTTTAGATTGGCCAGCGCCAATTTCTTCCGTCACATGCAACAGGAAGAACAATTCAGTAGTGCTCTAGAGAGCTTTCAAACAGATCTGGGTTCAAGCATCACGGACCTTGAGTTGGCTTTACAAATAACGCTCACGAAGGCTTCTGCAAAGAAGATCCACAAGCATGATCGACCTGTGTTGTTCGGTCCTGTGTCATCCATCGATGACGATATTGCAGAATTGCCGAAACTGCCGGTGGGCGAAAACTATCTCTCCGTTGCTGATGTTCGAAAGACGATGAATGTCTTACAAGCTGCTACCGCTGTTGGCCGATTCGATGATGTCTTGAACAGTCCGGTGATCAACGAGAGTTATGATCTTAAGTTGTCATTTTTGATCCGAGCTGCACTATCTAGTGATGATACTCATACACAAGTTCTCGCTATACAAATGTTGGCAAAGACCTGTAATGTTTCACCCAACAAGGATTTCCAGGCTTTGATACCCAGCATTATTAGCTTGCTCAGTCAAAAATCCAAAGATGTACGTCAGCAGGCTTTAGCTTTGACTCGAGTTCTGTTAGATCAATGGCAATCAAAGCCCGAAGCGATTTGGGGTCTGGATTCGTTATATGGCGAGAAAGCATCCGTTGCACTAAAATGGCTGTCGACGCAGGATGTGCACCACTTTTTGCAAGATGTTGTCCTCGCCAACAAAGGCGAGTGCGCTTTAGACCACAAATTTATTTACAAGGAAATTGGTAAGAATATCACCACACACGGTACGAAAGGAAAGGAGTTGAGTCATCGAAGCGCCTTTCTACATTTCTTAGCGTCACATTTAGTGTCATCTCCAGTCATGAAAATTTCTCTCAAGATTCTCCTATGTTTCGACAAGGTAGAGGAGCCCACGGCGGCCAAGACTAAAGCAGTTTTGCCTCTACTTGAAAATTGGATCAAGTCAACTGAGCCCTTTGCCATGCAGAGTCGCTTGGAGCTCATCGATCCTGCTGTCGTTCAGACACTGCTCTTCCGCCAAGTCGCACCTGCTGAGCATGGACCAGCAACAGCTTTGTTGTTGAATTTGGTCGAAACCCAAAGTGCTCAATTTGGTTCAGCTGCGATCGAGCGTCTAGCAAGCATTTTTACAGATCTCAGAAAAGACACAAAGGCTGCTTATATTCGTGCTCTAGTAGAAGCGATCATTGAGGGCCCATCGCAAGTCTCGAGACAGGCTCTTACCAGTTTAGATCAGATCAAGGTTTCAACAGATTTGTATACTCAGATGCTGAGCGAATTGAATCTCAGACCACCCTCTTCGCGACTTTCTACACCAATGGAAAACAAAAGACAAAAGAAGGAGATCAAGTCTGCTCAGGTACCCGATCTTGCTATCCGTCGTTTTACTCATCTTCTCGAAGTCCTTGAGCGAGATGAGGAGAAACATGCAGAGCTATTACCAATTCTGTTTCCAAAGTTGGAAGACCTCATTCAGATTGAGACTGAGGCAAGCATTTCCGTGAGTTACACACAACAGATACTGCTCTCTTGTATGTACCCCATGGTTGACCCAGGAAATTTCGACCGTAAAACAAGGATTGATATCCTGATAAACTGTATCCGATCATCTTCGAGTCCTCAAGTACATAATCGCGCATTACTGCTTGTTGCTGCTCTAGCAGAATCTGCTCCGGAACAGGTTCTCCATGGTCTTATGCCAATTTTCACGTTCATGGGTGCTAACATTCTACGTCAGGACGATGGTTTCAGTGCTCATGTGATTGAATCCACAATTCAGCGTGTGGTGCCTCCATTGTTGCGATCGTTAGGTAACGAAGCTCAAGATCAAATCCTTGGATCAGCAGGAATTCTGCGTAGCTTCGTGGACGCGTTTCCACACATTCCCAAACATCGACGCAACAAACTGTTTCTTGTACTAGTTCAGACCATGGGTGAGCAGGTTTTCCTTGCCCCGTTGCTGGCTATTTTTGCTGAGAAAAGGACTGCCATCTCACCGAAAACAAAGTCAGGGGAGTCTCAGCAATCTTATCTGGAGTTCTCTTTGTCTTTGCTGAAACAATTCAGTAATGGTGTTCAATTGAAGGCCCTTCATGGTCTGGTCAATATTGCTCGAACAGTGCCTACCACAGCAGATCAGGTCGATGCCGAAAAATCACTAGTCAGCCTTCAAAATTGTGATGAGAAGTTTCTCACACGACTCAAGTCTTCAATGATTTCTGTAGTTGGCGGACACTTCGCCTCGAGAAAGGTGCGTGCGGAATTCGAGTCATATGCTAATGACGATCAGTGGCTTGACAGGGCCACATTTATCGACGTTGTCGAGTCGTTGTTGAAAGCCTGCGAGGATTTCACTGACATAACGGATACACTTGATAAGACTTTGGATGCTCTTGATCGCGCAATTACACTTCTACCAACGCCACTGTTCGAGGTTGTGATACATGACCTTTTGCAAACCAGACAAGATGAATACCTGTCTATCAAAGCATTGGACATTGTCACTGGTCGCGCATCCTCTACCAATCCGAACGATGGTATGGCGCGATCGACGTTCCAAGCTCTGGTGAAACAGATCGTCGCTTTACTTTCGCCAACCACTTCTGTATCACTACTTTGCTCTGCCTGGCAAAGTATCAGCACAATTGGTCGCAAATTCGGAAAGTCAGATCCTGCTACGTTCGTTGTGGTCGTGGATAGTGTAATTGGTGCGTCCGGTCTACAGCATGATGATCTTCTTGTTCGAGTTCCTGCTATCGAGTGCCTTACGACTTTGGTTGTCGTGCTAGGGCCCAGACTGATACCTTATCTGGAGCGATTCATGCCCACTGTTCTAGAAGGCTACAGCAAACACAGTCGGGATAAAGATGCAGATCTTGTACCGCTAGCTACTGTGTCTCTCCTGGAATCGCTAGTCAAGACGATCCCTGCTTTCATGACTCCCCATACCCAAACGATTATTGAGAAGAGTGTCGATTTCTCGTTTGCCACTGACGAACTTACGTCCGACAAGAGGGCTCTCTTGTCCACCGTTGCTGTACATATGCGTACCAAGAATGTCCTTCAAGCACTTGGTGGTGCGTGGGAAGCTTCAAGCAAGTCTGGCAAAAAACCGCTCATGGCGCTTGTCTCTGTGATTGAAGAGACTATTGAGAGCAGCGAACGGAAAGTTGTCACTGGTGCTTCTAAGGAAATTCTCGTACTGTTCTTGCAAGCCTTGGACATTCGAGGCAAATCCAAGTCATGGGATGCCAAAGGAGTTGAACAAGTTGAAAAACGAATTATTGCAGCTTTCCTCAAGCTTGTCCTGAAATTGAATGACTCGACATTCAGACCATTGTTCATCAGACTTCGCGACTGGGCTTTAACGGACTTGGCCGATAAGGACACCGCTGGATTACAATGTCGACGAACCACTTTCTTCAACTTTTTCAGTCAGTTCACAGGGACTTTCAAATCGATTGTACTCAGCTATTTTAATTATGTCTTTCAGGATATCTTGGACATTCTAGCGATGCCTGTAGGCGATACAGCTGTTCCGCGACGTATGTGGGTCAGCATCATGACTTCCTTGGAGCACGGATTTGTTTGCGATAACGAAGACTTTTGGCGCGCAGCAGATAAGTTTGATCGCATTGCGCCAGTCTTGATAAAACATCTGGAATATGCAGAGATTTACCCTGTTCTGGCGAATCTCGTGCCAGCCATTGTGGCATTAACAGCAGCAACTTCTTCTGAGGACCATTTCAAGCTCATAAATACACAAGTACTGCAACTATTCCGGGCAGAAAACCCAGCAGTCCGGCTATCTGCGGTATCGACGGAGAACAAACTGAGCGCCAAGATGGGTGACGAATGGCTCTCCATGTTACCTCAAACGATCCCGTTCATTGCAGAGGCATTAGAAGATGAAGATGAGAAGGTGGAAAAGGAAACACATGCGCTTGCCATAACTATCGAGAGCTTCCTCGGAGAAAGCCTGGACACATATTTACGGTAGATAACTGATGACCACGCCGGTACGTTCAGTATTACTATACTTGAAGTAGCTACGATCTAAACAATAAACGTGTGTGATGTGCATGAGCCTGTACCACTTATTCCAGCTACCGAATCTAGTTAGATTGTTGACATGAACGATTTCGCAGCTGTGGCCTTCCTCGAGCTTCGCAAGACTGCAGCACATGAACCCTGTTGTGACCAGATGATTCACAGTAATGATCATATCTGGGCAAATCGACTTGTTTCACCAGAAATTCGAATGATGACTTTGAGTCACGGACAAGCAAGCATAAAGATTCGAGATAGCATGCTCGCAAACTTGTTAGTAAAGTAGCAATAACATGTATACAAAATCTGTGCCGTGGCTGGTACACGATCAAGCCATGTCAGCACACTCATTCGGCTTCTCATAAATCACAAAGACCACGATATACTGGCATCGCCAGCACCCGCCCATGGTTCTATAGTCGTCAAGATGTGGTTATTTCGTGTTATAACAGTTTGACATTCATCTATTTGCGTTATGTGGTTTCCACTCAGAAGTGCAGCTACTCATTTTGATCCACAACAGACGTTGAAGACACGACGAGATGAGAGTGCTGAGCGGGAGTGCCTATTGCCAGAACGCTGCCATGTGGTTGGCTGTGTCAGAAGTGTAGCAGGAGCCGTGAGACCACATTGTGCAACGGATGCCTTTCGTGATTGCTGGAAGTGCGGGCATCAATACAACATGTAGACAGATAGATCGACTGCTCAAGCTCCAAAGGTATGGAAGAGAGTACACTGCTAGAGAGCTGCAACGTGAATCCGTGGCCAGGGGTTTTCCATTGTGAAATAACAAGCCGCGAGAAACTGCTGGAACAGGTGGATATAAATTGTCTTTATCCTTCCATCGGAACTCCTGCTTCTTTTGCCACCAACAAACAATATTTGCCGGACATTCCTAACGACGACCTGATCTTCTGTTTCGTCATGTCGCGCTGTCTAAATCATCTTTGTCTTTGCCACAATACCCACCCTACTCAGGGAAATCGTCCAGTGGCATATTGTGATGCAGCTAGACGAATCGCTAGTGTCTTCCAGCTGCTCTAGCAAAATCTCCTATGCCGCGGTACTCAAGGTTGGCACACAATCAGCAAGTAGTATCTCACAAGAATCCAAGTCAATCACATCGACGACCTTCTTTGCTCAGGGAGAACGAACAGGCGAACGTCCAAGAACTGCGTCCTCTACATCGAGTTTACCGAGGACTCCTCTGGTCACAAGGACGAAAAGTGACGTAGATATAAACCACTCTTCTGATACGCAGACTCGACAAGAAATAGGAGTTTCCGTACGCCGACTGAGCCGGGCAATCGAACATAAAAAGCACGACAACATAGGATACCGCAATCTCCCAAAGCTCAACCAGGCAGAGACTACGTCGCCCATTTCACCGGAAATAGACGTAAAGGATAGTCCTGGTACCTTTGAATCATCATTCCAACGAGCGGTCCTATATGAACGCATCTTCAAACACGTAACTAATGTGAATCTCTGCGACACTGCAAATGAGAGTGCGAATCACTCACGTCTGGGCGAGAAGGAACTGAGTTTCGTGACTGAAAAGACCTTGCTGGCATGGAAGACAGGGTTTCATTGTGCAGTCTACTCTGGCTTGCTCGATTCGTTCTGTACATGCTGCGAAATGAGGTCTGAAGCTGAGAAGAAGTCGAGATGCGATGCAATCGAAATCGCAGCTCTGGCGTATAGGGAACATATGTTTGTTAAGTACAAGGTGGAGTTTTCTTATTGGGGTGCTCTCCTACATGCTCGAGAGTTCCTGAAAAAACATGATCTGAGTCTGGAAGATGTCACTTATCAGATGAAAAAGACGGAGCATGATATGCTCCACACTGAACAATCATGTAAAGATGTGTCGTATCTGCATGGCGTCGAGTCCCTTGGCCGATTTGTTACCTCATCATACCCTTACAGGTCTCGTGCGGAGCGCACATCAGATCTGGTGAGTATCATGCGGGCAAATGACCACAATTATGATCAATCGATTGCCAGCGCTCACGAATCGAGTTCTTGCAGACTGGAGGCTGCGGAGCATGAGGTCGCGATATATGGAACGGCGCCGAAAACAACAGCTGTCTCGCAGCCTGTGATTCATGTCAATAATGAGATGCATGACCTTGACGGCTCTAGCATTAATGGGAAGCTTGCAGGCAAGAAACCAAAGAAGAAGAAGAAAAGGAAAATGCAGCCATTAAAGCGATCTGAGGACGACATATCGCCTTTAAACCTGTCCAACGCGACGGATACCATCGAGGAGCCTATTGCTCAGCCTTTCTTGCTGACTTCAGGCGAAGTGTTCTTTTATCATAAGATTTCCGATATACCTAGCGACATTTTCGATTATGGCGAAATCCTGCGACAGACATATGAAATATACTTCAATGCTTGTATCAGTATCCCCAAAGCTCTCGAGATGAAAGAAGATGTATCCAAGGAGTCCCCGAGTTGGGATGTAGATCATAAACTTCGGTGTATAGAAGTGTACATTGCACAAATGCAAGAGGAACAGATGATGAGATGCAATCAAATTTTTTCCATCGCTGAAATCAGAAGCCTTAGACTTCATGGGATTACGAATGAGCGAACACGACTCTGTCTAGGCCACATCACCCCGGACGACTTTGTGAATAATGTCTTGCAAGGGTTGGCAAACAGAACAAAAGCCGACCTGTTGACAAGTCTCACAATTTCTTTGGCGGCGCTGTATGATTTCACTGTACAGCAGTTTTGGGGCAGGTATCATCTCGTGCCTCCAGAAAGAGTAGTCTTGCTGGATCGCCTCAAACGAAAGCTGAATGGTCTTGGCGGTCGATTCATACTCCCAGGTACTCGAAAAGTGGGCCAAGGTTTTCGCGAGATCTTCCAGAGCTTGCAGGAAGCACAATTGCAAGAGTCAAAACAGAGCAGGTCTAATATGATGAATCCCAATCTCAACAAGTTTAGTGAGTCAGGTCAAGGACTCCTGCAGCAGCTTGCCTATGATAATTCTACGTCTTATGATGAAGACGAATTTCAGATAAGCGGCGGGTCGAGTGGCCGTATGTAACAAGGCGAGAATCAGGTGATATTGACGGAGAGTGCTTGAGAGAAACAATATTGCCAATGCCCATATATTATCAATATCGAAAGATTCCACATATCACAGAAAGAATGTACGAAATCCTTCTTCCAATACTATATGAGAATAATTGAAAGACTTCCAGACGAGAAGGAAACGTTACCCATCGTCAGGCAGTATATAGACTGCCTTGCATTGTTGACTTCTTGAAAGTCAAAGAGGTGCCGACATTGATGACTGTCAAACTACACCCTGGAATCGCTCGACGATCCAGTCACTTGCCGGCTCCCAAACATACTTTCGCACTGTACAGAACCATTTTACTGGTTCGCGATGAGTCGCTTCTCAGTCGGAAGCATGGCTCTGCTGTATTTTGCCTTGATTGACTACGGATTTTGCTGATCTTTCATCGCATCACATTGCCCCGTGGTGGGATGGCCCAAATATCCGCTCACATTAGCCGACAATTGTACTAGGTGTCCAGTTTTCTTTCTTCATGAGATTGTCCGGCTCGTGGTGTCCATTACTTTGATTCTGCTCGGAAATTTGGGCCGCTTCTCTCATGGCATTAAAGATGTGATTGCGATCAGCGCTATCCCAGATCCAGATCCCCCATATATCGTCGCCCGATCGATGAATCACGTATCCTTCCGTTTCCATGACATCTTCACAGGCATCCAGTTGTCGCGCGAAGGAATCGAGACTCAGTCTATTCAGGATTCGATAGCCGCATTTTCCAGTCGAGGTAGAGTACACAAAAAGACTGCCTTCGTAGGGTAATTTCGCCCAGGATGAGTCTGTGATGGAGTAGCGGTAGAGGACCACATAAGGTGACTGTTTCAAGACACGTTGTATAGTGGCATCTGTCTGTTGCAGCACGCGAAGGTTGATTTCATCTCTTGCGTCCATGATAGCGCGGACCTGTGTTGCATGAAAAGAGAGCGCTGGCTGATGAGGTTGAGTGCTTTTGTGATGGCATCCCACGAACATGAGGCATCTGGCACGTGCCAGATGAGCAAAATTCAAAGTTGTTTCTTGGCGTTCTGGTACCAGACTCTTGTTCACCCCGACAACCTGCTGCAAGATGAAGAGCAAAAGGCCGCCGACAGCTTTCAGGTCTATCATGATATAGTTGCCTCTGGGACAAGCAAGGTCCGAGAGAGCGACATGCAAATCTTTGAAGAACGCGCACTGGACGGTCGATTGGATGTCGCGCGCTACGTCTTTGAGAACAAGACTGTGACACAAAGCAGATTGGCGGCATGCGAGCGGTTTGTGGTTCTATACCTGATCATGGCACAGCTTTCCGTTATCCTGCCTCTTACTGTGACGTTGCAATTCGTGGCAGTCCATTCCATTCCCATGCGACTACGTAATTTACTGGAAGACTTGTGGTTACGAGCACCCAAGGGCATCACATTTGTGCTGCTTCTCTTGTGTCTCTTCTTGTATCGTCGGTATCCCGTTAAATCAAGGAGTGAATCGTTCTTGATTGTGCGATCACTTGGGGTACAAACAACCTCACGAGGCACATCGCGCTTCATCCCGACGGAAGACGTAAGTCCCTGACCGCACGACTTTATGTCGGGAATCGACTGACAAGGCAAAAGATTCAGGATATTGTCATACATGAAGGTTTCAAGGGATTCGAAGTACGCTTCTACCTGGCAATTCTGTTGAGGAAACCAGGACCTTCACAGATAGAGGTCGTCTTCCCTGACACGCTACCACGCCGTCGTTCACTCGAAATCGTCTGGCGAGGAGCGAAGCAGGTTTTGTCTGACGCATGAATGAGAGTAATTCGCCCCACCAAAATGCCACAAATCCAAATACTCCACTTTTCCACTTCTTCTCCTTCTCCTTCCTCTTCTCAACCCTCGCATCACAAGTTTGCTGTGCTAGCATGTCTGACAAGGATGATCAGGTTAAGTTAGTAGCATCGCACGTAGTAGAATCCCTTTCTGCTATCGAGGAGTCATTCCGATTAGCGAAGCTTGAACTATTGAAGCGAGAAAACGAGCTCTTCAAACCCTTGTACGCCAAACGCGAAAAGTTGACGTCTGCGATACCACGATTCTGGAGCACTGTCCTCTCAATCGAAGACGAATTGAGCGACTTTATACAAGAACCCGAAGCAGATTTATTGAAGAGCTGTACCTCGTTGAAAGTGGACAAGGACAGTGACGATCCACGAAATTTTACCATTGCCATGACTTTCAGTCGTAATGCATACCTCGAACCGGATTCGTGCAGTCTTGTGAAACCCTTCACTTTTGATAAGGGCCAATTGAGGAGTCGCGTCGTCAAGTTGAATTGGCAAAAAGAACACGACCTTCCTGCGGAAGCAGCGAAACAAGGCAGACTGTCCTTCTTTTCGCTACTTTCATTCACCGGTAGCGCAGAAACGGAACATCAACCAGAGAATGGGAATGATGACGATGACGATAAGGAGGATCCTCAATTAATTCTGGAGGATATGGCCATGTTGCTCGCGGAGGAAATCTATCCACATGCACTATCATATTTCACCGATGCTTTATTGCCACCAGAATCGCCGGCTCTGCCTCCTGCAGTAGCGACGAATGGTACCATCACACCGTGTGAGTCAATGACGACTTCTTTTCTCGATCAGCAGGCAAAAGTAGCAACGTCTCGTGCTGCTGATGCTGAACAAAATACTGGGAAAAGCTTCCATCTGGCCAACAATGGTAGACAGATAGAGCGGTATGCTACTGAGACATCACTGCAATTCCCTGAAAGTATACAGAAACATCGCCATGAGAGTATCGAGGCATTCAATGAAGTTAAAATGATTACGATCAATGAAGCACAATTCCTTCATTTCTTGGTCTCACAAGTGAAGTGCAAAAGAGTGCTTGAGATTGGCTGTTTTACCGGGTACTCGGCCATGGTTTTCGCAAATGCTGGTGCAGAAGAGGTACTGACGTGCGAAATCGACCAGGAACTCGCTTCCTTTGCTAAATTGGGTGTCCATAGTGCTGGCATGTCAGATCAAGTAAAAGTACTAGTGGGAGATGCACATAAAACGATTCTCGATAGACAGACTATACAGGGAAAATTTGATATGATCTTTATTGATGCAGAGAAAGAGGGGTACGTGGCGTACTTGAAGGTCATTCTGGAGCGTGGTCTATTGGCGAAGCAGGGCATCATTGTAGCGGACAATACTTTGAGGCGGGGTTGTGTTGCCACGATGGACCTGCCAGCACGACACTATACGGCCGAATCTCGGGAGGAGAAACTGAAGCATGACGAGTTTGAATCTGGAGTCAAGGCTATAAGAGAGTTCAACGAATATTTGACTACAATTAAAGAGCTGGAAAGCGTGCTGGTCCCGGCATGGGACGGATGTACATTGATCAGATACAAATGAAGGACTTCGGTATGCAGAAAGCTTTACTGTGATGACAGATGCCTGTGACTTCGCGTGTCTATGCTTTGCGCAGAAACAGTCAAGTCATCGTGGAGCATCGCACGTATTCTATGTCTAGAGACCTCCTAATTGCTGGCGCATCCAGAGCTAACATTTCTATCTAGCTTATACGCATGAGAGAAGTCTTCCATAGCGATTCAATGATAATGCATTCCACCCACTGTAAGCGTGACTGTATATTGCACCTTCTCATGAATTGGACGTGCCGTTGCATCTCTGCGCATTCGATGAGATGTTGTACACATTATACGGTCAATATGCTCGGAGTCTACAGCACAAACGGCAAGATTGCTTTTCGAGATGCAGGAAATGTCTTGCCGAACTTTTCTTTATAGAATTGGTGACCACTGAGTGCTCTAGGCAACATAACGAGGATCTCGAGCACAACGAACCACCAGCCTATGCATGTCAAACTCTACTTTTTGGTGTTTCGAAGTACAGTAGCACTACCTTCTGGTTGGTTCAGAAGGATTGCATAGCCGGTCCATTCAATCCATTCACAGAGATAATTTGGAAAAGAAATGTACGAGTACAACTGACCCTGAGGTATATGGTACCCTGTTTGGTGTTTTCTCAGATTTGCAAGGATCTTGTCGTGCTTGATGTTTCCAACAAGACCAAGCATGAAAATTGTGCTACCGACCAGGATCTGCCATGGAGTAGGTTTGTCCATACGCAGTATTGCATACGCTTGAAGATAACCATTGAGGTACTGCCAGAAAGCAGCGCTGGATGCGACCATACTAGATCGTCTCAGATTTACGATTCTCGAAAAAAAGACATCTCGAGGATGATTCTCACATATGACTCGGTGATATGACGGGCATCATGAAGATTGGCCAAATGAGTGCTCGATTGATGTAGTGGCCGACAAACATGGCACACGCAATATACTTACCCTGGTGCCATGGGATGTTGTTGCGGTACATGTAGTACAGAAACGTCAAAGGGCCGATAATTTCCTGGATGATCCATGCTAGTCGGCCATTGATGGCCAAGACTGATGCTGGAATACCGAATTTTCCAAACGGTGCAGGATAAAAGTAGGCTGTTGGACCAAGAAGGCCAAAGATCTTAAATAACGCGCCTCGAGTGGTCTCCATCTAGTGAATGATTGCTACCAAGGAAGCTACCTCCGAGGTAGTCTCGCCTGACTGTCACGGTAAAGAAAAGTTGGCGCTTTCAACTATTCATTGTACATTTCTCATTGACGTCACGATCATAAATGGACACGGATCTGGTGTCAGAACATGAATATCTCCCTCGATGATCACACATTTCATAGACTGCAGCTGGCATCTTCAATATTGCAATCATGATCACTTGTTCCTCGCTTCCCTCGTATCTCGTCATCTTGTGCTCCTCGAGTGAGAAACCATCGACATCAACAATCGAGCACTTTCTTTCAAGACGAGCTTGCCTGATCCCCCGGGATGTCAAGAGTGTTGGACGCGCATGCCGGTGGAAACGAGACACAGAGGCGCCGGTGAGCCTCATGGAACTGCATCTCCGAGCCCGAGAGTAAACAAGACACCCAGATCGTATGGTCGCTCACCAGCCAAGTCGTTGAAGCGCTCCTTGTCTTACTATTTCGCCGAGGATTCTCTAGGGCCAACGCAATCTGAACATCGAGCAAAGACTCCGGATCCACTTGATTGTCTATCTCCACTAGTATCTCCGCATGTGGATCAGTCACCGAGTGTGCTGGGCGAAACGGCGCGAAAGCGCCGGAAATTGTCCCCTACAATGTCCGCTGATGTAACGATTGACGATGAAGCCATTGGCAGACAATTGCTTCAAGACCACGCAGATGCAGAGGAGTTGAGGACACCAAGCAAACCCATAAAAAACCACAACACAACTCAGTCACTTTATTCGAGAAAGCAATTGCTCTCTATAGAAGGCAGCGCCTTCTTGCGCAGACGGCGAACAAGTAACGATGACGCTGGGCTGGATTCTCAGAAGGATGTTGATGAAGATCTGCAGGACCATTCACCAGGTCCTCTGCTAACCGGAGATGGAAGGTCTAAAATAGTGGACAAAGTGTTGCCTACAGAGGACGCGTCGGAAGTTCTAGGTTCTGACACAATTTCAAGTGCTTCGGCCCGACGGATGTCACTAAAAAAAGTGATGGTTGGCGACACTATTCGGGACAAGCCCTTCGACAGTCTTCCTGAATCTCCTTCGCGTCGAGCGCTCTTGAATCTATCAAATAAAAAGAGCATCTCCTCGTCTAAAAGATCTGACTCTGCCAAGGTCCCCAGATCTCATAGCTTGTATAGAAATACTTCAGATGAGCTGGAAGAAATTATTGATGGAGGGGTTGTGACAACAAGGACCTTGCATGAACAAACTTTGGACACTCCTATCAAGAATCCTTTCGCCGATGAAGATTACCTCGGAAAGGATAGGACCACAGGCATTATCCTCACGGAAGTGTCCTCGCTTCCAGAGAATACAAACTTTACTGGGATACTCAAGCATCACGTTCTGGCAAAGTTGACTCAGCGGGTACAACCTCGGCTTCGCTATAGGGAGTCGCAATATACCGATGTGCATGCACTATTGCGTGAGACTATAGTCCGTTCAGAATCGAATTCGGCGTTGCTACTAGGACCAAAAAGTACTGGTAAGACATTACTGGTCAACACCGCTTTACAGAGCTTCACAGATAACGGGCACGAGTTTTTAGTGGTCCGTCTCGACGGAAGTATTCAGACAGACGACCGATCGGCACTGAAAGCTATTGCAAAGCAATTGCAGCGTAATTTGCCATTGATACATTGTGTTGATCTTTGCTGACTCCTATAGCGGACTATGAGGATATAGCCAGTGCAGATGTGATGACGGCTCTCTTGGCAATTCTTTCAGACCCCCGCGAGTTTGGTGAGGATGATAGTCCTTTGAGTACTGTTATTATCCTCGACCATTTCGACAAATTCACTGATCACCCCCGCCAAACTCTATTGTACAATCTTTTCGATATTGCGCAAGCGAAAAAAGCGCCTATCTGTGTGCTTGGCCTCACGAATCGAATCGATGCATATGACGCGCTGGAAAAACGAGTCAAGAGTCGGTTCAGCCACCGAATCATACAATTCACAAACTTTGACAAGGCCCAGTTGACGGACCTGGCACTATCGACCCTCATTTGCGACATGGATGACAATCAAGAAGAAGGGGTGACTGCGCTATATCGTTCGTGGAATAAACACATTACTGCATCGGCCAATCTACGTACTCATATCAATTTTGTACATCTTACCTCAGGGAATATCAAGGATATCTTCACAGCTCTGATATCGCAGGTATCTATGATGGGAAGGACGTCCCGGGGTCTGGCCTTTCCAACCTTCTCACAACTCCTGCCATCAAAATCAACCAAAACCTCTCCCGCGAATTCAAAGACATCGCTATTGTTTAATCTGAGTCTTGTTGAGCTGAGTCTTCTCATTAGTGCCACAAGACTTGAAATCAAGTCTGGCAAGATCAATTTATTGACTGCGATTGACGAGTACGGCGCACTAGTCCAGAAATCGACCATTTCGCAGAAATTGAACGGCGTCACTACAGCTCGCAGTGCTTCCAAGGCGCTTTGTCGCATTGCATGGCAACGGCTATTGGATACCACATTGTTGGTGGTTGGACGTGCGAGTGGTGCTCGAAGCAGTGATTTTAGGCTGATGCAGCCGGAAGTGAGATTGGAGGAAATTGCTGAATTGGTGAAGACGGAAAGACTGCGAATCGGAAATTGGATGCAGTCTTGGCTGACACTGGGATAATGCCTCTTACTTGTTCTTCTCCCGGAATGATGTACAATATATCAAAAACGCTGGCAAGTCTTCTCTATTTCAGTGGTAGTGGATCTTCCTGGCCTTTACCGCCGTCGTCGTCGTCGTCGTCGTCGTCCGACTCTTCATCGTCATTGTCATTCTCTGAACCAGTTTGCAAGTCTTCCTCTTCTCCCGCTTCGGCATTTTCGTCTGGCGCTCCTTCCATAGTTTGCTCTGCCGGCACCTCCGATTCATTCTTTCCCTCTGCTTCATGCTCTTCTTCTTCTTCTTCTCGTTCCTCCTCTTCGTCTTCGCCTTCCCCTAATTCATCGAGTGCCACGACTTCACCTTCTGGTTCTTCTTGCTCTGGCGGTTCATCATTGAAATTTTCATTGTCCCATTTAATATTGAACCGTGTGACGCGTGGTTTCGCAGTGAGTATATTGCGCTGCACTTCGACACTCTTGATGCCTTCAAACTTCCAAGCCGCTCGTTCCTCGTCCGTTCGCTCACTCAATAATGCATCATACTTGGCACGCAATTCAGGGTCCGTGTACTCATTGTTACTGTAGAACCCGACGCGCACGAATTCGCGGTCGTCATAAGAGGCAGTCAATAGAATGACACTTACGCCCAACACATCCTGATTCGAAATTTGCGTCACGTCGATAGCATCCGCTGAGAATATGAATTTGTTGACGCCAGTGGGAATAGGCCCTACGAGGAGAGAGTCTAGTTCGACATCATATGTGAATCCTGATCCGACGTAGATGAGTTTCCATTCGAGATCATGCGCTAGCGATTCCAGACACTCAAACTGAATTTCGATTTCATATGGAGAAGTGATGGGTGCTGGGTTATTGAGAAACCTAATGTCTAGGACATTGACTAGCGCCATAGAGAGACCAGCGACCAAGGGGATGTATGATAGAAGAAGTTGTAAAAGCACAGTCAATCTTGCATTGAAGAAGTTGACGACGCGACTTTTGAATTTGCGCGTCGTGGAAATGCCGCCACGTGATTTTGTCAATCATTGCGTTTACTCAAATTCCATTGATTCCTGTACTCACAGACAGACTGACAGACTGATTGACAGACTGACTGACTGACTGACTGACTGAGAGACTGACAACTGACAGACTGACTGACTGACTGACTGACTGACTGATTGACAGACTGACTGAGAGACTGACAACTGACAGACTGAAAGACTGACAGACTGAAAGACTGACAGACTTAAAGACTGACTGACTGAAAGACAGACTGACTTGCTTGCCTGCCTGCCTGAATCACTGTGTTGTAAGAGGCACTGCAGTCTGACAAGTATACACAACTTGACTACATAATCTTGACAGCTCCGAGACAACCTTCTTACCCGTTCATACCCGGCAAGCTCGTCATTGTTTCATTGATCAATATTGACGTCTTTGCCTAATTTTGTGGAAGGACAGAGATGACTTTTTGATCCGCAGACGATGCGTTGCGTGCTTGGCTATGGTAGGCAGATGATCTACCTGGGGAACTGATATCTGAGCTAGAACAGTGTGTTACACAGACCCTTTGTGTGGGGAATGAATACTCCACATTAGCAATCTGCTGCTGATGAATGACTTTTGTTGCCTCTTGCTCCTTTTGTCGCCCTGCTTCTTCTTACATGGACACATCGCATCTTACTCTCACCAATCTCATACAAATCGAGCCAGTCTATTGCGCTCTTTGCGAACACCTTCCCACAGCTGATCGTCTCCGGTTACGTAGCATCTCGAGAACGTTTCGTGACTTTGTCTCGAATCATCCGCAGACATGGAAATACCTTGATCTGTCCGGCTTCTCCAAGGAAGCCATTGTCTACCTGCTGAGCAATGAAGCTGTTCCTGGTGCGCTAGAAGAGCTGCTTCTGGAATGCACTGATGTCAATGAAATGACAATATACGTCATCCTCGCTCGCTGCACCAATATTCGGTACTTAGGCTTAGGTGGTGCCATGGAGCTCATGGATGGAGTGCTTGAGGCTGTAGCGACTTCAAAGACACAGGGACGTGCAACAAAGTTGAAGCATCTCGGTATCCTCGGTGCACCAGCATTCAAAAGCACCGGTATCAATGGCATTGCTGCTTCTGTCGCAATCAATTTCGAATCCCTTGGTGTCACCACAGATCTTAGGCCATGTCGACAACCCCATGCATTCACTTCCCAACCAGATACCCATTGGCACCTCTCGGCTGCTTCACCCTCAATCTGTCACGAGTGCAAACGTCCAGAATGGGCGTGTTTTCCATGTCTGAGTGGACAGACATGTCGTGGTTGCTTCAAGTTCTGGTGCTCTGATTGCCCGAGCCCAATCACGCGAGTCTGTTATGAATGCAAGTTATCTCAATCTCTAAGCAAGCCACAAGTACTGACATGCCGCACAGGTGGTCACTCGTGTAAGGATTGCAAAAGTGGCATCTATGTCAGATGTGTGGAATGCAGATCGATGTTTTGCAAACTGCACAGAGAGGACGATCCAGTCACGTTTGACACGGCAATGGTGCATGGTAGAACCCAAAGGTCTGATATGAAATCGATTGTGAACAAATCAGGCGACACTTGTGATTGGTGTTTCCAAGGTAGATGCCAAGGATTCGGCTCATGATGCAGTACTGACGCTCTTGTTTAGGCAAGGCTACCGCGTTCCGAGAGCGTTTCAGATGCTGAGCTGAAGAAAAGCTAATAGAGCAAGGTGGATCTATGAAAAGAATGCAGGTCGACTATTTCACTCAGTAAAATTATGTGCGCATTGCTATAGTGCAGCGCTCAGCAAAGGCAAAGCTCCTAAAACGTATTCAAACGAACAGAATGAGGTTGTATCTCGGTATCTGCACACTTGGCAGCTTAATGATTCATCTGCGAAATCCATTGTATACAGAATATTGACACAGTTATGAATACAAACGCGGATACAAACGCAAACGCGCTCCAGGACTGTCTCCATTAGTATGTCGGCCTCAAGTCATACTTCGCAGTAGTCGCTTCTCGATCGGCCGATCGACCCCCAATCGGCGCAATCTGTCATCTGTTGCATCATATACCCTTATGTTCCGTGCGAATATGATGTCGTGTATAAGAAGAATGCCGAGGATTTTCTGCAAAATCACGACAATGATATCTGAGGATCGGGGCCGGATTAACACCTGTCGCGGAATCCGCTACTTTTGTCTGAAGCAGATTTACTACATTTCAACAACGACCATGCAAGATGATTATGACAATTCAGAAACAACAATGCAAATCACGGTAAGGGGAAGAGACTACAACGACCTGAGTACGTCCTGAGTTACACAGGATATTTATGCTCGATGCTCAGGCTGGTTCGCAGCAACATTCTGCGACGATCTAGCTCATGCCTAGCATCAGCTTCGCAAAAATGCTCAATCGTGAGGCAGCTGGGAACGACTAATCATAATTTGCAGATTGGGGATACATCTCTCTTTCACTTGATCTGTCATCCACTCGCTCGCTCCAGTACCCACTCCCACACCTAACGCAATTTGACGTACTTTTCGTTGCAGTGCTGCAGACAGCCATTCTAACATGATTGCGAACACTAAAGTCATCCGAAGCTCGCCAAGTCCTCAAAAGTGTTTCAGTTCGAACATGCTGCAAAGCAGCTCAAGATCAAGAGAACTGATGCACAAGAATTGCTTAGCCATTCATACTGCGCACCTCTTTAAATACTAGTCAGTGTATGTCATGGTTCAACTTTATCACATCCTCACCACCGGGCTTAAAGTTACAAACAATCCACATTTGAATCGGTGTGAGCAGGAGGTTTCCTCGCCATATCGGAAAGTGCGTAGGTTTTCATGAACATTCTTGCGTTATATTCTCATTTATACATTGTACGCCGCAATCTGCTCATTCAGCAATTCAATTTCCTTGTCGTAATCCAAGTCGGCACATCCTCTCACTTGATACCTCACTCGCACTTGACCATTATAGTTGTCTTGTTTGGCTTGAATCCTAAAGACAAATGTTTGTCCCGTGCCCTTTAGGAAAACTTCTGCTGCAGCTTGCTCGTCCTCTTCCTTGAGTTTCTGCAAACTCGTGGCATCCATACCCAGTATCTGCCGACCCACTTCATCGAAACAATTGAGCCATTGTTGTCCAGTGTGATCATTGACGGAGAGTGTCATGATGTATCGATACTCTGGACTCTCGTGCGACTTGTCACACTTTTCGCATCTCCAACCGCCTTCCCCGTCTTCGAGGACTTTCTTGTTGCATCCTTCACTGCGACACGCAGGATACGAAATACCGTCCTGCTTGATGAAGACCACTGTTGCCTTTGTAGCGAAATAGTCTGGCGTTTCGCCCATACCCAGATTCTCATCCTTGACTTGAGCGAGCGTCTTGCGAGGATCTTGGCGTCCAGTTGCGCCAGCTACCGACATTACATTTGCATGAGAACTGAAATTGCTAGACTTGCCAGATGCCTCATACCATCCTTTCAGGGAAAAGGCCTCTGGTATTTCTGGATTGACTTGCATCAAGGATGAATTTGACATTGACAGTGTGCGTCCTCCGAAATCACTGACTCTTAGTCCTTTCCAGGCTATAATTTCTTCGCCACGCAAAGTAAAGTCAGTAGTTGCTTGTTTACCCCAGACTGTCAATTTGACGGAAAAGCCTGATTCGTCTACAATAGACAAGTCTCTTTTCGAGTATGGTTTCGAGGTTGTTTTTGATGTAATCTCGCCGGCTTCTCCAATTTCTTTGACAACCGCAATGACATCCACGGTAGCATCTTTTTCAACACTGTCGAGTTGCGACAGCGGCAAGAAGGAGAATTTGATTTGCGGCACACCCTCGGCATCATCACAAGGGACAATCTCTGTATCGCGCTCAAACATCAATTCGTATTCATTGTTGACATTGCTGAACTGCTTTTTGGCAATATTGACACGACATTTTGTAATCATGTATACTTGACCTTCCTGCAGTACCTCATACAGATTGTCCACTGCATCATTGAATCCTGTTGCGCGTATTTCGCCAGACTCGTCCATGAAAGTGCAAGAAAACAGCTTGCCTTCACCTTTTTGGTTGTGCCACTGCTTGATATCTGACTTGGCAATCACACGCGCTTTAATTGTCCATTTATTCTGATACGGCGAAAGAGCCTCAATGGGATAGACAGCAGTGTTTGCGACCGCAGCGGAGTGCGATGGTCCGCGCGACACTTGCTGCTTAGGTACACTCGCAGCAGCGGGGTTATTTCCATAAAAGTTTGTGGATGTCGAAGCGGTCGGCTCGGGCTTGACATTGCCTGAAGCATTCGCACTTTCATTCACAGGATCCAGGGCGACAGGATTACCGACTTTATCCAGTGGCGCTCCTTCCATCGGTTGCGCATCAAGCATGATAATAATTCTCCTCTCCTTCATCTTGTTGATTGTGAAGCCGACGAGTGATATAAGTGTCCCCTTGACGAGTTTCCCGCTGCTGATCAAGTGATTCAATTGTGTCGCAACCATGGCTTGAATAAAATTTGCCCCGTCGGAGAGGACAACCCGATATCGCTCTGCACCATTTGCAGGAGATGGTAGTAGCTTGATTTGAAGGATTTGCAGTACTGTATTTTTAGGAGGATTCACATTATCCGTCTCACTGTGTCACATTAAATGGTGGACGATTCAATTGATGTGCAAGACTTACACAAGGGCTCTGAGAGAGCCTGCGATCAAGGTGTCGGCCATACGAATCGTTCAGGACAAATGAGTCAAGACGGTGGTTGCGTGAAGAAGGTGGGTGGGAAATATGAACGCGACTTTTTGTCACGCGTCAAATTAATGGACATAATCACGTGAGAGTACAGATAATCTTGCCACCGTCACCTTCATTCCTCTCCATGCGTCCTTGTGCTTCCTTGATGTCACGCCAGTCAAAGACATGGTCTACATGCGCCTTGAATGTCCCATCTCGTAGCTGACTCAATGCCATCTCTTCGAATTTCGCACGCAAGTGACCTTGATATTCGGCATCTCGTGATCGCAATGTCGTGCCTTGGATTCTGAGCCGCTTAAACAAGATTGGGGCAATCTCAATCTCCTTCTTTGAGCCAGACATTACGGCAAGATAGACGATACGACAGTCTCGCGCTGCAACAGCGATATTGTTGTCCCAGTAATTAGCGCCAATAAAGTCCAGAATCAGGTCAACAGATCCATCTTGTGCTGATCCCCCGTCTGCTGCAATCACTTTTCCAAAGTCCTCCGTCTTGTAATTGATTGCCTTCGTTGCACCCATTGACTCACACAAGCGTAACTTTTTCTCGCTCCCGGCTGTAGCATAAATCTTGGAACAACCTGCATCACGACACAACTGAATCGCGGCCAAACCCACACCAGACGCACCAGCATGGATCAGGACACGTTCTTTCTTGGCTGGCTGTAAATTGCCTACAAGGTAAAGTGCTTGAATAGCGGTGAACCACACCTCCGGAATTCCAGCACACTGCTCGAAGGATAACTCTGCCGGCATCTTGATTGTCATGGCCGTCGGATTGACAATATATTCCGCATAAGCTCCACCATATGCTAAACCAAACACCTTTTCACCCACCGTCCACTTCTGGGACTCCACTTCTGCTCCTAGTGATTCGACTGTGCCGGAAAACTCAACACCCATGATGGGACCTGCTTGCGGCGGCAAAGGATACTTGCCTTCCCTCTGTAATAAATCCATCCGATTTAAACCAAAGGCATGAATTTTAATAAGCAATTGTCCCGCTTTCGGTTCCGGTTTGGCAGTATCCTCTTTGAGATAAAGATTCTCAAGAGGACCCTTTTCATTTTTGATGGCAACAGATTTCATCGTGCTCATGTCTTTCACGTCAATAGTATATCGGGCAAGGAAGGCGAGATGATTTGGAAAATTTATTGTATTTGCATGCAGATCCTAATAAACTAAGAATGACGTGATGCGGAGGGAATGGCGTTTTATTGACAGCCTATCAGAATTGGCGATGCTACCGAAGCTACGGAATTTACAAGGCCGGCATTACCGTAATGTCTTGTCACGGTTATGAGTACAATTTGACACTCTCTGCAAACTTCTGTAGCTTCGTCCGCATGTCAACCTTACGATTCTCATCAGCCTTGTGAATCGCAGGCCACAATAGACCGTGTTTCGGGTCTGCCTTTTCCGCTTCCCGCACGACTTCAGCGACTTTTTGTGCTCTTTCTGCGTGTTCTGCCTCCGTCTTCAGAAGCGCTCCAGTATCCACCAAAAATTTGTAGTACCAGCCCCAACTGTCTCCGAGATCAACATTGCTTTTGACAGAATTTGCCATCCAATTTGCAGCTTTTTCATATTTTCTCTGATCCCAGAATATCCTACCGATAGCAGAAACAAGATACGGATCTCTCTCACAGGTTCGCAAAGCATCCGTAGCACGCGGTATACGCGCATTTTTTGGCTCTTGCATAATCTGTTCACTCCAGAGCAGTCCCGATTTAGGACATTCTTGAAGACCTTTCGAGATGAGACTCTTGCCCTGCGCAAGATGACCAGTGCGCAGTTCGAGCTGAACCGAGTGGTACCACAAAGCATCGACTGTCTTATTGGCTAATCTTGCGCGGTCCAGGAGAGCACGAGCGCGAATCACTTTGTCGTCCGCCTCCTCCAACTTGGCTGCCCCTAGCCATAATGGCACAGAAGTCTTGCACACCTTGACAGCAGAACTATAAGTCTCCCGTGCTGCGACAGATTTCCCGAGCGATTCCAACACACCAGCCTTGATTAGGAAAAGCTTTTCAGACTCGGGGAAAAGAGCGAGTGCCTCGTCAGCCAAGGTAAATGCTTGCTCCAGCTTACCGTCCTGCCGCTCAAAGACGGCTGATCGCATCCAGATTCTTTCTGTTCCAGCTTCTCGGCGAGCCCGTGCGAGGTACTGCCGGGCCTTTTCTATGTCTCCTTTTTCTGTCTCCAATTTGACAGCCGCAAGCCAGATGTCTTCGCTATTGGGGTTGTACTCAAAGGATCGGGCTAATATCGCTCGTGCAGATATCAGATCTCCGGAAACCCACATCTCCTTTGCATACATGAGCCACAGTACTTCTGCATGTGGACACGCAATCACGCCCTTTTCCAAAACCGCAAAGACATTTTCTCTGTTCTCCATGTTTTTCTCAAATTGTGCGGCCTTTCGCCAGACAGACTTCTTCGTGGGCAATTCTCTCAGAGCGAAGGCGAAAATTGCACGGGCAGTCTCTGGGCATGACCGCTTGACTGCCCCTTCGGCATCGTCCATCCACGTATCTTTCCGATCTTCTTCATCTAGACCAAGACCAAGGATCGCACCTATGATGGCTTGTGCCGTGAGTACACCACCGTCCTTTTCATTCTTCTCCGCCTCGGCCAACCATTGTTCACGAGACAGCATGCCTCCATAATTGGTCAATTCTTGTATAGCACGTTTGATGACGACAGTCACTCTGTCGTGGTTTCCCTGCTGCTCCTCCAGTCTCGACGCAGCGACCCATATCTCGTAAGATGTGCGTATAGTAGATCGTGCTTTGTTGAGCACTTTCCTTGCATTATCATATGTTTCGAGTCGCGCTAAAGCAAGCCACAATTCGACTGATAGGGGGATGAGTTCAGTGGCTCGAGCCAATAAGAGCTTTGCGTCGTTTGGATTTTCCTCTAAATTTACTGCTTCTTTCCATAATCTTACAGATTGAGGTATGATTGCTAATGCTTTCCGCATCACACGCCGTTTGTTTGAGTTTTCGTGCTCTAATTGCATAGCTTGTATCCAAATTTTCGTTGATTCAGGGATATGCTCAATTGCTTGAGCCAAGATCCGCTTTGCATTATCAGTTTCGTTCAGTCGAGCAGATTCGAGCCAAATATCTTCGTTCGTGGGACAAGCTTCACATCCTTTTGAAGCGAGTTTTCGAGCTTGTACTTGTTTCCCAGCGACTTCTTCTAACCTTGCAGCCGCTATCCAACCAGGTGCATTCGTGGGGTTGGTCTGTGTGACAGATTGCAGCAGTAACCTTGCCTTCTTCACATCTCCAATTTCCGCCGATGATTGTGTGACTTGGCTCTCGAGCCCTGTCAGGTATCCGGTAGGATCTATAGATGTCGCGGTACCAGACTTGGTCGAGAGCTGATCAAGTTTGATTCCCAAGACTTGGTCTCGAGCCTGACTCATTGCTATGAAATTTGTGGATGTACCACTTTCAGTATCGATACTCGTCTCGTACTGCGTAGACCCATTGGCTCCTGCAAGAACACTATCAGGCACAGCATAGTATCGCTGCTCTTTCAGCTCCTCTTTCCGTCGCTTGTTCTTCCGTGTCAAGTCCCCGACCTCGGGCAAATTTGACCATTCGTCGTCAGTCACTGTCGCAAGTCCACGCTTGAGTTGCGTAAATTGTGATTTGATATGAGGCAGAAGAGTACCGTTCTCGTCTCTTAGCTCTGTCTCCTGCTCTATCTCCTGATTGTCCGCTCTACGATTGGTCAGAATTCCTAGCTCAGCGGAGAACATAACATACCACATCTCGTACCTAGCACTCTTATTTCGTCTCGTCATCATCGTGTCTTCAATGAGATCATATGCGCGATCTGCTTCCTCATCTTCGCGATCATACGGACCATTCGCAAACAAGCCTGTCTCATTTTCCGGATCTTGGAAGCGCCCGTCGTCAGCATCATCGTCTCCATTCTGAGCACTATCCTTGGCAGCCGCCTGAGCCGCGATGGCCGCTTGAAGTGTCTCCTCATCAGGACCTTCCGCCGCGGGACCAATGTCAGATCTTGTAGTGAATCCAGTTGCACCCCGGCCAAGTCCTGCGACATAATAAGCAGGCGCTTCTTGGTTGAGGAAAGCGAGCTTGTTGCTCATGCTCAGTCAAGCCAGCTTCAGGGCCTTTTGCGGCCAGGGACAAGAACTGGAAAGCGCAGCTGAGTGATCATGACCTGCAACTAATGAAAGATATAAAATATGTACAAGCATACTGATCCGACATTTTGCCGACGGGTGGACTAATGTTAGGCATATTGTTCTTCACATTGTATAGGGACGAAATGCTCATGCTAACGCTAATGCTTACGAAGAAGTTCAGTTGCAAAAGATCCCTCAATGAATGTAACAAGTCCTTCGAATGCCTGATTTTGTGGCAGGGTGATATTCTGTCCACCCTCCCTCTTTACCCCAGCAAATCTTGCCAGGATTGATCGCGAGTGTTCCATTGTACGCAATACAGAAGGCAGCGATAGCAGTATCTGCCAGAATCAAGACTGTCGGACTCGGAAATAATCGCAACGAGGATGAAAAAGCCCAATAGATAGGCCTAACATTGATTGGGAATGGAGAGAGATGGGACTGGTCAAGTATGGTTCTGATCAGCGTACGGCCCGTGACGACCTCTTGCGGCAGCGCCTGAGAAGCACCAGATGATGAGGCGGGGCTCGATGTTACGGCAGGCGTCAAGAAGACCTCGGCCTGAGTGTCCATCTGCGTCTCTTCCGCATCGTGCATCAAGACTTGCTCGTCGGAACCAGGCACATCGATGGCCTGCGTCTCGGACAGACTCTTTCTCATAGTTATGTTGTTGCGCCGTAGTCTTTCAACCATGTCATCACGACATATCACAATTTCCTGTGTAAAATAGCTGAGTCTCGCTGGATTTGAAGCATAGATGACGTCTTTGCAAACCCTCGAGATTCGATTGGTGAAGGCCTTCGGCACGGACTTTCGCGGTGAAACGGCAACACCACCCAAACTCCATGGGTCATTACTGCCAGGTACGAATACGAAGCGTGTAGATTCGCATAATGCAGGAAATTCCTCCAAGATTGCAGCCAAATTGTCCCATAAAGCCTTGTAATCAGTCGAAAATCCATTCGTGAGATAAGCATGGCTGATGAAGTTTCCCATCATTACTATGGACAACGGAAGAGCCGCCTTGTCTAGGGTTTCATAGCTTGCTAGCATACTTTTGATGGCCTTTAATGTTCGTGGGTCATCAAGGTGACAATCTGCGCAGAAAATTATTTTAGATTCATGATAGCTCTGTTCAGCTCTGATAAGATTTCGTTCCTGAGACTTCTCTATACCGGTACCGAGAAAATCCAGACCAGTATAAACCTCTCGAGTTTGTTCTCTTGGCTCTGGCGGAGGTTGACCCATTACTGAGACGCGAAATACCTCGTCCTCAGTGTACGTTCCATCCACAAGGACGAAACAGCCCGGGCAGAACCACCCTCCACCACAAGTAGCATCAGTAAAGTCGAGTCTAACAGAATCATCAGAATCTTCGAGGAAATAGTCGGCATCAATTCCGGTCGTCAACAGACCAAAAAGCATAAATGATCGACCTTGGCGGCCCAGCAAGTTTTTGATTGAGGTCAGCTTGTGGAAAGTGCCCGACTGGTTTGCGAACGAGGGAGCCTGAAAGGACTCGTGTCGCAGGATACGCGCCTTGAGGAAATGGAAGCGTTCAAGCCAAAGTTGCGGCTTCACACTTGCGTCTGTCAACAATGAAGGTATGGTCGTAGAGCGTTCGAAAGATTGTCTCAGATGAGAATAATGATAGATTGGTTGTTCGAAAGCGTCTACATATGTCAGGTACTGTTGAGGACTAATTGCCGAGGGCAGTGCAGGCGTAGGAGCATCCATCATCATCATCATCATTGTGTCTTCTCTCGCCAGTGTCGCTTGACGGGGTACATGAGGGACATCCAGTGCTTTGATAATTGGCAACAATCCAGCTTCACTGACGATCGGTTCTGAGTCCTGTGTCCGCTTCCACGATTTTGCGATATCTTCTAGGACGGGCTCACATGTTGTCCGCCACGATTGACCACATTTTGTACCGACATGGTTCGCCAACACTTTGAGAGCATCCGACTTCAATGTCAGGTTGTACTTTTTCGTAAAGACACGAAACGCCAAGGATCGAAGCTGAGAAGGCTCGATTTTGACGGCAAGTGTTGCCCTTGTTTGAGCATTGTTAGCGAAGAGAGCTGCGACTGTTGGCTGCGCTGTTGTCGCCGCCATCTAAAGACGCGACGAGTAAATTTGCGACAGCGCGTTGTGCGACCTGTCGAATCAGGACAAGCCAGTGGCCGAAAGAAGAGTGTTGTCTATGCGCACAGAGGACGCGATTTTGCCCTGTAGAATCGTCTTATGCCACTGAATCAATGTGCAGAAGCATCAGCAGAATGTCGAGGATGAAGATTGGAGCCGAAGTTCAGAAAATTTGTGGTGACAACATTTCATTTCACCGCAGACATCATCTCTAGCCAGACAAGTGAGCCCCTTCTTGAGACCCTTTCTTTTGATTGTGGCATCATGTCAGGTATAATATGGCAGTCTTGGACGAGAATTACCTTGGAAGAGTCTCGAAAATTAGCGACGCACTTTGCCAGTTTCGGGGCACTTGTATCTTTCAAAAGTAATAAGAAACACATGTTAGGACCTACCGGTCAAGGCGTTGTTGTCTTTACAGAGCCACAGGTAGTTGATACAATAATGGAGGGCAAAGAGGTCCATACGATCAATCTTCAGCATATCTATGAATCGTCGTCAACTGCATCCACGGAAAGTAGCACGACAAGTGCGTCCCCCGAAACCGCTGCCGAATCCACGACACCTACAACTACAAAGAATCAATGGTCTGTATCATTGAAGAAGATGAATCGGTCGGTCAGGGACTTTTCCGTGGACGCGCAGGTAGTACAGAGAAAATTGGTATACTCACGAGATGCCAAATTACTGGGAGTTTATGCAGACACGATTTTGCCTCAACTCAGAGGATACTCAAAGTCCGTACAACCCATTGCAGAGGAAATTATCCAGGACTTGCGCGATGTGGCCAGGAAGACCGCCGATCTTAGAACCGAACATAAAGAACGAGTTCAAGAACGCCGCGAGACGAAAGCGAAAGCATCGAGTGATGGAAATAACAACCAAAATCAGCAATTGAAGAATAGCACATCGACAGTACCGCAACTTGAGACTGAAGCGCGGTCGGATCGCACAGTGGAGTTCTCTGGCACACCAGCACCGAGCGAGACTGCTACTGAGGCGACTCAGAGCGTTTCTGAAAGGATTGAGAGTACTTCTGACAGTACAGAGGCGACCCCAGAGCTGACTCACACTGTTGGAAGTACGACGGCGACTGCCTCGGAAGCTGCAGAGAATGCAGCAGAAGAGGCAGAAAGTGTATCTGCAGCGGCAGAAAGCGCATCTGAAGAATTGGAAAGCGCGACAGACGCGGCAGAGAGTGCTGCCGACAGTGCGACACAGTCAAACAGGGATCAAGCTGGAGACAAATCAGGGTGAACAAACATACTACAGCTCGAATACTCGGCTTCCTTTGCGTTGATACACTGACTCAGAGTTTCATTCTGCTTGGCCTCTTTTGACATGAATTCCATCACCAACCAAAACACAAAGCTGTCCAGCTAAAACACGTTCTGTGGTTGCACAACCGAGGCACAAAATAATGAGCAATTGACGTTGACACTGACACTGACACTGCAGAATTAGCGGAATTATATGTAAATAGCATTGTCATTATTTATTTGAAACTACTTTTTCTTTTCATCTTGGCAATAAGAGGTATTCGTCATTCCGTTGATTTCGTCATGAAGTATGATACATCATACCCGCTCACAGACCCAGAACAAGGGCTGTGCGAGTAGGTAGGTAAACCTGCACAAAGTTGCTTCTTCCGTTCCAGGACATTGGCTCAGAGAAATGCTCACCTGGTCCAGAAATTCTGCCATACCCGCCGAATCTTTCCTCGTCCGAGTTGAGCAGAATACGATACTTGCCAGGAACTTCCACACCGATACGATAATCTGTGTAGGAGTTTGTAGCGTGAAGGTTGAAGATGAAGAGTAATCCCGCGCGCTCATACGCAATCACTCGATCAGATTCATGCTTGAGACTAATATAAGCAGGTTCTGAACTCAAAAACCCAGACATTTCTTCGAGATGCATCATGGCGGCGTCGAATTCATTCAGCATACCGTAACGCAACAGCTTGTCATCCGGCAAGTTGAATTGTCGTCGAGCATGCTTGAAGCTATTATTGTTTCCTTCCCGCGGGAAATCGAGCCATTCAGGGTGACCAAACTCATTGCCTTCAAAGTTGAGGTACGCTTCGCCACCGAGACTCATAGTCAAGAGTCGAATCATTTTATGCATTGCCAGACCTCGCTCGATTGTTGGCGTCATGATGGAGAGTTTAGACATGTGTGTGTACATTTCAGCATCCATGAGCCAAAATGCAAGCGTCTTATCGCCCACCAAACACTGATCATGACTTTCTGCGTACGCCACCGTGGGCTCTCCGTACCGCCTATTCGTGAGGGTGAAGCAGACATTGCCCAAGTCCCAGTCTTCATCTTTCTTCTCCTTGAGTAATTTGATGTACAGGTCTGGAATCGCCATGGCCAATCTATAGTCGAAGCCGAGTCCGCCATCAGAGACAGGCACACAGGTGCCAGGCATGCCGGAAACGTCCTCGGCAATAGTGATGACACCAGGGTATAGTTTATGCAGCATGACATTGGCCATCATCAAGTACGCAACAGCTTCAAAGTCCACACCATCACCAAAGTATTCATGATACCCGCCGGAGAATCCGGTTCCAATGCCATGATGCAAGTACATCATGCTCGTCACACCATCAAATCTGAACCCGTCAAATTGGTACTCTTCCATCCAAAATCGTAAATTTGACAACAAAAAGCGCTGAACCTCATAGTGTCCGTAATTAAACAGCCGCGAATCCCATAATTCGTGTTTGCCTTTCGGCCCGGCGTGAAAGTACTGATGATCACTTCCATCGAATTCATTCAGTCCATCAAGGACATTCTTGGAAGCGTGGGAATGCACCACATCAAGGAGGACAGTGATGCCCATACCATGGGCTGTATCAATTAACTCTTTCAGCTCTTCCGGATTGCCATACCGTGACGACGCAGCAAAAAATGAATTGATTTGGTACCCGAATGAGGCATAATACGCGTGCTCCATGATTGCCATCAACTGTATGACGTTGTATCCGAGTGCTTTGATGCGGGGCAGCGTATCGCGTGTAAACTCAGCATATGTGCCGACCCTCTCTTCGGGCGTGGAAATACCTACATGAGCTTCATAGATTCTCGCGCTTTTTGGACGCTGCGGGCGTGCGTGCTTGAACTTGTACCGTTGCGGTGGGTTCCAAAAGACTGCATCGTAGGCTGGACTCCTCGATAAATCTTGTGTCACGTAGGTGATCCATGCCGGCAACCGATCGATTCGACCTACACCATCCGCAATCATTGTGATTTTGAGCTTCGAATTGTGCGCAATAGCTGGTTCTCCATTACGCGACGGTATCGTGACTGACCAGACACCATATTGATCTCTGTCCATCGCATTTGCTTCGGGGTTCCACCCATCTTTGAATTGGTGAGTGACGGGACACAGATTTAAAACTTGGCGAGATGTTACGACTTACTGAAATCACCTACGAGTGATGCTTTATGTGCGTTGGGCGCCCATTCTTGGTATCGAATGTCGCCATTCTAGCGAGAATATTAGTCGAGAATCAATCAAGGCTGTAAGGCAAACATACCTTTTCAACATGAAAGCCAAACTTTTCGTAGCCCTTGGAGAATGCGTCGAGGGAGCCTTCATTCTTTTCAATGTTCTCAATCCAGGTCTTTGTGACATTATAACGCTGGGTGATTCTGTCCTCGAACGGTTCGAGGTACGGA
Source organism: Taphrina populina JCM 22190 (assembly GCA_000836195.1). Lineage (NCBI taxonomy): Eukaryota > Fungi > Ascomycota > Taphrinomycetes > Taphrinales > Taphrinaceae > Taphrina > Taphrina populina. The sequence goes on from DF820094.1 coordinate 57,729, forward strand.
TCATTCTTGATCATCTGAAACCTCGAGGCATCTGAGGAAGCCATTGGCAGAAACAGAGAGAGAGAGAGAAAGAGAGAGAGAGAGAGAGGAGAAGAAGGTCTGGAGAGCAAGACAGGGCAAATAGGCTGCAGCTGAGAAGAAGAGAGTGGGATGAATGGAGCTCGAGTGTCAAGTGGGGAAGTGCAAACGCCAATCAATGACGGGATTCCATTGTGTGTAAGGTGGATGGGGCAGTGCAGTTCCCAGTCATTCATACATGATTATAAGTATTAGTATTGATATACTGCTGGAGTGATGATTCAATACGCATCTTCTAATCCAATGGATTGATGCTCGTCGTCTGACAAAGTCATCCCTCGCTTCTGCTTTGAAACAAGAAAATTATCCTCTTCACCTGCTGAAGCGGAGCTCTTTCACCTGTTTGTCTAATTTTCCGTGCACAACACAACGAATGGACCCTTGTTCACTTGCTTCTCCAACGACAGAATGGTGAAACGTGCTGTGGTTCAAGCGGCAAGACTGGCAAACATACGAACGGGATCAGGCAGCGTGGTTCTTCCCGCGGAATACGTCGCTCTGCAAGTCACGTTTGGACATGCGAATGCGAATGGCCATATGGGGTCGAGAAAGTTTGTGCAGCAGAATATACCAAGACTTCAATTCCACAATCCGCACCTCCAGATACGCGTCACGCGCGTCAAGGATCCAGAAGACAAGAAGAACATCCGTGTGCCAGCCATCATGAAAGTGCTCAAAAGCGGTCAGCTCGAAACGGCTGTTGAGGGGATCGATATACGAGGCATGCACAGTGAGGATATTGTCAAAAAGTTGATTGCCGTGACTGGTGCCAAGCCAATCACTCAACCCGAAATTCCTCAAAAGTAATTCCGAGACACAAAGATGTAAAACAAATCATCCAACCACACGAGCCTGTTCCTTTGCTCACTGAGAAGGCTGCAAGATCCAGAGTATGTTGCATAAAAGTCTGACACAGGACGAGTAGCGCGCAAGGCGTAGCATGTATGCCCCGCATACACATGTCCAGCGTCTATGGGTGAAGTATGCGCTTTCGCCACAATGTAAATTGATTAGCATGAATGAGACGAGGAAACTCATCAAATTAACCGCTACTGCTCTATGTACATAATATCATACACTCCTATTATAATAATACTTCACCGCCGCTTTGCTAAAGATAAATCAATCTCCACCTTGCGAATCGTGCCCTTGAGACCAAGACCAGCAGACGCATTTTCCTTCAAATATTCTTCCATTCGTTCACGACACCGCTTGAGTGAGTCTGTCACGGGAAGCGGCCCATGGGTTGTTGGATTCAGCAGTAAATCGAAGAGCGGCTCCCAGATATCCTGCTTCCAGTACCGCTTGAATGCCGACTTTAGCACCATCCTCTTCTTGTTCACACCGGCACTACCTGCAACCACAGTCTCAATGTATTTTCCGAAAAGCAATGAATGTGCAATACATGCTAATCCATGATAGTCAATTTGATACGTCCAGGGACGTGCCCCGCGCATCTCTGCACAATCCTGTTCATCCGTCTTCCAATCCGCGATAAACTGGACTTGTGGATCGAAATGCTTCATGTCAATGCCCCGACCGAAATCAATCAACGTAACTCCCTTATGCTCCCACCCTCCTGCGCCACTTGGATCATACGCGGACGTCCATTCGTTATCTTTTATATCCTCTAGACGCAAGAGACAATTATCAGCCTTGAGATCGCCGTGCATGAATCCACGCGAATGCAACGCTTCGATGGTTCGCAATACCTCAACAGTGAGAAAGATCGCTAGCATTTCCTCGACGCCACCAGACTCTGTACGATAAAGATTGACCAGATCTAATATGGTACCTTGCTCCTTATAATCAAGAACCAGGAATGAGCAATCTGAAAATCCATAGAATTCGTGCGCTCTTGCGATAGATTGAGACGCTCTGGCAACACCTATGCGACGATGAATTTGTCGCATCATGTAAAACTCCCATGACGAGGCAGGCTTCTCGATCTTCAGCGCCTCCAACTTGGCGCGTCGGGGCTTGCAACCAGAAATATTCTCCACCAGAAAGACTGGCGCAAATGCTCCTTCACCTAATTTCTTCTTGATAGTGTAGCGCGACGCAAAATCGAGCGTCACTTCCAGGTTTTGTGTAGCGTCCCCACCTTTCTTGTTCAAAGCTCGAATGTACTTCTCTATAGCCTCAAACTTCTTGGCATATGAATCGTGCGGCAAGACATGACTGCCATCGTACTTCTCAACTGGTGGGTTTGCTTGTGAGCAAATGACGTCCCTAATCGATACGTCCATAGGATTGCAGACAAGTTCTGTGATGATTGGGCCGTGCTTGATGTCCCGGCAAACCTTTTGCTCTTTTTCACGAAGCTTGTCAATGTTCGAAGAGCCTTTCACCTGATTTATAAGGACTGGCGGCGGCAACTTCTCTGTAAGGATGGCTCGTACAGGAGGATGTTCGATAAATGGAGAGCTATAAAGATCATCATTCAAGCACTCATCCTGATCTTCTTGCAAAACTGCCATCGGCGCCGGGCGCATAGCAGATATGTGCAGGTTCTCAGTGTCTTCTGTAATCGGAGTCATTAAAGCGAAACCGTTTGCACGAGCAATTGGCAACACCTGTTGCGGTGTCGCGGGGATCGACTGCTCAGACTCGATATGAATATGGTCATCCATACTCAGATCGAGTAACGGTCGCGTAATCTGCAACAAGTCTGTCTCTTCCAGACCAAAACTGTCGGTAGTCTTTGTCAAGATCTTTTCAGCCTCATCAAAGTCAGATTGATCATTTGAAGCCACAGCATTCTGGGCGCAGGATTGTGTCCACGTACCGTCATGCTGTACCACAGAAAAAGTGTTTTCTGGTTCTTCATCTTCCGATTCCGAGTCTGAGCTCTCTTCAGATTGTTCACATTTCAGTGGTTGATTGAATAGCCCCAAAATATCGTCCATAGCAGCTTTTGTGTTGATCGTTGGAGAAGCCACTTGTCGCTTTGGAACGCGTCTTTCAGGGCTATCTTTGAGAGGACTTTCCGTGTCCATGACTGATACATACGAGTCTCCGGACACTACCGTTTTCATGGGAGGTATTCCGACTTCGTCCCAGCGTTTGTTCAACATGCCCATCGCTCTTGCCTTGAGCTCCTCGAAGCTGTATTCCTGGCCTTCTGTAGTATAGACGGCTTCAAGATCGCAGACAACTCTTTCTGTCCTTTTATTCGGTGGCTGTGACGATCGTAATGCTTCTGTTGGCTCATCTTTGAATATCTCGAGCTTCCCGACAGCAGCAGTACTGTGTTGTTGAGGCAATTTCTCCCCGAACATCCTCCTGGTCTCGATTGTATTTTCCTTCTTGCGACTTTGAAGTGTGCCTATGCTACCCCAACCACCAGAGCCAACTGGCCCGGGCTCACTTGTACATGACGAGTCTGTAAAGACTTCAATTTTTTGAGCTGTCCCTTTGTGAGGTACTTTTTGGTGTGATTCACTCAGACCACCGAATTTGGTGGTCAAGGCAGATCTTACTGCCGCAATGGGAGGAGAAGATGGATCATTCACAAGGGGAGGATTGGCCGCAATTCGTTGCGAGAACTCCGAATATTTTCTCTTCAGTCTTGTGATTGGTCTTGCTTCTCTTATAAGCCCAAGCTGATATATTTCATTCGCCTGCCCCTTTCGATTTCGCGTCTCCAAGAACGTAGCATATTCTTCATAGAATGTTGCGAGCTCTTGACCAATGTCATTACGTGCAAGGAAACAGAAAAGTTCTCGAGGATCATCACTATAGCGGGCGTATTCTATCCAAATTTTCAGATACCTCGGATCATTTGCATAGTGCGGAGTTTGAATAAATTGCTTAGAACAACGTTCTAGCAATTGCGTATATCCGTTTTGTGCGCTGTGACCTGCTGGAAACGCTGCCTTGGTCCATGTTATGTATCGTACCCAGACATCGAGAGGGTCGTCGGATTCGAGCGAGTCTTTGATCTCTTGCTCATATTCGTACGATGTCTTATCTGCTTCAGCGGCGTAAACAAGAGGATTAGTCTCAAATGCTTTGGCAAGGCTCGTCACACTCCTGCCTTGTCTGATGGGCTCTATGTTCTCCTTGTGGGATTCTATACGATCGAAGTCAACGAGGTCGCGAGTTTCCGTCCCTGTAGCCATTACGCGGTGTAGTGATGCACTTCCTTTGTTTTTATCTGTTGTTGTTTGTGGTGTATCAACAAACCCGTGCACGTGTCCAGATTGACACAAGGTAGAGCACATGCCATTGCTGTTGATGTTTGCCACAAATTGACGCACCAAATCGAACAAAGTCCTGCTGAACAAGGTTCAACTTTTCAGAGGAATTCACTACAGGACAGAGACACAGTACGTGTATCGTCTTCTCATAAAAGCGGAACTAATTATACTCAGTCTAGTGTGGCACGTGTATCCCACTTGATGAGTTATATGGTGGCTGCGGCATATCTTGAGCTCCGCACATTTTTTTTTTTGCTTCTTGGGTATATAAGCAACATTTCGCTTGCAACGTTTTTATTCTTCAGACCACACTTCACAGGTAAAATCCACCTACTAAATTCTGTTGTGTCTCATGCTTATACCTTTAGAATCTGTTGATAGTATGCGTCCAGCTTTGTTTTTTCAAACTCAGCTACGAAACAGAAGATCGACGATGATATAGACCGTTTCTGTCCATCAGAGTGAGACTACGATGGATGATTTCTTGTTTCGGCTTGAGATCTCCTCTCCACCGCACTTCTTCTTTCTAGTCGGGGCGCTACGATGATCTCTTGCTCAGTCGGACTCCTTGGAGAATGACTGAGTAGGACAGGAACGCATTCTGAGATCTTCACTTCCTCTTTCTAGGTTTCCATACAACATTTGCCATTATATAAACGTACTTCAAACAAAACTCTTGTTATCGTCAAAATGTGCATCTGTCCCGTTTCGTGACCAACTCATAGCTCGTGTACTTTAGCGATTTTCAAGAGTGACCATGACTAAAGCATCCACATCGACTTGAATTAGTGACTTTCAAGGGCGTTGGTTTAGTGCTACATCAGTTTTTCACTACTGTGAATCTAGCCCTCAAGAGCATATGGGCTCTCAAATATCGCTATCGGAGCAGTCATCATGGGTCTCTGCAGACCACGTTGTGACCACAATAGTGAGCTGAGTCAATGGTATGCTCAACCAAATAGAAGATTCTCACGAGAATTTCAAGGTTTACTGCGTGATCGATGATCTTAGTCAAGCTTTCAAAAGGTTGGGAAGAAATTATTGAGTGTTATGGATGATCAGCTGAAGCATTCACATTAAGCTTGTAATTCGTATTTATCGAGAAATACGAGCGCTTGTGATGCAACGTTTCCCACATCTCCACCTCGCATCTGTTCTGGCCTCACGCTCACCTGTGTACGCCGTCTTGCAGGTTGTGCTAGATGAAGCAGATGGTTCAGCTGTCTTCGACAGACTCTTCTGGGACCCGCGTCATCCGGCCTCAACCTCGAAAAGTCTCAATCTCCAATGGGCAGCCATTACATCGGTCAGCTAGCAGTGCAAATGTGTATGGTGCGTCTTATTCTCATACGGATCTCCTTGCGATGCAAGGTAGTGCAAGCCTCTCCCGCTCCGCGACTCCTAACGCAATCGGAGGTTCGAGACATGGCAAGACAAGTACAAAGTTCAGCAACTTGCTGCAGGAAACAGAAGACGATTGGGCCAGCGATCTTGATGACGGATACCGTGCTGCTGAACGGCGAAAGCAAATGCTCATCAAGAGTATTGAGCACCGGCCGTCAACTATTGAACCTATCAGTATCGCTCCACTAAAGAAGACACATTCATTTCCACAGTATCCCGTCCTGGTGCCTCAAGGTGGGGTACGCAAACATTGTGACGAGATTCTCATTGATCCCGGCAAGCTCTGCGACGTCAAGTATCACGCAACAAGAGGCACGCAGACCATTGAAACAGAAGACAGTGACAGTCTGAGGGAGGAAGATGCGGGGCGGACCAGTCGCATTGACCGTTTCAGGCGGATCCTCACGGCTCCCAATATCGATCTGTCTGCATTGAGAAAGCTTGCATGGAATGGAGTGCCTGAAGAAATTCGTCCAATGGTATGGCAATTGCTGCTAGGTTATTTGCCCTTGTCACAATCATATCGTGTGTCTACACTACAACGTAAACGGAAAGAGTATGCGGATACTGTTAGAGAGACTTTTGGCGAAGGCAGTGGAGATGTCAAGGGACATAAGAAGAGTAACAGCTATGCCAAGGGACTGGATCAAATAATCTGGCATCAAATACACATCGATGTGCCACGTACAAATCCACTCATCCGATTATATCAATTTCCTGCAACACAAAGAAGTCTCGAGCGGATTCTCTATATTTGGGCAATACGTCACCCCGCCTCGGGTTATGTGCAGGGTATCAATGACTTATTGACGCCGTTTTACCAGGTCTTTCTTGGATCCTACCTGGAGTGCCCAGTAGATAATTTCGATCCAGCAGAATTGCCATCGAATCTTAGAGACGCCGTGGAAGCAGATAGTTATTGGTGTTTGAGCAAACTCTTGGATGGGATTCAAGACAATTATATTCATTCTCAGCCAGGTATTATTCGGCAAGTCAACCACCTCAAAGAACTTACGGAACGAATCGACACGCCACTCGTACAACATCTCGAATCGGAGTCGATCGAATTTATACAGTTTTCCTTTCGATGGATGAACTGCCTATTGATGCGTGAATTGAGTATTGCTTGTGTGACGAGAATGTGGGACACTTATTTATCAGAGCCGAATGGGTTCTCTGACTTCCATCTGTACGTCTGTACAGCTTTCCTCGTAAAATTTTCCGCACACATCCAAACGTTGGAGTTTCAGGAAATCATGATATATCTACAAAATTTACCGACGAGATCATGGAACGATAAAGATGTGGAAATGCTGCTTAGTGAAGCTTACTTGTGGAAGAGTCTTTGGAGTCGAAGTCCTAACTTTGCAAGGCGATAACGCAGAGTGGCAATGTTACAGGCAGCTGTTCTTTGTATCTCGAAAGAATCTGTATTAAAAAATAACGTCACGAGTAAAGCGATTAATGCTTGGACGCCTCTCTAGAGAGGCAGCACTTTTTCGAAGAAGACCAGCCCAACGATCAAGCTTCATGACTTGCTCGATGATGTTCATATGCGCTAATCTCTTGGTGTTATTCGAAGAGTCTTTGGTTTCCTAGTATTGAATAACGGAACAAGCAGCTGCGAAAAATTAATCCATTCTGCACCGTGAGCATCGAAAAAATTCAACAACTCGAATGGAACAAGTTCTCTCAGAGTTAGCTCTCTCGAAAATGACGCTCTCGTGGCTCGGCTGCCTGCACCAGGTCCACTACTATTGAATTCTCCAAACAAAACATGGCCAGTTTGTGGAGCATTTGGAGCCCAGATGTTCCAGCCTAGAGGATCGATCGACTCGTCCATATACGAACTGATCCATACAACTTTCGCAAATTCGCTATACGGACGTCCAAGGAATATGCTTCCAGCTGGTACTCCTGGCTCTGCCTTAATAGTGCACTTGTCAAAGACGAATCCACCAGGAGAACCTAGTGTCAGACGCTTTTGAGCTGTGATTGATGCTTTGGCAGTATTAGGTATGATAGTACAGCCCAGAAAATATGCTGATCCCGCACCCCAAATAAAGTCCACAGATCCTTTGATGTGGGAGTTATAGAGAAAAGCATTGGTTCTGTCATTCAGATCGAACGTATCTTGGTTTCCAAACAGTCGGCACCCATAGAAACTCGCAAACCCTTTGTGACCTACTGCGAATCCAAGGGACGCATAATCTTTTGCTTGGCCATACTCGTTTGTCAAGTCAATGTTGTACATGCGCAAGTAATCAGCAGTCGAGTGAAAGGTCGCGGATTCTGAATTCGGTGTCACTGCGTGTTGCGTATCAACTGCGAGCTTGTTTCGAATCACGACTGTGTTCTTCGTGGGATCATTAGGGAACTGCGAGTATCCTCTAAAGACGGTGATGCCGGATCGATTATAGTAAAGTGTCTCTTCATAAACGCCTATCATACGACACTCAGCATGTTTCCATTGCTTAAAGAAGAATGTGTATCAACTCACCAGGATAAATGTACACAGTCACTAGTCTGCCCACAGTCGAGTCTTGTGCCCAAATTGCTTTTGTGGCATCGGTAATGGTTCGGTATGAAGTGATTCCTGGCATTGGTTGTTTCGACACCACGAAGTCTGTATCACTATGGTGAATGGTAGATACCATTGCCTCGACACCCCATTCTGAGTCCATCAATGCGCCTGGACCATCAGTGTATGTTCATGCTCTTGCTTGAAGGCATACATGTTGAAGTCATGAAACATAAGACTGCAAAAGCAGTTTCTAGGACAATTCGCTTATTCATGACACACGAATATGACAAGTATTATCCAGGTTAACGAGAAGGGAATCGTGGATCTTCTCACTTGCAACAGAATTTTTTGGACACAGTAATCAGGGGTTCCACGAAAGACTTGTAGCCAGTGTTTCACAAATATTGGACACCCTTGTGGGAAGGCAAGAACTACACAATATCAACACACATCGGCTCACGTTGCTCGATCGCAACCTTTTCAGCACTCGAGATATGATCACATCATATTGCCGTCCCTCTAGCAACTCGAGAATCACTACTTGGCTTTGGTCTTCTTTTGTGCTCAACTAGTGTTCTGATCATGTTGGTGATTGAAGTATCAGTCTGTGTATTGATCACAGCTATGATAGTTTACTGTCTATAAGCTCCAGGACTCCAGCTAATACAATGGTAAGACTGAAAACCGGGCTTTGACAAAGTTTGTCGTTAATGAATTGATCCAACGCTGGACAATTCAAAACACTGCTTCGACATGAATCATATTTACTGACCAAAAGATCATGATACTGCTGCTCTAGAAGCGTTGCTATTCAAGGATTCAGGGAAACGTATGTGAGGACGCCCCGAGACTTCAAAGCTTATAGGCGTTGGCTCGGCTAGTATCATTGAGATTTCTGCGAAAGATGTCTTGGGCACATCACCAAGACAAACTTAGAGTGTTGGCGAACCGAATCATGACATGCGGACTCACTGCAGATGCTGAGTGTCAACTGGTCTGGAAAAAATACGCAATTTAGAGCGGTAGAACAGTCTATGTATGTGGCAAATCCTCAGAACGAAACGACAGATACAGAAAATTTACCTGATCTGTTGTAATGCCATGGCCAACATTGACGTGACAAAAACAGAGGCAAATTGCACTCAGGTTTCGATACACTTTCGTGAGATGGAAACTTACCACGTATGTCGAATACGTGGGCTTCTTTGAGAAGAGGAAAAAGACTAATAGCATGGAGTGCTGCTACTTTGGCTTCCAGAAGAACAACAACAATATCGTGTACTGCTTATTTGGCAAATGCAGCAACGACTAAAGGCTGGTGGTAGTCTAGGGTACCACCGCAGACACGTCGACTCGCTGAACAATACACGATGCATGTGTCCCGGTCCCTTCTGGCATACCCATGGGCGTACACTGTTCGAAGACTACGGGGTCATTCGCTGCCATATTTCCAACAATGTAGAGCTCGATACTGAGACCAGATCGATTCAAAACTCCGGTGACGTGACCGTATGCAGTGTACCAACATTCATAGTGTTCTATCGGATCGCACCAGTTGTACTCCCATTTGTAGCCATACGCACCAGTCTGTTGATCGAAATGATTCTCCGTAATGTCGTCGATATTTTGATAACCACGCATCCAAATACCTTCACCGGCTATATAAGTTGCCCCGAACACAAATGTGCCAGAGATTCTGTGCTGCATAGGGCAAGTTATATGGTAAGTCGCCTCTAAGATTCGAACGATTTCATGTTGACTCGGGGGTCGCCATTTGGCAGCATATACCGGGTCCACAGGTCTAGTGTTGGCCAGCCGAAAGGGGCTTTTTTGGAGATCCAATCGAGTAGTATCAATGCTGCTCGTGGCAGTCTGAGAGAGAGTACCTGTCACTCCTGGATGTCTCTTGGACCGACAATTCCGGTGCTGCACTTTGCTGGAAACACTTTGAGCCAGAGGCCGTGCACCAACAAAGAACAGGTAAAAAGCCAGGAATATGGTGATGCAGTACATATTCCTAGGAGAACGTCGATCTCAGGTCAACTAAATCCGACGTCGATGGGAGGCAACTCTTCAGACAAAACCCTGCAGTCCTACTGAGCTCTGTAGCCTGTACCCGTAATGGCGTTGGAAGCGCGTGTACCCCTGGAGGTATTGATCAATCTATGTTGCCGAATCTTGTGATTGTTCGCGAGGCGAGGGACACGCGTAATGTGACAGATTCGACTGACAAAGATTAATGTCATGATCCGGACCATGGGACTATGAAGAACCAATAGTCTGATTTTTGAGCCGAAATTGACGGACGGCGTGATGAAGTGAATGTTCGACCTGGCCATGATCTGCTTCTGAACAAGTGATATTAGCCCATTTGATTCTATTCAGCGCATTCGGCATGATTGACCTGTCTCCATGGTCGGGTGGTGTGGACAGCGTGGACGACACCCTTACCGGCTCAGACTTTCTTTACAGCTACGCTTGACATCAAACAAGACATTGAATCACAGTAAGTGAGACAGTGAAGGACCGAGTAGCTCAAGTGTGACGTGAGCGAGAGACAAGGCCTGATGACTAGTACTGGTGAAAGGAGTAACCTGATCTTCTAATTGTTTAGCCGATTTTCGAAAAGGAGGGAACATGATCTTCTCAAAAGCAGGGTATTTGTGGAATTATATCTAACCGGAGAAAGAAGGGTATCTGGCACAGAATACCAAGTGATGTATGTTGGGAGTTCTTGGAGCACAATGATAAACTGCTGAAAACTAGTCTGGTCACTGTATATTGCTAGTATAAAGCACCGAATACTGCCTTGACAGATACAGCTACTTGTTTGCACACTATCCCAGACATGTACCATATATGTTGAGTACTTTGACATCTATAAGGATAATTGCATAGTGTGCTGAGGTCCATCCACCAAAGACGCAACGATTGAGCGAAGCTTTTTTCTGGTTATGGTACTAATGCAGACACCTCAACATTACGAACAAGACACGTAGAAGTTTCTCCTGTCCCCCGCGGCATGCCAATTGGCGTGCATTGTTCATGTACTGTCGGTGCCATGGCTGGTATGTTTCCTGTGACATAGAGCTCAATGCTGAGACCCGACTCATTCAAAATACCAAAAACGTAACCATATGCACTATACCAGCACTCAAAGTGTTGCACGACATCGCACCAGTGATATTCCCACTTGTAGCCATAATCACCAGAGTCATCATGGAAATAATTCTCCGTAATGTCGTCAATGTTCTGCCAACCTTTCAGCCAAAGGCCCTCATCGGCCACGTAAGTCGCGCCAAAGACGAATAGACCAGATGTTCCTGATTGAATAGGACACATGATGTGGTATTTGGCCTGAAGAATTCGAGTAATTTCATGAGGCCTTGGTCGTCGCCACTTGGCAGCATGTACTGGATCTTCAGGAGAATTACCAACAACCGGTCGAAGGAGGCTTTTCTTGAGACCCAATGTAGAAGTGCCAAGAACGTCCGCAGCAGTCTTAGAAAAGGTCCCAGTCACTTCAATGACTCCTGGATGTTTCTTGGAGCGACACTTTGCAGAAGGTAAAGGGCTTGCACTGACGAGCAACAGGTAGAGTGCGAGGAATGCTGCAATGCAGTACATGTTTCTTCTTGGAGGATTCGATGCCGGGCAGATTAGAAAATCAGATTCACCGTGTAGAAGCCCTTCAGCCTGTGTTCATCATGGATTAGCTCATGTACTCCTGGAAGCTTTAATTAAAGCAATTGTATATGTCCGAGACCCGTGGCTTTTGAAACAATACTTGTGTAGTGACAAACACACGATTGACGTAGATTGAATGTGACTATACCAGCCTGTGCTGCCAATATGAGCACAAAAAGTCCTGTCATGTGACAAATTGGACCAGTGACATGATTGATCTTGAGTGTTTCAGCCTGACCGTAAACCGACCATGTCCATTCCTGGGCCAAGATAGAGTTCATTATGAATGATACAGTCGACCTGTGCTTCTTGGTCGGTGATTGACTTAGGTGGCATATAGTACACCTTGGTCATATCAGTTCTCACATCATGATCCCCGACAAATTGTAAACCAATGAAAAAGGACAACAAAATGAATTAGTGGATCACACAAATGTAATGCCCAACAGACAAGAAGCACCAGAACTGACTGTAAATTAAGAAATGTCTGGCCGAATAGCTGTGCGAATCTACTAATGGCGGGGATTCTCAAGCAGTGCGAGCTCCAACCATATCTCAGTGTCTATACAGGCAAAATGCCTTAGCACAGGTGCGTCTATGGGTTGATGAGAGCGGTCCATCCAATCTGCCCGATGATGGTGCCCTCTTTGTTTGTTACACCGTGGAATGCATTGAAGTGTGCACCGTAGTCTGAAAAGATGTACTCTTCCCCGACGGCCAAGTCCGGCGTGGTGAAACCACAGCTAAAGGACGAATCACCCTTATTGTACTTGAACTTGATACCGCATGGTCTGCCGGCATGTTTGCTGCTCTTTGGACAGATGAATGCCTGCATACTGTAGATGTCGACAAGTTTGTTGACCGAGAATGAGCCAGCACTGTTTCCACCGTATTGGTTGCCGTGGGCAAAAGAGCCAAGTAGCCCAGTCTTACCATAGTGTGCGACATCGATGTAGTCTAGTCTACCACCCCATCGACATGAGATTGTCGTTTTGTCTGCGTTTGTAGGTCGGCTAGACCATGAGTTAGCAAGAGTCGCAGAAGTTCGATTTTGGTGTACTTACACGGCTACGTTTTTATCGTCAAAAGGAACTCGATCAATACCGTAACCGAAAGGTCCTACTGTGATGACCGTCTCGGCTGATACGGAAGCGATTTGATTCATCATACCGATGACAGCGAGAGCGAGAGGTGCGTTGAGGCTGAAGTACATCTTTGTATTTATTAGCAGGTCCGAATGTTCGTACCAGAATCTGGGGAATCATTGCTGGAGTAATCGTCTCTTTATAGCCGTGTTCCCCAGGCCGTCAGAAGTATTGCGGACGCGAGAACCAAGGCACAAATTCGAATATACCTGAAACCCAATAGGGCCATGCTCGTCCCCACGCTCAGTGCACTGTTTAGGCAGATGGCTCAATGCTCTAATTTATGGTTTGGCATCATTATCATTTCATTTAATGCTGGTCGTCATGCCACGACGTTTCTGGGCGGCTCCCCCGACCAATTGACAATGCCGGTTGCCTTCACATCCCTGGTCGAAAGTCTGCTCTGCGTGTTGGGTCATATGTAGAGTGTTTCAAGTTCATGCTGGTCTTTTAGAAATAGAGACGATTATTGACCAAATGAGTAGCGCTTCCTGCGCAGAGCATGGTGTATATGTTTGATGCGAGGAGAGTAAGGAACAAAAATTACGAGCTGCAGCATCGTTGATTATGCTACGCGCAATTCTCTTACGACAAGTATTGTGTGCACGCTCTATCGAGCGTAATCTTTGATCGGAATAAAATGACCCTGTAGACTGTCTAATTCATCTCCAGCAGAGCCGGACATATAGAGCAAAGTGTGTGTCGAGTAATCAATATCAAATGTCTGAACACCGCCGCCATTTGCCTGCTCGCCACACCCGATAGAGTTTGTGCCCAGCTTCGTCTTGAATTCAATGTACCCAATTCGCGAGCGAGCAGTATTTAGCAGTCCGCGTGATTCCTTGACCACGACGATAGACACGCCTGTGACATAGTCTTTGTAGCCCAGGCTTACAATGACAGTCTTGTGTCCTCCGGCTTTGCCATGAATTGCTGTCCACTTGGTTTTAACCATGCCATTTTCCGGCTGCAAATCCGCAAATGCAAATTGTATGCCATCCACTCGTTCGCCACAAAACATTTGAATCGTCTGGAGTCGGTGATGCTGACCATCAACGATCATGGCTTGATCACTCCACTGAAGCTTGATAAGGACAAAGACCTTGCTCAAATCTGATGGTCACTTACGTGTTGACCGTGAGATGGTCCTATGACTTGAGAATTCACTTGATGCGCTTCACTTCTGTGATCTATTCCTCCAGCCTGGATTGCGTCTTGCTGTAAGGTTCGAAAGCTGTTGACCGGTGTAGCATCAATAGCATATGACCAATAGGCGAGAAGCACCAAGTGGAAAAGCCAGGTGATGCCGAACATTGCGTATAATGGTTGAAGAATGCTTTGGCCAGAATCTCAAGAAGCTCAAAAAGGACCCATGAGAAGGGAAACTACACGTTCTGATCGCATGGACGCAACACGTTCCATATTGATGAGAAGCGATAGCGACATGGAAGCCACACATATGAGAGCATTTCTTTGTTTGCACAGCAAACTCTCACCGCACGGAAGAGCTTCCGCAAAGGGTTCAGCCGTATTCGATGCCACTGACTAGAGTTGACCTTTGGTCAGGTTGAGAGTGGCACCGATATCCGATCTTCAGGTTTATAGACCCTTCCGTCGCAATATTCTTCCGTTGTGCGCACCACGGTTGCGGTTACGGTTGACCGCGGTTCAACGGACATGGCGAGATGTTCTGCTGTGAAGTGCGCAGATCAAGGTAAATTGAGACAATCTCGCGCCTGCAAGTCAGCACGCTCTCATAGGATTGGTCAATATAGGAATGTTTCACTTCACTCAGACGCACTCGCCTGCGTGTCTTATGCCTCTTATCTTGCAAATATCGCACAGAGTCATGTCCAATATCGCTAACCTGATAATGGTCCTCACGCTTTATCCTGAAACTTCGAGGTTTTCCAACACGTAATCAATCCTAAGGACCATTCTGCCACGTTCGATAAAACACCCCAGACACAGCGCTTGCGGAAATCCGATGACGGACAATCTCACACAGCCATTGTTGTCAAGCAGGGTTCCGATGCAAGCTGATGAGCTCTCAGACACACAAAGCGTCATAGCAAGATATTAAAACACGACTCCAAAGATTCAACGTCGTGCTATTGATGCCATTGAGTCGGATGGGGAGAAGATTTATGAGGATCAGGACGTCAATACAATACCTTTGTGGTCGCCGCAGTACTCCGAATTTCCGAAATTGAAATGGTCTCCTATGAAAGCCAAGTTTCCTTGTACCTTTGTCCAGGGCGTTGACAAGAACGATAGGCCGATGTGCTTTTGTAAATTTCGCGCGCATGCCTATATACATCCACGATGTTATGGCGGCGGGACTGGCAATCTACATCAGCATCTAGCCAAGTGCACAATGCTTCGGAGCTGTTTGGGAACAGGCGACCTGACTCAAAGGACACTGCCATATGCTCGTTTGAATGCCAAGGTATCTTATGAGGAAAATTTAGCTAGGCCGATGGTGTCTGCTGGTCACGCCTGCAGTTCCACTGAAGATTCGTGGTGCAGGGCGGTATTTCGAAGCATGGCTGATTACGAGCTACCTTCTCGAAAACAGGTGAAAGTGCATGTTTCAAAGTTGAGTCGAGAAGTGTCGCAGTCCTATAGCACCAGAATGGCAGAGGCCAATACCCAGATCCATCTGTTCTTGAATGTCTGGACTTCTACCTCTACCAAATCGTGCCTAGTTATTTTGTGTCATTATGTCGACAAAAGTTGGGTCATGCAAGAACACTTGTTGACCACGAATTCTCGAGTAGATTTTGCAAGCTACATGATATTATGGTGCGCTTCTCGCAGCATATCGTCTTCCACCATCGTAATGGTTACCCTCAAGACAGCTGGCACGGGACCGATACGCGAAGTATATTTCGTGCGGAAACGTGCCTTGTATGTATCCCACTTGTGGGCCTACTCCAATGTCGAGAGCCCGCTGTCTGGCAAAGTCGATCGGGAGTGAACAAATACATACCGACAGCATTTTTTTTACATCTGCAGTAAGTTTAAGCTTTTTCGTCAATTCTTGTGGCTGCAAATGGCTGTTCCACCACAAAGTCAGCTACTGAGATGCTCTTCGCTTTATCACTTGATCGTGATCAGTGGCAGTAGTTAAAATTGAATGCTGACAACATCGATTCTTCCCACGAAAGTATCGGCGGGTCTGATCTTTTTGATCATGATGTTTGATTGCTGATGATCAATGGTTCTTGACAAAAATAACAGTTCGATGACACTCTTACGCTTTTATGCCAGTTGACAGGAGCAGGGCGCTTATTCGCGTCGTTCTAGTAGCTCAAAATGCAGTCTTGATGTACAAGTTGAGGCATGTCTTCCCGTGCGTTGTCATTCGCGTACGTGTCTTTACTCTTTGGCAAGCCACTATCGAAGCATAACCCAGATAATTCAGCACATACAAAGACGTGTTACTGCTTAGAACGTACCCAAGCACGGTCAAACCACTCAATGCGAACCACAGTCATTATTACAAAAACTGATGAAAACTTGAATTCACTTATAAGATGCTGATCTTCTGAATAATACGAATGTTGTGAAAAAGTATAGAAGAGATCTCATTGGAGAGGTGAATAATGCTCAACAAGGGCATACGCGATGGAGCTCGTCAATGCTCATTCCCTTAATTCCCACGTGGTTAGAGGGCGGTAATAATAAGTCAAGCTATTGGCAGGCCGTCTCCATATTTCAAGTGATGCACTTTGCTGGACGAGGTACTTTTGCAGTATAAATGGCAAATTCCTTCCCTGGCGGACAATCCGCAATGCCCCACCAATTCGAGTCTTGCTGTGGACACCAAAACAAGTCTGTATCGACTGAAACAGAAGGGATACCGCCACATTCCGTGTAAACATAAAAGTCTTGGTCTGTGTCGCTCGTGCTTCGTACCACGACTGTCGCCACACCAGAGTCACAGCTTCCTCGAAGACAATTGACCTGTACTCTGCCAATCTCCTTTTTGTCAAGCAAGTTGGTGCAGACTGCAGTGTAGGATGGTTCCATCAACCCGAGGCCACTGCTAAACTTGCAGCGATTCTGCTGAATAGTCTGATGAGCTGGAAACTGCACACGGCAGCAAGATGTTCCCGGAGCTTCGAATGCCGTGACGGAAAGGATATAATACAGCATGATGACGATGAGAGTGTATGACATTGTGTGAGAAATGCTGCAACGAATTTGATTGAGGAGTCTCCTGCTCAGAGTACAGTATCGAAGATTGAAGTAACTCGACGAACCTGATGCTCGAAGAAGTTTCCTTGATTCAGAAATTTCTACACGAAACCGCGTGAAAGAATGCTCGGCACCGTTGCTCCCGTAACGCTGTGGTGGACATGTGCTTTGAAACGATCATGAGAATTGGGAGCCGTCGCTGATGAATCGCCGAACGAGTAGTGAAGCCCTGTCCAAAACACCATCTGGAAATACTTGGTCAGGTCCAAGGACACTACTGCCTTTGCAATGTGCCCATTCCTCAAACAGTGCGTCACTCCGAGGTTCAAGATTTTGACCAAAAAGATACACCACAAGCTTGTTGTACCTTTGGTTCGCGTGGTACATCATGTTTGTCTATCTGAGACGTTACACTCGGTTCATAAACTCGTCCCTGCCGGCGTGTATGCTGCGAATTACAATCCTATCAGATGTGCGACTTGTGTTCAGGGGTCAACGAAAGACTGGACGAGTGTGACTATAAATACTAGGCATCTCGTCAAAGAGCAAAAAGCAGACAACGATTCTGAAAATGCTCCTCACCACAATCTGTCAGATTTTTCTTCTTGCGCATCTGAGATTCGTGGCGGGCGCTTTATCGTTGAAACACTGCTGCAAACCAGACACTCCAATCACGACTCTTGCGTACGACCAAGTGGTGTGTGAATATGTGCAGGGGACCAATGCTCTTGGTACAAACATGGAAGCAGACTGTTTCCTTGCTGCCAACAAGGCCAAAATCGGTCGCGTCATTCTCGAATGCATAAGGGACGACTGTACGGCGAAAAATCCCAGCATAACGCTCTACAACTACGGCGCAAGACACTTTTCCGTCTTTGCCGTGTGTGGAGGCAAACGTTCATCACTCTGGTCGTGTCCTCTTGAACCTGTCGGATCACCTACTCACAGGACCATTCCTTGTCCTGTAGGAACGCCATACGAGCTCTATGGTGTCCAGCTTCCAGCAACCGCCAAATGCGTCGAGGCAATGTAAAGTGTTGCAGCGCGATGGCGTAGACGAATGCGCTGGCAGATTCGGTAATGGTAATTTTGCAAAAGGTCGATAGAGTTATTCGACCTCTTCATTCTATGCCGCTCTCCCCGTTGTTCCATGCAAACTTGATCAAGCTGATGTTATTGGATACGAGTGACTTGTGGTGTACTCGACTCGGTGGAGTGAAAGGACTAGCACATTTTACAAGCCACGGTCTCTTTTGATCCGACTTGGAAGGTCAGTTGCGTCATCCTTGTTGTCAATCATTCAGCTACTCAGTGTGCTGCAGAAAGATGTATCGAATGAAATGTTATCAATCTGGGCTAGTATGAGCCGTCGTTTCATGCATGGACCACCGATTGAAGTGTTGAACCAGGTAGGGATATACTCTCACAATACATTACATGACAAAATACAGTACTCGTATATGTACCATAGCGGACCAGACCAGTCAATGATCTGTATCATCGAATCATTCTCGACCAGAGGAGTACCTTACGATATAGCTTTCAATACTTGCGTGCTGTTGATGGTGAGTGAATGGGTGACGGCGCGGATAGTTTCATTTGCCCATACACTGATTGCGCTGGAGTGTCCTTGGACCGTGAATGGCACAAGTCCAGCAGCTACATCTGCCAAGAGCGCCTTGGAGTCTGGAATGGACGAGACATTGGCTATAGTGACTGTCGGGAGTACTGTCAAGGGAAGACTATTATTACCTGGTCGAAGCACGATCGGTCCTTCGAGTCCAGCAATCTTGTACTTGTCTGAGCCGAAAGTCAACTCGAGCTGCGATTGCCCCAAGTCCACGGAAACTTGCCCGCGTGACATGACAGTGGTGTATGCCGTCGTGACATTATGAGACCGCAGAATATTGTCCACTGTGAATGCGAGCCCGAGTGTTGTCAACGACATTGTCTTATTCATGTAAACCTTGACTTTTCGAGACAAGACATGGACATGTGTTGTTCCAACCAACACGATAGTGACATTCTCCTGCAACAAACGAGATGAAAGTGTCCCGAGTGCATCTTGATTGGCAACACGGACCATTTGCGACTCGATTTTGACATGGGAGCCGTGGAAACTAGGGACATCAAGATTAAAGAGATGTTGTTGTGTATCAGTGTATATTTCAGCCTCGAAAGCCTCAATTCTGGGATTGAAAGGTACGGAACCGATTGTCTGGTTCAGAGATACTCTTACATGATCCGCATCGACATTGACGAGCAAGAGGTCCTCAATTCTGAAGATGTTGTGCTTGACTATGTACCGCGTGACTGCCGGAACTACTGCAAGAAAGATGATGAGAGAGACGACTATAGTGACCACTGCATTCAGTACCCCGAGAAGTATGATCCTCCTTCGATGCTGTCTGAAGTAGCCAGACTGTAGCGGGTTGGAAATAAATGGGAGTTTTCTTTCTTCTGTAGAAGTGGTTATGGAAGACATGAGAGTGATCTGTAATCTGCGACATGGTTTTCATGTTTTATTATACCGTTTTGCACGACAAGCGATGCCATAGAACTAAAAACACAAAGTATTGATCTAACTTTTCATGTGAGAAGGTTCCCCAAAGTCAAACCCGAGAGTAGGGACCGTGCCGTGGTGGCTATTCGTTCAGGAAGGTTCGAGCTCGAGAATACTGTTTCGCCAAGAAACAACAATTTGGCCGCGCATTGTGCTGCTAGAACCTCTCATCCTGTTTGCGAAATTGTTCAGCGATTGCTCGACAAACACTCTTGTATGTAACGTTGCTCAAGACCAGACTATACGACATGTTGTAATGGGTTCGTGCCGATTGCTTGGCACAAGAAACTTCAGCCACAGTGGCACACACACTTTTACTTGTGAAATCGCGAAAAGCGCTTGGGCACGGACGTTACAGACTCTCGCAAGTGTTGAACAATAAAAAGGGATAGAGACTTGATGATTTTCATTCATACTCGACCGCCTAATCACTACTCAATAGCATCATACGTGGCACCAGCAAATCTCGTCTACCAGTCCTTGGCTCGACCACGGACACCAACTTTAATGACTCCTCCTTGTCCGGTGGTAAACTTGTGTTCCTCGCCGTGGTTGTAGCCAGTACATCCTTTCGTGCATTCCGGTGCAGTCATGCGATACCCGTGTGCATTGCCGCCCGCTTGAGCACAATAGACTTCACGAGAATGGAAGGGTCGCGTCAATCCAGGACAATCCTGCGCGGAGATGCCAGTGTTGATTGCGCCCGGCGTGCCATGGCCGTCCGGAAAACAGAATGAAAAGACACAATCGCCCGTGTTGAGTGCCAACGAGTCCTCTATTGCTGCTGCCGTGGTGGCTGCAACTGATTTCTCGTTAATATGGTGCGGAACTCTTTTTTTATTTTTCGATGGATATTCCTCACCGAGTGCGAGTAAAGCCATGGTGAATTGCATCTTTGAAGACAAACTCGTGTATATGGTCTGGATTGGGTTGGGCGAGCCTGATCGCTTTATATATATCTTCCCACTTATCTGATCATCCCCTGAATTTTGAGGAAAAATCTTACTGCCCATATAAGTGAAACTGGCCGGGCGGTACAGATGTGTGTGCGATTGTCGTGTAAGCAAGCTTACTACATTGTGCGACACATGATCTCTCATGGATATCTGATCGGGACTCTACACAAGAGGCAATAATTTCACAGAAACGCATCTGAAACAGGTCAAGACGGAACACCAGGACGTGTACGGTCAGGCGTACAAGCCTCACTAGTATTATCATACAGAAGACATGTTTTTTCATGTGATGACGAAGCAACCACTTGGATTGTGGTGCACAAGGATCGCAAGCGGGGAGACGAGAATCTTGAACTGATTTCATTTTTCTAGAAGTCTAGAAGTATTAAGTAGTGTATATATATATGTATAACAAGATATCTGTACAGATCCGAAGATCATTCCGTCATGCCACAAAAGGGGATAGGCCTTCGAGAGGGCATAATGCCACATCATGGTTTACTAGAAGCCTAGTAGAGTGACATTGGCCAGACAACTTGAAGTAAAAGTCTAGAAGATCTGGGCCGGCGCAGCGCTGGTCGAGGAGGAAGTGGTCGCGCTGAATGCAAGGCCACTTTCAGCAGCGGATGCAGAGGTGGTGATAGTTGCGAATCCAGTCGATCCTGCAGAGGTAGTAGATCGTCCCTCTCCTCCAAGACCGGCACCGCCATCGACAGACGTAGAGGTAATCTCGAAGGTTGGCCTTGAAGCAGTAGCAGAGGATGTGGCGGTGGTACCAACGTCGCTCGAACCTGTAGAAGTGCTGCTTCGTCCAAGACCACCAATACCTGCTCCACCATTGGGATCGACGGAAACACTGGCAGAGACAGTTGGGATGACTGATGAGCCTAGTGAAATGGAAAGGGTTGGTAGGAGGTCGACACTGCTGGCCGTGGTACTTCGTCCAAGACCTCCGATACCTGCTCCACCATTGGGATCAACGGAAGTACTAGCAGAGACGGTTGGGATGACTGACGAGCCGAGTGAAATGGAAAGGGTTGGTAGGATGTCGACACTGGTGGCCGTGGTACTTCGTCCAAGACCTCCGATACCAGCTCCTCCGTTCAGGGCCGAAGTGCTTGAGTTGGAGTAAGGACCAGAGGGGATGGTGGACTGAGCCACAGGACCAACAGCACCACCTCCGTTGAGTGTAGTAGTAGTGGTGTAGGTCTGATAATTGGTGATGGTAGATGTGACGGTCGATGTGATCACAGCAGCTGGGACAGTGATCGTCTGAGTTGTGGCGCCTCCTGCTCCGTATATGGTGGTCGTGTAGACGGATGGAGCAAGAGTCTGGTAGAGGTAGACTGTTGAGTACTCGTAGTTTGTCTGAACTACTGGCTTGACAATGACCTGTCCAGCGCCAGCACCAACGCCTGATCCAGAGCCTGATCCAGAGCCTGATGAGCCTGATGAGCCTGATCCAGAGCCTGATCCAGAGCCTGATCCAGAGCCTGATCCAGAGCCTGATCCAGAGCCTGATCCAGAGCCTGATCCAGCAACAGCTACAACGGTCGCAGCTGGGCATGCGCATGAGTCTGCGAAGACAGTCGTCGTGCCGACAACAGTTCGGTAGACAGTCACAACTGATACTGGAGCTGCTGCAGCTCCAGCAGCTCCAGAACCGGAAGTGCCGCTAGAGGCAGAACTGCCTGGAACGATATAGCTAGCGGGTCCTGTGCCTGTTACAGGAGCACCATTCGAGCCAGCAACTGGGGCAACGCCACTCGAGCCAGGCGCTGGGGCGATGACGACTGGACCAGAGTTACCGTTACCATTGGCACCGTTACCGTTGGCACCGATACCAGCTCCGCCGACTGGCTTGGTAGTGTTGGCGTATGGACTGGTAACGTTGGACAAAGGACTGGTTGCGTTGAAGCTAGTTCCATTCACGGCCGTCAGGTTTTGTGCGAAAGCAGAGTGGCCAAGGATGGCACTGGCGACGAGGAGTGACCACATATCGAAAGATAAAAGAGTGTAGTGGGGTGGGGGTAAAGAAAGTGAGTTGTTGCTGGTTGTGAGAAGGATTGTAGAGAGAAAGCGGTTTCGACCTCTTTATGTACATGAAGAGAATCATCCTTCGTGTCCCGGCCAATTCTTGACTGTCCACATAGACAACTGTGATGCGGAATGTAGTCTTCTCATTGCCAATCATATCTAAAATATCCTTTCGACTGAGATTCTTGGTGGCGCTTACACCATCGAGAATGCGTTAGAAGCGAACAACTTCCGATACCGCATCGATGAAGAAACACAGGCCGGAGGACATGGTGTCTCGTCGCACTAAAGCAAGTATATGACTCAATCCTGAAGAGCTGAATGAGCGTTCTTTCTGAACATAGACAAAGTTTGCCAGTGTCATGAGCACTCGTATCCGTCCCGCCAACAGCAACAAACGGCTCAAAAACATTCTTGCGGCGCAAAGGGGAAATGTAGCTGCGCCACAACAAATCACACGTTGACAAATGCCACTTCAAATCATCTCCCATAACTGCGTCTCTATGCTACGTCTAATCTGCTGCTCGTCATTGACCTTCCATATCTCATAGACCGCCACAGATCTCACATGGAGATATAGCATCCATATTCGTTGGCTGACATGGGAACAAAAAAAAGCAAGGACGGATGGCTACAAGTCTGCGAGTGAACACTGCTTCATTGAACTCTACTAGATGTCTGACATAGCTGCTGTACATTTGTATAGGTAGAATCTAAAGTTGCAGAAGGAACTGCTCCGATGCATTGTGACACGTTCTTAATCCCACGCGGATCCGTGGCATGATGCAAGCCAACCACATACGGGTACGGCCGGCCACCCACATGTCCAAGATTTGAGCCGACTTCAACAGAGACCAACAGTCAAAATCACAC
The DNA here is from genome assembly GCA_000836195.1 of Taphrina populina JCM 22190. Taxonomy (NCBI): domain Eukaryota; kingdom Fungi; phylum Ascomycota; class Taphrinomycetes; order Taphrinales; family Taphrinaceae; genus Taphrina; species Taphrina populina. Next base: position 81,401 of record DF820094.1, read on the forward strand.
TATGGCTTGTGAATTCTTGACGCCTTCCGCAATGCTACGCCAGGGGTTCCTTACCAAAATAGAAGAGGCCGTCGGCTACGTTGCCTGGACCTGACACAGTCGGAATGCCATGATAGTCATACCACAAAGCGCAAGCTTGCAGCTGATGACCTCGAAGGTAATGCATCTGTCTGCTTTCAAAAGGCGAAAACAGAATATTATACTGAACAAATGCTACAGTGCCATGGGAGGTTTTTAGTGCCAAGCATAATTGAGAACTCTAAGATATGTCATGTATCGAAAAAGTCTTGCTCATTTACCACCCTTTTTCTTCTTCTTCCTCTGAGTCTCAGACGATTTGATATTTACCGCAGGTCCTCGTGATGACAAAGATTCATCGACTAGGCCACCTTGGTGTCCACCTTTACTCTTCATTTTATCCTTTTTTGATGGCTTGTAGTCTGACCTATCGCGTTTGGGAAGCCATCGCTCTGGATCTAGTTTACTTTCTGCATCTAGCTGCTCGTGTGTTTTGGTCTTGACCTTTTTCGGTAGCCTCCTAGAGGGCTCGGCTTCTAGCGGTCTTTTCGTACCTAGTTCGAGGGCAACCACATCTACGGACGATAGATCGGGTAATTGCATAGGCTCATCAAGTGACTCTGGCTCCAAGATGCATTTGGCTGACTGTCCAATCACATTTCCCGGATTTAATGATAGCAATTCCTGAAGTCGTGCTTGTGTAGCATCGTCTGCAATGCTGTCTGATTTCGAAAAGGCAATGAAATGTTGTATGAAACCAGCAAGAAGTTCTTCTTTCACAGAGCCAGTCGCTTGAGAAAGTGCAGATTCAATGATGGTTGACGTCTCAGACTTGCCAGAGAGACGTGACAATGCTGCCCAAATACCAATGAGGCCGGGACTTTGACCACGTACTTGAGATGGTAATTGTTCAATCACCTTGATTGCCTTGCTTACGCCCTGCTTTTGATGCACCAATCTGGATATAAGTGCGACGACAGCGTCAAGATCAATCGATGTGTCTTCAAGACGAGCTTCCAGAGACTGCTTCGAGGACTTTGAATAGAGAAGAGTTTTCAGTGCCGAACAACGTTCTGGGTCAATTGTAGCATATAAGCTAACGTATCTCTGCACTGCTCTTTTAATGTTTAATCCGATAAGATTCAGCACAATGATTCGATCATATGCCACAAATCTGTCCTGGAATGAGAACAATCGAGCAGACAGTTTCAGACGAGATCCTGCCGAGTATGCTTTAAAGAGTGCGTAAGGATTCGTATCCTCTAAGAAATTGATACTAGTGAGAAAGCGGGTCGAGCTGTCGGCATGTTTTGACCTCGCCGACTGATTCAGTTGGGGATTGTTTGTCAAATGAGCAATTTGTGCATGTATAGGCGCCAATTCAGCATCATGTTCTGCCTCATCCAGCTTGAGAGACTCTAGAACAGTGATCGCTTGCCTTAGACTCTCGATCGCTTCCTCATTACGATCTCTTGAATGCAGATATATTGACTTGTTGTATAAGAATTCGTGTGTCGGGGATTGCGGATTTTCTTCGAGATGCTCTATAGGTTGGGAAAGCAGCGCTCTTTGAGCCGCGATCGCAGCCTCGTTCACCTGGATATCTGCCTCTTCATTTGCTACGACTGTGCCTTCTTTCAATGGTGAAAGGTCTGAAACTGATACTCTCTCCAGACGATACAAGGCCTGTGCTCGCAAATGCTGACTGGCGCGATCTTTTGCGTCTCTCAGAGTCTGTAAGCACTCTTCTTCTCTACCCAGTCGATATAAGGCGTATGCGATATAGAGTTTCGAAACGCCAGACGCATCCTTAGAGTGTGTAGCTTTCAGGGCTTCCGCAAATTCTTCTCGTTCTAGGAGATCGTAAACGCGAGCATTTATTTCAGATGATATGGCTAGAGAACTCAATGAGGTCTCCAGGCTTGACGCCATGCTCGTTCACGGTGTCCAACTTGTCTGTTTTTATGCACAGTCGATTTTTAGTGCTGTCAAATCTCTGGGGTTTCTGAACAAAATAAATTAGGGCGAAATATATACAGAGAGAAGCTACAAACATTATGCATATTAGGTGTTTATCATGCGATCTTTATGCTCAATCCTCTGTATTAGTCCATCTCCTAGACGCTCAATTTCTGCAATGATCGCCTCAATATCGAGCATAACTTGTAGACCCTGATCTCCCTTGGTCGGCTTTGTAATGTAGCCCAGATTTGGCTTAAATTTCCTTGACAGATATAAAGCTGGATCTATCATGGCGCCAATTAAGGAGGCTTCGGGGTTACTGAATAAGCATAAGGACTGTCCATATACCTCGAGCAAATCGGCCAGAAATAAGTGTCTGAGATCTGGAAATTGAGATGTTGTCGATGTGATATTCTTGTACTTTGACTGTCGTCTGTCTTCTATCATGTACATGACGAAATCAAAGTGACGCAGAGGAGTACTGAATGTGGACTCTATATTGTCACCGGCTTGTAAACTGGTTTGAGTCGACTTTGCCAGGCTTGTCATCCTGAGAGCTGCCACTTTTACAATAGTGAAAACTGGTGCTGCATACGGAGCATATATCCTGAGTGAATGTGCCGGATCCTTTTCTTTCAACTTTTGAAATTCTTGCTTGTGAGCCTCACGAAGTTCCTTGTCGCTAGACAGAATAAGAGGATCCAATCTCCAGTCCCATGCAGCAAGAAAACGGATGGTTTTATAGAATGCAGATACTGGAGACTGGCTGCTAAGCTCGTATTCCGAGACGAAGGTTGTCAATGCGATCAGTTCCAATATGTGGTCAGTAAAATGATTGCTTAAGAGCTGCTTAGCAAACCACCGTTTGAGCAGAATGATGGTTTCTGCCAGAGCAGGATATTCGGAAATGGCATTGCGAAGGTATTGAGCATGCAGACCTTCGTAGATGTATTTTTGCTCATATATACTGAGTGCTTCCTGATAGAGCGCTTGTTCATTAAGATCGCTCCTCGCTCGTGCACTTCTCAAGCCAGTACTAAGAAGCGTCCTTTCACGATCGAAGTGGATGCGTAAGACATACCTCATGCCATCTTTCAGGCACACAGATAGAGCGCTGATGTTGCCTAGACTCTTGACAGAGGTCTGATTGAGCATGATTGATTTCTCAGCATCGAGAATCACATCAACCCTAGCCACGGTAGATATTGTCGCAAATGGTTTTCGCATTGCTAGAAGCATAGCAGCCTTGGTCCGCTGAATTGCCTCGAGATCATCAGGCCATCTCGCTGAACTTTCAAATTCGATGATTCCATTCAATTTGCTAGGAGCGGATAGAGCACATGTTGATAACACTGGATCATTTGAGGAGATACCAGTTATTCGCAAGGGAAGGTCGTCCAGATCTCGCGCCAGCCTTGCGAATTCATCAAAGTCAGCTGCAATAGTACTTTGGGCAGTCACGAGCTGGGAATCTTCGCCAGAGTCGGCGCCGTAGATGGACCAAGTTGCAACACCAGGCAATTCAGAAAAATGTAAACCCAGGATATTCTGACAGATATCGAGTGATGGATTCGTGGCAGATAACAGTATGGATTCGAGAATCCGTCCATCTTTGAATTTTCTCAGCTCAGCCAACTGGCCCCAAAATCCTCGAAACGACTTGGCTTCGGGAACATTGGCTGCGGGACCTAGAATCATAGTCGCTTGACACTCAGGCCGCTTCAAACGAATACCAACTCGTATAATTGCAGCAGAATCGTGGACGATTTCCGAGACATTTTCTGAGCTTGTAGAACCAGGCCGTGTAACATTAATCAAGGAAGCTCGCTCACCTAGCGCTTTCCTCAGCGTTCTCCACACTCTTTCAATATCTGCAGAGCGACAAGCAGTATCAGTGATTTGAAACTCGAGATCCCAAGATCCAATGAAGGTTTGGTCTTCCAGGAAAACCATTGCAAAGGCTTTGACCGCGTCTTTCTCATCATCAGTCAGCAAGCCCACGATGTGAGTAAAGGCTTCGGCACAGAGGATTTTCTGTTGATCAGTGATACTAGAAAAAACGTTGAAGTTTCGAATCCAGCAGCCCTGTTCAGATTGTTTAATGTCACCAAACGAAACATGCCCACCACCGTCCGTTGAAAAGAATTGCGACAGAAAGATGGTTGTGCCTCGAAAAAGTTGTAAAGGTGAAGCATTAGGACTCAGGACTTTACCTCCGTTTTTGCCGCCCCCTGCCAAAAGTGATGCAGTGATTAAAGCCCACTGGTCCACATGTATCGCCAGCTGATGTTTTGAGAAATACTTGTATGCTAACAACGTTGAATCTATAAATGAAGGAGCAGTGGTTATGGTATCTCGCAAGATACTGTAAAGACTCTTCAGGTGAATGTGCACTAACACGGACGCGTTGTATACTGGTGTCGACTGCTTGGTGTTTCTATCGGCGTTCCTGTCTGCTGCAAGTTTAGATTCTTCGAAGAAGCCAGATGGCAGAGTTGCTCGTATGACGACTTGTCTATCTTTGTACTTGACGACTAAACTCGTTGTCTTGATCCCGAAAAGCATCGATTGTGAGTATCTCAGTTCGTACTTCGACTTCATCGATCGAGCAATAGTGAAAAGATAGAATGCCATTTTGTAGTGGATGCGATGGTTCAAATAATCCTTGTCCTGCAAAATAGCAACGGGGATTTCTACCAAGAGCTCGCACTCATTCTCCGCTGTACGAAGCTGCATGCCAAGAGAAGACAAGCCATCAATAGTGATAGATTCTGGCGCATTGTACTCGAAATTCAATTGCAGATCCACCGGAGGAGGCGACGTGAATGGAATAGTTACTTTGCACTTCTCCGCGAGACTCTGAATTTCTGGTAACTTCATTGGCTTCGTATTGGGAATCGCTTCAATGGCTTTTTGGACACTGGTAACAAGCTTCGAGAGGCCGTCGTCTTTTAGCTCTTTCCGACGTATGACTCGAAGCAACTGGTCTGCTTGTAGATTCAGGAGATGTGGGTCATGCTTTACTGCCGTCGACTCAACAGCATTGTTATGTGCTACCGTTTTCTGTTTCTTCACATGTGGACCATTCGTCGGAGGCTCAGATGATGGAACGAATTTTAACGACTCGGGCAGCTCCGTCGATTTAGATAGAGACGCTTGCAGCTTACGCTTTCGCGCATCACTCATCTCGTCGCTCGAGCAGCGTAGTTGGCCGATGTGATGATGAGTGCCTGGATCAGAAATTTAGTGCCCATAAAATTCTTGTGTGGAGAGCCACAAGTTTCACACGTGTCAAATGTCGAGCGCCACCGAGCTTTAAGCTTACCGACAACACGCACTCAACAGATATGTGCTGACGCGGTGCAGTGTTGACAGCTTGGTAGTGCAAATAAGTGACCTGGCGTAAGAGCTTACGTGTATATAGACCAAATCAGATGTGGAAGCGAGCTCCCGAGATGTATAAAGGTTTACCGTAAAATGTACACTAGTATGTTAAACGGCTAATACAATGCTTGCGCTTGAGAATTTGATGGACCTTGTATCGGAAAGTTGTCTGTAGCACTCTCATTACATAAGAGAGCGCGGACGTGGATGACGTGCCCGAGAGAGGTGGAGATATAATGGACCTCGCCGCTTAGAGTCGAACATCTGCTGCCTGATGGAAAAAATTATGTTCCGAGAGAACGCTGTCGCGTACATGTATAATGTATCAGATTATCGCCTGTCCAAGCGGGAGAGATTTGCTCACAACTTGAACGACTGCTTGCCCTGTTTGATGTCCTCGCCATTCTCTACCACACCATCTTCCAAAAAGCCGTCCACGCGACTGAGCTCGTTCGGGACGCCACGGTACTCCCAGTCAGAGTCCTTGTCTGTATCGTATATCAGTACTGGAGCGTGTCCACTCGAGTCGACCATTTGAACACGATCAACAATTTTTTTCCGTCCAAGCACGGAAATGGCTCGTCTAGAGTCCTTCCACGATCGTTCAATCAAAGTGCTGGGAACCTTCCGACCTGTCGTCCCTTCCCGTTTCTTAGCTCGCTGTAAGACTTCTGCCAAGGGAGCATGAATATGCACCAACTCTACACGGTAATGGCTGAATTGCTCCCGTATGTAGGGGAGCTGCGTCAAGTACCATTGATAACTTCTCAAACTCCCGTCAATTACGACATCATAACCCTTCTCCATAGCAGCATAAAGTAGTACTTCCGTAATTAAGCGAGCTTCGTGCCGAAGCCTGGTGCCCTTGTCCAGATCGTTTGCATCCTGTATTCCTGCCTCATTGCCTAGACAGACATTCTCATCCACTGGGATACTCGCCGCGATTTCATCAGGATCGATGAGAATAAACTTGAACGGTAGAGTACTTAGATAATGACTCTTTCCAGCTCCCATGGCACCCGCGGTGAACAGTGAAACCGGTTGCTGGCTCGCGATATATGAGCCAGACAAATGCTGTGACATGAAAGCGTCCTGCACCGCTTTCCTGGTCGGTGTGGGAGTGTCATGGTAGTTGTAGTCGAGCCGGTCTCGTATAGCCTGATATGGAGAAATATAGTGCGGCATGTCTGTCATCTTGGGCAGGTTCAACGGTTTTTTGGCGTATTTGAATGTATGCAATAGTCGCCGTGCGCCAGAAAGCATAAAGTGGCAGACGGAGTACTTGTGTGAGTTTTGCTAGCCAAGAGACCTTGTGTCAGTAAAAATGTGTCAGTGCTCCTTCATAAAGGCAAAGTGAGGTAGCTTGTAAATTCGACTTCGGAAGAACCGGTAGAGATCTTTACGGACTATCTCTTACCCATAAACGACAGACTTGTTGTAGCGCACATTGCGAATGATACCTACTATGTGGATCAGTACATCACCTGCATGTTTGGAGTTTCTCCAGGTAAGAATAATCAGCCACATCGGCTGAATTTCGTCACTTGAGATGATGGCTACTAGAGCTCCTTCGTGCAGTAACCTTTTGCAAAGACACGTAAAACAGCACTGGCATGAAAAGAGCAATTCAAGGAAACCTCTCTAGCTCTTGAAAAAGGCTTTCTGTGGAAAATCATCTCTGACAATGCTGGCAACATATTTGTATTTGGAAACAGCCTGCTTCCGAGCACGCAATAGTATATCAAAGCCCATGAATATTGAATTATACCCTTCCAATTAATCATATGTACATATCGCCCAGCCGCTTTCCCACGTCGAATGCCGGACAAGCACCATTCGTGTGCCATTTCATCTCAAAAATAGAGTGTCCCACATCATTGAATTGTCTAAATGATTCATCCTGAACCCAGCCAGGTTTATAATAGGGATCAGACTGACCGCCCGTCTGCACATTCTGCCATCGATTTCGGTCATCGCCGCCTCCCTTGATATTCTGCCCATGCTGCAAGGTGCGTGCGAGCGTCTGGTATCGGACCGAATAGAAACCTTCGTCTGCCGATTGCGGGAAAAACAGGCTTAAATCTTTGAGTGGATGGAGAGAATCATAAATCTCGTGGGTTTCAACAGATTTGAGCTCGAATCCGTTCTTGTATTCGTCTCCCCACATCGTGACTCGACTATAAAAGTCACAATCACTTGTATAATAAGGTATAGACGTGTCCCATGCACCCATCAAGTCCATTGATCTTACGTTGATGAGTGTCAGCCAATCGAAATTGTAAAAGTGCAACACCCAATTATCAAGCCTTTTTGTTGTGCGGGCCAAATCATCTAAAATATTCTCGTAGAACGATTTGTAAGGTGTGATGGTCTCGTCGCCCAAAACGGCAACGTCCATATGACCCCAAAAGTAATAGTCGAGACCCCATTCCAGAGCAGTGCTTAAGAAGAAATTTTGCAGCTGTGAAAAGGTCAGAAGTGCTGGAGTTCGCTCGTAATTTATTCCGAGCTCGTGTAACCGCGTGACATTCACGTAAGAAGGGTTGTCGACACTAAGTGATCCACGTAAATTAGAAGCCATCGTGCCTGAGTTGTCGAAGACAGTGATGTCTGACGCAGGCCACCCAGCGGCAATGTATGAGACTACACACTGTTGCAGCATGAACCAATTGCGTCCGAATCCTATGAAAAGTTTCGTCTTGAGCGTTGATTTCTTTCCCTTATAGATGTTCCATTCCGGTATGGTAAGATTGCCAACGTTCGGTAGTTGGTCATCTAAATTGTCCACGAATGAAAATAACTCTGGCTCGGGTTCGGACTCCGAATCAGGTCCTGCAGCGCTCTCGGGATCCGGCACATCAAGTGTAGGTTCAGACTGATCCTGGTCGATTGAGTCCTCATGCGGACTGCCTGGTGTAACACCATCTCCTTCGCCCGTGAAATAACCTGTTACTTTCTCCGAGGTCGATGTGAGTGTCGTTTTCGCTCGAGATATGTAGTGCTCCGGAGCTTGTTGAATTAGACCGATCGAACAGCCGATAGTAATGATCAGCACTAGCAAAAGAACCGCCTTCCGAGATATCATTGTCCTAGATTCCTGAACGGGAGATCCAGAATCTTGCTCAGCGGCGGTTGCACAGAAGAAATGGTTTTCGAGGGACCTCGGATGTGTGATTACAATCGCGTGAAATGAATTGCTCTACGCTGCGATTGATTAGCCAAGCGGGCCGGACGGAGAATTTGACTGATTGACGCAGTAGAGAAGGTTTGACGAGAATTGAGAAGCAGACTGTAGGCGGACTGCGCCAGGAGTCGAGAACATGAAAAGCAGGGCGAAAAATAAAGGTGCATGCGCCACAAAATCTGCCCCACCAAAGGGCAGGTAAGTTCCGCATGGATAGGTGATGGCTTCATGTATACGTATATACTATGGATGAGTTTCCAGAAGAGATTTTGTCCAGTCCCACCGGTCCCAAACCTTCTTGAAATCTTTCTCCACTTTTGTACTTGAATCGCCTGTCCACTGCCCCTTCTTCCTCCATTTCGTGACATCAAGACCCGCAATGGTTGCTATAACTTCACGGCCGAACAAATCGTCTTTCGGCCATAGGTGATCGTCCTCAACAACATGCCCCATTCCCCCGTTGATGTCGAACCAGACGTGAAAATACGGTACCGAGGCCGTCATTTTCTTGGTAAATGTGTTGTTGTCCGTCTTTATGATTGAGCGATGTTGTGACCACTCCTCATCAGTGTTGCTCAGCGCTTCTTGGAAAAAGCGAGGTATGAGGTTTGACAACGAACGTTTGATTGGGACGCATTCGATGGCACAATGACTCTGGCGATGCGGTCGTGCATTATTTTCGTAAAAGACAACCGTGTAATCGAGCGAATCGTACAGTCTTGTGAGTGATTTCATGAAGTTCCGAATTTCCAATTGCTCATCTTCGTCGCACTCAAGTGTATTGATCCTGTGCTGGATTGGTACAATAAGACTGTGGTGCTTTACTAGTGGTGCTGATGGAAGACTTAAAAAGACTCTTGTTCCAAGAGAAATTACTGGTGCCACGGGAGGTTCCTGGCCATCATTCTTGTGACATAAAGGGCATTTGTCCAGGATTTTATTCAGTCTTTGGAAATCATTGACAGAAGTGTTTTTCAAATTGATCTCCTTTGTCCGAACACGGGCAGCAAGTCTATCTGCATTTTCTTCCTGATAATCCAAATCGTCTTTATAGCGTGGATCTCTCGCAATTCTGTCCGCGTCGCGCCGTGATTGAGCAATGAACCGATTTTCACGTTTCTCCTCACGCACGAGTTCCTCTATAGTCATGTCATTTTCATCTTTCGTGGGAGCACTGCCACGAGAATCCATAGCCGGGATCTCTACGATCACATCAGCTGAAAGGTTGGTGTTATAGTGGTGTAGTGCGGCTTGATATTCAATGCGAAGATGCTCCAAGTCTGGTCGATTCAGCATCTCTGCCTTCATGATTCTAGATTTCATCAAATTCAGTTGTCCAACATCAAGAACCTGTCCATTCGCCTCCATTGCATCAGCCTTGATTTCTGCGACGACTTCAGCGTCATGTCTTTTCTCATAACTGTCATGCTTCTGGCTCTTTTCTAAGCGTTTCTTGTAGAGCGAGCCGTCTGGTTGGGTCTTTTGTACACTGCAGGTTTTTCGTCGCTGTAGTTCTTGTTTTTCTTCTCGAGCTTCGTCGAATTTTTCCAAGCTTCCGTATCTCTCGAGCGCCAAGTCCTCCACATCTCTTCCGGAGTCCTTGGCCTCTGCAAATAAGTTTTCGAGCTTCATCATGCGCCAAGCTGATCCCCGATCTCCAAAAGTATAAGATAGAACGTGTGCTGCGCCTTCTTCCTGGATCTGCCCTGTAGCGAGAGCTTTATTGTACTCCTTTACCGACACTGTCGGAGCTGGCGTAGCCTCGCTACTTTTTCCTGGCGAGGGTCTCTTCCGCACGCTTCCTGCTGTGAACACAGCCCAAGCTGCATTATCTGCTTTTTGCTGCTGCAAGTCGATCTTTTTTTCGACAAAGTTCGTTTCGTCAAAAGGATCCTGCACAGCTTTCGTGGCTGAGTCTGAGTAGACATTAGAAAGCCGTCTTCGCTTGTTCATCTTGCGGCCGAATGGACTCAAACGTTCTCTCACTTCTGATAGCAAGAATGCACTCGGTCTACCAGGGGCCACTTTGGCATGTGAGTCATTCGTGCGCACAAGTATTCTAGAAGGGCACGTGCATACACATAAGAAATTACCATGAGACAGAAGCAAGTCTGCAAGTCAAGCAAGCGAATCTGCTCTATGGAGTCTATTGGTGACACGACCCGGGAAGATACTGAAGGTTTCTCCCTCTCTTGAGCTCAAAGACAGCTTCTGCCGAAAAGGCTGCAGCTGCAGAAGATTGCTTATCACGATCGGTCTCCTGAAATTGTTAGAATTCGGCCCAGTTCAGCCCAGGCGTAACAAGCTCGTATTCTTATCAAGATAGCAAGACGCAATGCGTTGGGAGTCATAAGATGATCATAGATCATATAGATAACATTAATCACAATCAAACACAAATCGTTAGCCAAAGGGGTGTGATCTATCGTTGTTCACTGAGTCTGCCCAAACCTTCCACTGCAAGGCATCTATTTCCTATTTAGATCGATCCCGCATTTCTACAGAAATTCCCGGCTCCATTCTAGGCTGCAAGTCCTTCCCCGCGCGCGCAACAATCGAGCCTCTGATAATTACAAATGCCGCAAAACTTGTATGTATGCATTGATAAAGCTATACTCAGACTCTCACTATTGTTACTCAATTTGGACAAGTAATTTCGACAGAAGCCTTGGAAGCCGAGATTTTTTAACAGCTTACGTTATTGTACCGAGCAATACTCGCGATCGATAGCATACGACGTAGACTCAAGGTGTATCTTATTCCATGTCTGCAGCCTTGTTGCGTCAGTATGCTGTGAAGCAGCTTTACACCACAAACCTCACTACCCTGATAGAACGGACTAATCACGCGACATCATCTGCCATCCTTGAGAACACTCTATGGCACGCGACAGAAGAGCTGCCTACGAGGTTAGCACACCGGATAGAGGATTTGGAAACATTGCCGGTTCAGTTAAGGTCGGGAAATGAGAGTGTCGACAAAGTCCGTCAATGGTACAAGACCAGTTTCGAAGAGCTATTGAATTTCAATACCTGGCGTGACAATAGGTCGCCGCACGACTTTGACAAGAATGACTGGACTGAGTTGGGTCGGATACTGATTGGCATCGACAAGAGACATAAACCGGTGGCTACCACTCTCGCTGCTGGCTTTCACCGTCACCTTGCAACTCATCCGGAACTTTCCCATGATGAAACTCTGCAGGACTTCCTGGAAATCTTTCATCTCAGTCGTATCGGCATGCGGACAACGAGTAGCCAACATTTGACCATGCTACAAAACTTGTCCACTGGCGGTGAACGTGCTGGATTCACCGGAATTGTCGAAAAGAAGATGTCAGTCCACGAAGTGTTGCAGAAAGCTAGTGCGGACGCCAACCAAGTTTGCGTCGATTACTACGGCATCTATGAAGCACCGAAAGTCATCATAGACGTGCCATCCTCTTTACGGACGACCTATATACCAGGCTATCTATGGCACATGAGTTTTGAACTGCTCAAAAACAGTTTGCGTGCCATCGTGGAGACTTTTGAGGAAGACGATTATCAACCAGTGAAATTATCTCTCTCACCTGACTCTACCGATCAGGAACTTGTGATTCAGATCTCCGACCGTGGAGGAGGTATACCCATGGCCGGAGAGAGTGAAGTATGGCGCTACATGTATACCACTGCCGAATCGCCGTTTTCCCCCGACGAAGTGGACAATCCTGCGCAATCTCCAAGTGAGCGTGCCATCATGGCTGGTTTCGGCTATGGGTTGCCAATCAGTAGGCTCTATGGTCGTTTTTGCGGCGGCGATATCAAGATGAATAACAGGCGAGGCGAGGGCGTTGATTGCTTCCTTCATCTGCCTAATAAAGTGTACGATTAATTTGTATAGTGTAGTATAGTATAGTAAAGTGTAATTATGCATGTACAGAGCTTAGAACAATGGCTTTGATATTCCTCGGGTGCCTTGCGAAAATCGTCACTAATGTTTCAGACGTGACAATGTCTAGGTCCACGCGAAACAACGGCACTATGGTCAGCTTAGCGAGTGGCGATAGCTGTTTCGAGACCGTGAAAGATCCCGAACTGTCACGAGACGCTAGCCGACTAATTCTTTTTGGGAGAAGTGGCTGATTGCCTGATTAGGATGATCTTCCCTGCAGGTCATTGGGTGGCGCATATGCAACTGATCAATTTTTTTCTGTTTCGCGCGTCTTTGCCGGAGCAGCCAAAGATTCTCATTCATATTCAACTCTTGACCCACTTTTGGCAAGTCAACTGCTACATTGTCCCAATTTTTCCTCTCAACACACACACACAACTGCACCTCAGGCATTGAGTATCGGCTTGTATTCTTCATACTTGACGGTCCTTGCCGGATATCACGCGCAGCTTTTCCCCACATATATCATCGCGTCTTCACTGTGATGCGGACTCCCGACGCGATAATGCATAGCACCATGTCAAATCCTGCCTCAATAACAAGTGCTCAAAACTGCTTCGCCTTCAACTGCGGCAGCACTTATAACTGTTCATCGCCATCGAGAAGCAGCACCTTTAAGAAACCTGTACATCAGATGAGGCACACAGATCGTGGGTATAAACTGGCCACGACCCTTGCTCAGAATCGCAATAGACGCGGTCTCAAGGTTTTTCAGAACCGTGGGGGCACTGAGGAGTTTGAACGCATCATGGATATCATGGACCGTAGGCAACAGGACCTGTCGCTAGCTCGGGAGGCTCGACGTTATGCTGCGTCTCAGTTGGGGTCTGCGGAAGACGAATATGAAGATGAAGACTGTTGCTCAATTCTGCCCGTAGAATATGCGCAACAAATTGAGCGTGACCGACTGCGCGAATTGGAGGAGAGGCAGAAAGAAATTAATGCCATGGAGGCTGAGATTGAAGAATATTCAAGATTAGCCGAGGAGGAAGAAAGCAGAATGCAAAGAGACGCCTTGGCCTCTCAAGCAATGCGTCAGCAACAGCATAGTCTGATGCAGAGCGAAGCAAGGGAGCCGTGGGATGTCAGTGATGAAGATGTTGACATGTCTGGCTGAAGCGTCTTGCTAAATGATGGAGCGCGGCGTGAAGGAGTACATAAGGGAAAAAGCAATGGAAAGAACTCGAAACATGTTGATTAGTGTAATTCTAAGAGGTTTGACTCAAAAGCACGACATACGCGGCGACGTTGACTGGTAAGTCAGTAGCTTTGGGTGTAGATATTGATAGTTTGAGGTCGGTGTAATGTATGACTGCACAGAAACTGTCTTGTAACGAATTCTTAGGCTTCTCTAAAAGTCCAGCTATAGATAGCCAGCAAATAAGATTTTCGTATTCATCGGCACACAATTTCCTGCTCAACTCCACTTTGTCCATCGAAAATCTGAATCGCATGTCAATCACAGAAATACTCTTGCTTCTCTGTCGCACGACCCACTAGCTGCCAATTGTGCATGCTATCGTGCAGACACGGATTGTGCAGGAGTAATCACATCTTAGCGCGCCAGATCCGCAGCATGACCTCTCTTCGTGACCAGGTTACCTCTCCGGCCACACTTTCCTTTTACGACTCCTTGGAGAAGGTAGTCCGTCCTTTCACTCTCCCTGAGGGGCAAGATAATGTAAGGTGGTATTCATGCGGACCGACTGTCTACGATGCATCACATATGGGGCATGCAAGAAACTATGTGACCACCGATACTTTGCGTCGTCTAATGAGGGACTACTTCGGATACAGAGTAAGATATGTTCAGAATGTCACGGATGTGGATGACAAAATTATCGTCAAAGCCAGGCACAATCTTCTTTTCAGTCGGTATAAGCAGGATCATGCACAGAATTGGACAAAGGACAAGAAGCAGATCGAAGAATGGTGGGAAGCATATAGAATAAAGTTTCTGAACCACGCCTCCACCAATCTCAAGGACTGGTCTCGCAATATCCCACTTCCTCGAGACAACACCACCTTCCCCAAGGATCAAATGGCTATAGATACGCTTACCCTGTCTGCAAAAACCCTGAATACTGGTGTCGACCAGAAGATTTCTGCAGATCAAGCACTTGATTCACTGCGCGATATCATTATATTCGGGATCGACAAACCGGATCAAAGCATCTCGAATGATGAGATCTTCAGATCTTCGAAAGAGCTGACACGTTATTGGGAGAACAGATTCGATATAGACATGGACAATCTGAATGTTCTACGACCAGATAAAGTCGTCCGAGTGACTGAATATATGGAAGAAATCATTCAGTTCGTGCAGACAATCATCAGAAACGGTTTTGCGTACGAGTCTCATGGATCAGTCTATTTCAACGTTGCACAATTTGTTTCGTCTGGCCATGATTATGCAAAGCTGAAACCTTCGTCCATGTCGTCAGCTACTGATGCTTTGCTGGCCGAGGCGGAAGGATCTCTATCGACACAAATTTCGAACTCAAAAAAATCTCAAAGAGACTTTGCACTATGGAAAGCTAGTAAAACAGGCGAGCCCTACTGGCCAAGTCCCTGGGGCGAAGGTCGTCCCGGTTGGCACATTGAATGTTCTGCAATGGCATCTTGCGAATTTGGAACCAGTATGGACATCCATTCAGGAGGCGAGGATCTGACTTTTCCACACCATGACAACGAGTTGGCACAATCAGAGGCAGCTCATCATTGCCATGAATGGGTCAGATACTTTTTGCACATGGGCCACTTGCATATCCATGGCATGAAGATGTCGAAATCTCTGAAAAATTTTATCACCATCGAGCAAGTATTAACTACTGAAGGAATGACTAGCAGGACAATGCGGCTGCTGTTTTTGAGTGGTAGGTGGCGTAGTCGAGTCGACTACAATGATGATTTAATTAAAGGTGTACGCAGCACTGAACAAAAGTTCTCCGAGTACTTTACACAAGTCCGTGCTTTAGCGGAAAAGCTGGACTATCAACACACCAGGGATAGCGCTCTCGAAGCAAAGTTGCAATCCGCCCGAGATGCGATTGATGCTGCATTGGCGGACGATTTTGACACACCACAAATGCTAGTTCTGTTACGGGAATTACTGAGTGAAGCCAATAAAGTTCTTCCGAATGACCCGCCTCCATTATCGACATTACTCCAGGTGACGGACTACCTTACGCGTCTATTTGAGATTGTAGGCATTGAGGCTGCGGGGGACAGGATCGGCTGGAGTGTAGAATCACACAACAAAGCACTCATGGATGAAGTCCAGGCTGTCGCCGAGTTACGTCAACGGATCCGAGCAGTCGCAATCAGCTCCAACAGTGAGTCTCTGCAAATGTCACTGGCATCGCTCGTGGACGAGTTCAACACCCTCTCCTTGGCAATGCCTGAATTGGTCGGCTTCAGATCCTCTTTCACCTCAGTGGCCCAAGATTCTCCATCGACACAAACCCTCATGGAGAGCTTGGACAGGTTCCGAGACTATACGCTAGTGGACCTCGGTATTGCCCTTGACGACAAGAAAGACTCTTTCATATTAAAGTCCGGCAACAAGGCAGACTTGATTGCGAAAAGAGATCAAAAGCTGAAGGAACAGCAAGAAAAAGCCAACAAGAAAGCTGAAGCGGCGCAAAAAGAACGAGAAACAATGGAGCGCGGCAGAGTCCGTGCAGCAGATATGTTTCGGAGCGATGTCCAGTACACTCGATTCGATGACGTTGGCGTGCCTACGCATTTGCGTGATACTGAGGGTGTAGAGGTGGAAGCGAGTAAATCCCTGAAGAAGAAATTGATCAAGGAATATGCCGCACAGGAAAAGTTGAACAGAAAATATGATGCGTGGATATTGATGCAGTGACGGCATAGCGTAGCATCCATCAGTGTTGCCAATTATTTACATCTAATCACTAATCGACCAAAGTGAAGTAACGTTGCAATTGACGGATCAAATATATGTATTATGTAGTGTTTCTCAATTGAGTGCTCTGACAGCCGATATGCCTTCTACCTCACTACTTGATTTCCTCCATCTTGTTGTGGGAGCGATAGAATGCTGTCAAAGCTCGAAATACGACACTAGATTTGTCTAGGTCAGATATTGGCCGCATCTTTTGCACATAAGCAGTCTTATAGCAGATCCACATAAGAGTCATTCCAACGACTTTACATTACGTTTGATAGTGCTTCACCTCTGTGCTGAAAAAAGAACAAGAACACAAAATGAAATTGTGCTCAGCATTTTTGATCTTGTAGTATGTATATGATACAGTATACATCATCTTGAATATTTCGACTGCTGCTTCTTATTTAGAGACTAGAGAAATTATGGAAGCTTGATTTATTGAAACCTTTAGAACCTCATGTCAGCAGGATGAATCTCGTTTTTGGGAATTATGTGTTTGGACGATAAGATCTATACTTGATTTGGGACGATTGAACGTGATGTGTATAGGCTTCAATCCGTGACTCGGATGTTGCAAAGATTTCAGCCATGCGATTTTCAATGTCGTGCAAGTCCTGTGCAGATAACCCCGCAAGCAATGATTGCTCAATGAGTGTGGATCTCTTCACATGGTCCAGCGAATTATTTCTTGTTGCGATGCTGGCAGGATCAACGTGAGACGTCTGTATACGAGAACTTGATGTAAACAGCCAATCGTCGATTCCCGGTATGCTGAACCTTGTTTTCGTTGTCAGATCTGAGCCTGTAGCGAGACTGTGTCTATCTTGTCGTAAGTGTGCTGCGGCTCTTGCTTGTGCGGATAATTCTGAGTATCGAGTGTCTTCCATAGCGACATTTGATGGAAAGATCGGCGAAGCCAGACTATAGTGGCTGACACTCCAGACACCGAGGTCTTTGCGTTCCTTCTCACTTCGGAATACGGTCGGCAAGCGATAGAATTGTCGAGGCGGCCGGTTTGTAGGTGACATATGCGGATGTGCATGCTCTGGATGCGACAGGGTCCATGCTGGCAATGACGCTGTACCTAAGCCCGGGTTTGCTAGCACTTGAAACATGTCTAAAGGATTTTCTCTGAAGGGAAGTGGTGTCTGGCTGTGACGTCGTGTCTTGAAGTTATTTGACTCTGTCGCCATCGCAGCGGAGCACAAGGGGCCTGAAGCTACGTGAATTCGGGTTGGTGAGTTCAATTTGTCACTTGACCGCGATGATTGCCCAAGGGGTATTTTCTTTTTAGCTCTCTTTCTTTTGCAGAAAGCCGCCACTCGAGGCGTGTTTGAGCTGACCATCGTACCGAGCTGTACACTGGCATGTAAGGAAACTTTTTCGTTATCGTCGGTGCTAGGCAATAGTCGGTTCGACATTACCACATTTGTTGCGGTCAATGGAGATGCAGCAGAACTCGGGACTTGCGTAGTTGAGTCAAACAATATTGAGGACGCGTTAACCATAGTGGTTGAAGCCGGCCAGCGGTTAGCACTAGTGAGTGATGGGCCGTCATGTAATACTTTCCTGTTTCCTCTCTTCCTCTTGCGAGAAACTGCAGTTGGAGAAATATCTGGTCCTGTTGGCATATCGAAAATTTGGATTTTCACGACTTGTTCATTCGCTTGGGACAAATCCCGCTTATTATCGTTAGCATTCGCCACGACCGGTGCGTTTAATGGAGATGCAGCGGAGGTTGTAGCAGTCTTGTCATCCAGAGAGAAGAATGGCTCATGCAAGAGCGCTTGCTTGGCAGACTGCTCCTGTGCAAGAATGGGTACTGTTATGACGTCCTTAATAATGTCAAGAGCTAGTCTGTCTGTCACATCAGATGTGGAATCAGTGCCAGGTTTTGTGATGCTGCACTCTTCGGGCACGATCATCTCATCTGAATACGTTTCGCGACCTGATAAAAGGAGTTTCCGACATTTTCGCGTAGGCCGAAGTCTGATACCTGAGTTTACTGAATTCAATTTTTTACATAGAGCCTGCTTGACCACGGGAGATATCGGCATTCTACAAATGCTTAGACCATTATATTGAAAGATGTAAGCTCTGAACCGTGCAGCACTTCCCAACATGGCGACTTGGAAGGTGCTTGACAATACGAGATCTGAAGTGAAGTTTAACTCTTGCATATAGCTTGGCAAGTGCTTCTGATGAGACTGTACAATTGCCACATGAGAGATATGACCACTTTTCCTTCGTGCCATAGAAATCAGGCGTCCTGCGGCCTCGCGAGCATCAATATTGATGCCCTCCCAGAAGGAAAACACATGTGTCACCTGTGGATCTATTTCCTCAAGCGATTGTAGTGATAAGATGTCGTCGCGATGGCAGCAAGTCTTGACCTGATCCTCGATTGCTAGGACACGACTTATCACTGTTTGACATTTGCGATGCTTCATTGAATCGAATTCGATTCCCGAGACCTTGGCAGAACCGCACAACAGTGCGTGAAGCATAGGTCGCCCCAAGCCTGAGCCAATGTCCAAAAAATGTGACTTGGAGTCAATCTTCATCGCTTCGAGTATGCTGCTCATGTGAGGCCGGCAAAGACTGCCAGACATGCCAATGAGACCCGAATCACCGCCAATATCTCTTTCAATCTTGCTAATTTGCCTGTATAGTTCTTCGGAAGACTTCGGCGAATACTTGGGAGAATCTACATGAAAGACATTTCCGTCGCTGTGATTATCGTGTCGTTTGACTGACGTGCGACTTGCTCTAGTCACACGAATTGCAACCATATGAAAAAGCAAGATGGACAGGAGAAAGTTATTCCTAATTTTCTCTACATAGGATGATTCGCTCCAGGCTCTGACGCTCTGCAAGACGTTTTCGGTAGTATTGACATAATTGTGAGGGATATGGTGTAGGGTCAGCAAACAAAATAAATGGACGTGAACATGTAGTTGACAAAAGATTCACTTATTCAAGGCATGTTGATCACTGTGGCTACACATCACTGTTTTTCCTTGACAAAGTACAGAAATCATGTTAATATCTACAAGAAGAGTGTCTAGTATCATTCCGACGCGTTCTTCATTCGTTGGTAAGCATGAAGCAAGACAACGACTCTGACTGCATCTTGCAGTTGCAGCAGATTTATGAAATTCACGTAAAATTGTGGAGAAGCGACAGGGTTTTCTGTCGAATTGGGGTCATCCTTCCTTCCATCTTTCCCTCCTTCATCCCATTTCGACAAGGCAGTCTACGTAGTTGTTGCCATGTTGCGTCTCCCGATAGCACGCACCGTCGCCTGTAAACACGTATGTTTTGCAGTTTCTGCCCGCTCAGTCTCCACGAAAGGGCCTGTTGAGGCCACCATCACTTCGAAGGAGCAGCATGCCACACACAAGGATAAGGACGAGAAAGTCCTTGCCAAGGCACGAGAAGTTGCCAAGGACGTGGCGAGTGGAGTGCAGAGTCCTAATCGGGAAGTCGTATGGAGTGCTTCGCAACAACCGCGACAAGATGCCTGGCACGGCCCGAGATTCGAGCAGACTGATTTCTCACGACAACCTCGTCCGCAAGCTGCGATCGAGCTGATTGCGCAACAACCCATTCGCATGGAGACTCGTCGTGTCGTGGCTTGCGATGGTGGTGGTGGTGCCCTTGGACACCCAAAAGTCTACATCAATCTCGATAAAGCCGGAGAGCCCAACGTGTGCCCTTATTGTAATTTCATCGCAATCAAAGCTTTCTACTACAGTGGACTAACCGATCAAATAGGTGGAATCAGGTTCCAGATGCAAGCCCATCGTGCCGAACAGTTGGAAGCCGTGGGAGGTAATTAAGATGGCGAGAGAGAGAGAGCGAGAAGAGAACGGAAGGCATCACTATTTTTATTATTTTAGATTGTTTGGGAATTTGATCAATCTTCCTGGGGAGTTTTCTGTTTCTGTAGACTGTTTACCAATATGAAAAAGTCAATACAAGCAGGATCTATTGCTGTATTCTCATGTATTGTGCGGATGATTTTTGCAGCGCAAAGTACCAATGCACAGCGTCAAACGGCACGTCTGAATGCGACTTATTCCTCGTGGTTTCATGGGAAATTCTTGTTCTGTTTCAGCGAATGCTGATCATCACTCCGACAGGCCTACACCTAAACTGACTTTACAAACGTGCCCTCCACATCAGGTAGATACTGCGGGCACATGTCCATACCGGAAGACTTGGCAATCCAAGACGTTTCATTTCTCGTGTTTGGATATGGCAGCTTGATTTGGCGTCCTCCACCGCATGTCTGTGAGCGGATACCGGGGTACATCACCACGCATGTCCGTCGATTCTGGCAATTATCGGAAGATCATCGCGGCACAGTAGATGCACCAGGCCGTGTCGTTACCTTGATTCCCCATGATGAGTACCATTCCCTGGTTGCATCAGACACGGCATCCTCAACAAACATGGGTGAGCAAGAGCAGCAGCAGCAGCAGGCATTGCAGACGAGGCAGTGTGACAATCAAGAGGAAGGGGAGGAAAAGTGCTGGGGTGTAGTGTATAGGATAAAACCGGAATCGATCGAAGAAGTGCGTGATTACTTGACTGTTCGTGAAATCAATGGGT
Organism: Taphrina populina JCM 22190; assembly: GCA_000836195.1. NCBI lineage: Eukaryota > Fungi > Ascomycota > Taphrinomycetes > Taphrinales > Taphrinaceae > Taphrina > Taphrina populina. Next base: position 102,415 of record DF820094.1, read on the forward strand.
ACAGTATGAGCAGCATGACAGTCTACACCAAGACCGGTCCCATGCATCATGTCTCCGTCTACATTGGCACCACGCAAAATCCACAATTCGCACGATTACCAGACTCCAATGAGGGTTTGGTAGAGACGGCAAAGCACATCAAATACGCTGAAGGACCGAGTGGAAGGAACGAAGCGTACCTCTTGGATCTCGAACATGCATTACGTCAAATTCAAAGAAATATGAACGGTACAGCTGGTGAAATAAATCAAGACAGTTGTGGTGATTGGTACGTGGATGCATTGACCCGATTAGTGAAGACTATGTAGAGAGAAGGAAAAAGGTTGGCAAGGCAAGTCATCTATGGCCGTTTGATTTGTGAAAATGTCCCTCCTTCAAACCACTTACCCTGCGTCCTCTTCTTCAGTGCATCAAGATTGAGACTCGGCAATTCGATCCCTTGCGCCGAACTGATGTTCAACGAACTCTGCATACCACTTACTCCTGCGGCATTATCGAGTCCCGGCAATCGGCGCGTCATGTCTGGCCTGTTTGACAATAGTGCCGCTGGGCCAGTCAAATGTCCACCTTTCGTCTTTGGCTTGGACAATCTTGCGCGTGTGCGACTATCGATTTGTGGTGCAAGCAAGGAACTCGAGCTGCCAATCATACCCATACCCTCCGTTTCATCGCCAAATCCAACCTCTTTTTCCTCCTCGCCAAACGCCATCCTGTTGCGCTGTTTCTGCAGCTCTGTCGTTGCATACCGAGCTTTGGCTTTTCGCACTTTTTTACCGCCGCGACGTGATCGTGCAGGATCGTTGGGCGCCGGAAGCGCCTTGGAATCCTTCAGTTCCGGTGGCTCGCTCAACTTGTCCATCTTTTCCAGTAATGCATCTTTAAATCGTAAACCCGTCTGGCCAGAGGGACTACCATGAACGGAATCGATGCGTGCAGCGAGAATGACTTTACCAGAGATTTGGCGCTGCGCCTGAGTGCGTGCGTCTTCAGATACCGATTGCACGAGATCGCAATAATACAGGTATCCATGAGCCTGGTTGCCTAGCGTCGAGAATCCATTCAGTGTACCTTGCTTCTTGCCCAACGAAGGCACATTACAGCTGGGGCACTTTGCCAATCCAGTGAGGCCACCCGCCTGGCCGATGAGTTTCGCAGCAATAAGTGGACCAACAATCTTTGTCACGTTGGGCGCAATCAGCTCGATGCGACTCTGCACGTACTTGATGATGGTCGTCTTGGCAGAATCCAGGTCGATTGCCACATCACACGCTCTCATTACTTCTGCAAGTTCAGTCTCTGTCAGCTGCCGTCCATCTGTGGTAGTAGCCGTGACTGCGATCGACATGGCCAGTGAACTTGTCACAATCTCGCTCAATTTCAAGTGCATCAAATCTTCCTCGTTCCCAATGACCCTGACAGTTTTCGCATACTGCAGCGGATGCGAAACAATTTTTGCCAAGTCTGGAAACTTGAATGCATAAATCTGCTTAATGTACTCGACCACTCGTTTGATGTCTTCGTCAATCTCCATACTGATATTGTTCGCCCTTACAATCAGCGTGTATTCTGGATCAGCTTCAATGTTGCCCATAAAGTGGCGCGTCTCTTTGGCACTATACTCTTCGATTTGACGCAAGACTTCCTGCATCTCAGAGCCGTGCAGCAGCCGAGTAAGGTCGTCGTCATTACTGCGCTGATCGCGGTTGGTAGTCGTTTCTTGTGCCTCGAGTGCCTGGTCATCTAAGGCAGCCTGTTCTTCATCCAGCTCCATTCCATCTGGCTCTTCTGAATCGCGTTCATTCTCAAGGTCTGCGAGCAAATCATCCAGGTCTGACATGACAATTCGGATGCGGTGTCATACTACAATCATTTTGAGCAGATGAATTATTATTGTGGTGGAAGACAGAAAGTGGCTTGTGGTGTGGCTCATCTGGTGCAAGTGAAAGATAATTGCACAAAAGTGGTTAAATTAGCTGTTTGCTACGTTCAAGACGTCTTGGCCTTTTTCTTTTGGGGTTCATCTTCTTCATCCTCTTTCGCTTTGATGTTTTCATCCTCCGACTGGATATCTACACTGCCCGACGTGCTGCTTTCGTCCTCATCATCAACGTTCTGCGAATCCGTCCACAACTTGAGCGCGTCCGGATAAATCTCGTCCACGATAGTGAGCGCAACTTCTTCTCCTTGATCGAATACGTCCTCTTCAGACCCTGTCCAGCTGAAGAAATGAAAGAAAGAAGGTCGGCCGCCATCTGTTTGCGCTGTCAAATCATTTTTCCATTTTATTGCCGTGCGCTTCGAGGTGTATTCCTGAGACTCCTCGTTCGGGCTGTGTGTAAAGTCTTTCGATAATGTCAGGCTAGATGCGTCCAAAAACTCGTTCTCCTTGAATTTCATGGTGATGTTGAAATTTTTGGGATTTTCATCCTGTCGCACGACAGAAAGCAGTTCTAGATGGTCCAAAAGCATCATATCTTCCATATTGAACAATTCTTCAAGTTCCGTATACTCAGACATGACTGTCACCCAGAACTTTGGAATTTGACTGAGGAGTGGATCGCGCTCTTTAAAGAGCGGCTTGTACAACTCGACCTGTTTTCGAAGCAATTCATCCTCGGCATCATTGAATCGCGACTCGAGGTCTCCGAGGCTCTTAAACACTTTCGGATCAACGTGAGCTTCCGCGTTGGACATGACGCACAGAGAAAGGCTGGACAATGTTCTCCCTGTCGCAGCGAAAAGAAACAAAATTTGCGGATTGCGGGGCCACGAATGACCGACAGGAACGAGATAATCTGATGAACGCATACTTCAGCAATCCAACGCATTCTCTTCAGACAGCCATCGTGCAGCAATGTCTGTCACTAAAGAAGAGATTGATGATTTAGACGATCTGGACGATTTGCTCGATGACTTTGACGAAGCTGACGTGCCCGACACAAAAAGCCCTGCACCAGCTGCGGGCGACACTTCCTCGGCATCGGACAAAAACACATTGCCGTCCTTGGGACCTGACGACTTTGCCAATCAGTTGCAGCATGGCATGGAAAGCTTGATGAAAGAATTAGACACCTCTCCTGCTGCTCGTGCTGACTTTGAACAACTCATGTCGCAAATGACATCCGCCACTCTAGACTCTGCCCCGCAAGCAACCTCGACGTACCCGAATAATGCTGCCAAGAAGATTAATGTCAAGACGCCAAAGAATTTTCAAGAGAGCGTGGAGGCGAATTTGCAGCGTATGAAGGATTCTGAAGCGCAGGTGAAGGAGGAAGGAGCGGCGACTACAGATGAGGATGCCTTCATGGCTGAAATGATGCGGCAATTCCAAGAGTCCGCCGGCGGCGAAGAAGGCAGCGGCGATTTCGGACAAGTGCTGGAAAGTATGATGGCGCAGCTCATGTCAAAAGAGATTTTATATGAGCCGCTTCTCGAACTGCATCAAAAGTACCCGGCTTGGATTGCGGCCCATCCAAACGACGATAAAATAGAGACATACCAAAAACAAGCCGATCTCGTTTCGCAGATTCTTGAAAAGTTTGAGGACCGCGAGTATCGCGACGAAGACTCTGCGAAAAAGGATGTAGTCATGGACTTGATGAGTAAAATGCAGGATCTAGGCAGTCCTCCTGCAGCAATCATGTCTGAAGACATGAGCATGCTGGATCCTGGGAAACTGGATGGAGATTGCTGCGTCATGTAGAAGCCTCACTCTATTCTGTAACCTTCTCAACCTTCCCCATATATGCATATAATCCAATCTAAGAAAACATATTTCTACAATTTAGCCTGCTCCTTCTTCTGCTCTTGCTCTTGATGTGGACCAAGCACAGTAACATCAGCAAGTGCTTCTTGCATGACTGAGGCAATGTGTTGGCCCTGTTTGTTCCACATGTACCCAGTCACAAGACAACGACTATTGCCAGCCGCGGGCGAGCGCGTGTCATACGTTACCCAGTCTCCACCCATAGTCCGTTTCGGCGGTTTGATAGGAGTGCTGTTGTCTGCGGGAGTCAACAGATTTGCAGACGATGTGCCGAGGGATTGATGAATGACCATGGCGTGATCGAGACTGGCAACATGTGCAAACGCCAAATCAGTCGTTGCAAAGTGAGCATTTGTAGCAGTAAAGAGAAAGTTTCGATCTGATGCGTACATGAGCACGACGGCCTGAAAATTATGCGACTTGTTTCGTGTCTCATACCGCGACTGCAGAAAATGGACCTGTCGACGCTCGTGTATGTCTTTTATGGATGCATTGATCTTGTCGAGTGGAACCTTGTGGTATGCAATGGGCATTTCCCAGTAAGACTTGAAGTCGCGCAGAGCGGGCAAGTCAACGTCTGGACACGATGGCAAGGATGTGATGTCTCTGACTTGAGGGTACCATGTATCGCTCGGGTACGGCATGCCGTGCTTGATGCTCACATCTTCTTCACTTGTCTGTGCCGCAAACCCGTGCTTAAAGTTGGCAAAAGATGTGTAAATGACTTTGTCAAACTGCATGGCCTCAATCCTTCTTGTTGCGTAGCCGCGACCGGTCCGGACTTCATATACATGATATACGATTCGTTCTTGACTGTTTCCCGGGCGTAAAAAGTAGCCATGGGTAGAGTGAACGTCAAACCCTGAGGGCACAGTCTGGCAAGCCGACCAGACCGTCTGAGCAATGACGTGTCCACCGTACAAGCCATGAGGATCAGTCCTGTCAAGGTCGAACGTGGGAATCCAGCCTAACTCTCGTGCAATAAAACGTCTCGGCCAATTGAGTGAATGCGGGTCATCTATCGGTTCCAGCCCAAGAATCGTCTCGACATCGAGTGCCACATCAGGCAGACTCATACTGTGTGCGGTACTGTAAAGGCCAGGTCGTACGTCTGAAGAAGAACCGAGGCACAGGACATGCACATCTTTTGCAGCTTCCACTGAACCCCAGGCTCAAGGATTAGCGGAGCCGAACCTTGTCTCTTCCACGGCAGAGGAACAAAAGAGTCAATGCTCAAAGGCAGAGTGCATCGGAACCATGAGCTGGCCTTAGATGGCTCTCATCTCAGCCTTCTACTTGCCGCGACTCCGTTTGACGCGGCGCAAGCGGGCGAGAATGTCTGTCTTTCTCGTCTTGTTTGTGACGAGCTTAACACTGATGCTGCCATTCTACATAGTTTATAAACCGCCAGCACTGCTCATTGCGTTCTTCCAATACCGTTGGCCGACCATCCTCTTTCGTGTCTCAACCAGGGATAAAGTTGTCGCTTTGACGATAGACGATGCGCCATCCATGTATACCGCTGAAATCCTGGATGTCTTGTCAAAGTATGGAGCTTCTGCAACATTTTTCGTTATTGGATCTCAAGCACAAACACGAGAAGAACAAGCACTATTGGCGACGATTGTCAATCAAGGTAGTGAACTTGGTAACCACGCCATGTACGATGAGCCGTCTCGATCACTGTCCACACAGACACTCGCACAACAAATCGAACAAGTGGATGGCATCATTTCAGAGACATACCAATTTTTGGAAAAGCCTCGTCCTGAACCTTATTTTCGGCCGGGGTCTGGTTTCTTTTCGAGCAAAATGACACAGCTAGTCGAGGGCATGCAATACCGCATGGTTCTCGGGTCCGTCTATCCGCACGATCCCCAGATTCCTTATGCCTGGCTCAATGCAAGACATATTCTAAGCATGGTTCGTCCTGGATCCATCATCATCTGTCACGATCGGAGACCATGGACGGCGCCCATGCTGGCGCGTGTGCTCGAGGGTTTGCAAGGACGTGGCTATCGCGTCACGAGCATCACTGAGCTCCTGAATCTCACCTCTCGTTGAGTAACCTACCAATTCTCTGCAACACAGCTTGCCGCGGTCAAAAGCAGTCAACACGACATTGTCGCGCATAACAAGAGCTTCTGGCTGACAATAGCCAAGTAAAGCGCCATTGGCTTGGGCATGACTCGATGACCGGCACTGGACCGCAATGGCTATCGAACGTCTGTCAAAGCTGCATGAGACTATTTCGCGGTGCGAGAGAAGTATATTCAGAGACCATCCCGACGATTATGATAAGCATGTCTGTCACGAATCGTTCTACATGATCTATGCATAGGACGGTGCAGGGCACGTGAGGAAGCAACGTCTAGCTTGCGACGATAGAATGTTCTAGCAAATCCAGGACAAACTCTCTACGATTAAATCAATGGTCGGAGCGATGTGGCCCGTGTAAAGTCTGTCTAGTCATGCTATATGAACTATGATTTAATTACGGATGGGACACTGGCTGTCTGTGTCGAGCCGTAGCAATTCCAGTCTGAAGGGAAAATCGCAGGTCTGAGCATAGCTAATGTAGTGCCGAATGCGCTCAATCTTTTGTGAAGAACCGGTGGAGCGATATCAGTCAGAGGAGTTCAGATCCTTAGAACAGGCTTCCAGTAATGAGAACTGTCCATCTCGGCATTCGTGCTGTCATCACAATTACCGCAGGAAATGAAAAATCTTGATTCAGTCAGGCAAAATCCGGATTCATTCCTCCTACTCGATCTTCATGATCTCCAAATAGCGACCATCTTTGTGAGGCACAAGGTGCCCGTCTACTAGATGTCGCCTTGAGGCGGTCACGCGACGGGACAAAGTGCTGGCAGACTCAAATTGACATTATGTCACTTGGCACGCTAGGTCTCATATTGCTTAGAGTCATTGTGGAATGAGGCCGTGAGAATGCGTCGAATTTTGGCATCATTTATTCATTCAGGGGCACTGACTAATCACCAATAATTTGAGCTTATTGCGTGCGTGCACTCGAGAATACTGAGTATTCCGGCGTATTACAGTAGACCCTCCAAGAAACTTGGGTCATCACACATACGGCACATTCCATTCGGTCTGCAAGGGTCATTTCGAGTGTCACGAAGCATATACGTTATACTCTATTCATGATCAATAGTCGGGTGACACGTGCTATCTTTCCCTACATGTGGAGTACTCGTGCATGCGGGGTGCATGAAAACATGTTAAATTTCATTGTTTCGCTCGAGGACATGTGAATAGTTGCATTGTCAAACACAAGGCTATACTATTCCGTCTTTTATTCACCTGGTACAAGAAAACTCTGAATCATTCATCCCATGTTGTTGCTCCGTAAACGCTGGACAAAGTACTTGAATGATCGATTACCTGCTTCAACGTTAGTGTACCATCTCATCGCGACGGGCTTCATCACAGGCATCATCGATGCGACCGCGTATGCCGCGTACGGCACATTCACATCGAATCAAACGGGAAACACGGTCCTTTTGGGAATCGGCTCTTTGAGTGTCGTGGACGTCGACATGATAGATGTGGCGGCATCGCTTTCTACCTTTCTCATCACAATCTTCATGTGTGGCCAATTCGTCAATTACTTTACCAGCAAAGGAGGACGCACGCGATGGTGGATCCTTGTGACGAGCATCTATCAGGCCATCACAGTCCTGATTGCGCCTATCCTCCTCTATTCCCGCGTCTTGCGAATCACGGAAGATGAAAGCAGTTGGATCATCATCCTGTTGCTTGCCTCTTCAGCCGGCTCGCAGGTCGCCATGGCCAAACAATTCGATATCCCAGAAGTCCCGACCGCCATGCTCACGAAACCATTTGCGGACTTGTTGACTGATCCACACCTCTTCAGTCGCTGCTTCACAAAGGCACACAACATATCGCGCAATAGACGGCTCGCTTACATCTCCTGTTTCCTCTCAGGGGTCTTTATCGGCGCAGTCATTACTAAATACAAAGGTACAGCTGCAGGCTTGATGCTGGCCGGGTGCCTCAAGCTTGCGGTAGCACTCTCCTTCTTCCTCATACCACCAGAAGAAGAAGAATCACCAAGCAGTCCTTCAGAGATGTAGGAGAAGAAGAAGAAGAAGAAGAAGAAGAAGAAGAAGACAAGTCGTAAAGCAACAAATAGTGATTCACGATCTTTACATATCAATGCAATGCCACTGCTAAGCTCTTCTAATTATGCACACATTCCTTACCACAGGCTTACTACACATTCTTGAAGCGTTTCTCAGCACCACCAGCTCCAACGGCAACAACCTGATTCATACTGATTGCACCAGCCGGATGCTCTGCAAGAGCCTCGCTGCCACGTTTCGCAGTGGTTTGACTCCTGTTGTTCACATCACCAGCAGTCGTCTGGTTGAGCTTTGAAGGGGCTCGAAACTGGGTAGCCCCAGACCGCGTTACTGGTACTGGACCACCGGCGCCAGAGATTGCATTGCCAAGACGTCGTAAGGGGGAAGCATTGCCTATCGGACTCTCGGCCATTACTGCACCGTTTCCTGGCCTCTTGATTGGGGTCGAACGGGTGAGATCCGCAAGGCCGCTTTTGGGTATTGAAGGACTTGAGATCTTTGGGTCAAAAGGTGCTGGAGCCGCTGTCGGTAGCACCAAGGTCCTAGAATTCATAAAGGAAGGTTGGTAATTGAGAGGCGGCTCACTAGCGCCCTCTATGACTGCGTGTACCGGCTCTCCCTGGTACACTGGTGGAGGTTGACGGCTTGATGAGGCGACTTTTGGTTCTGGCTGGTTCGTAGCGGCCATTCTTGTTTGCTTCTCCTTGTCAGCTTGTCGCAACGCATGTAGTCTTTTAGCTTCTGTCTGTGTCATTGTCATTTGTCGTGCTCCTGCCGTCGTCTGCAGCTGTGGAGGTACTTTACCCTTCATAAACTCACTCGGCGCCATGTAGTGATTGCCTTGGACGTCCTCATTAGTATCGACGTTCGCAGCGCCTACGAGATTAGGCGATAGAAACATGGATTCATCCATGGAGATTTCATCGTAATTCCCCGGTCGGTCTTCCTCAAAGTCGACGCCATCAAATATATCGTCGCCGTAATTGTCCTGATCAGAGCGCAACGAGTCTTGCCTGACAACAATTGAAGTGTCCCCACCGGCAGAGCCTTGAAGAGACATGGCTGGAGCTGGCATGTTGTTTGTCTTTGCTGGTTGCATCTTTGGATGATCCGAGGGGAGGGAAAACTCTGGCCGACGGTGCAAAAGGTCTGAGTCAAATTTTGCGGGTGGTACCTTGATCTTGGCTATATTGTTGAGGAAGCTTTTATCGTATAAACAATTCCCGAGAACATTGCCAAAGTTGCGCAGCGCCCTCTTCATGGCATCCGTAGCGCCTTCCTTCTTGCACTTTTCAAAGGCGGCGCCTTTGCCTTTACAATTCTCTATCGTGCCATAACCGATATCTTCATGGAAAGTCCCATCACGCAAGGTGACTCGCACAGTCACCGAGAGACCCAGATTGTATCGATGATCCGACTTCTCGTCCAGGAAATCGACACAGATATTGCGTACCTCTGAGCTCCAGCCATTGAATCCAAATACTTCATTGGCAAGATTGATTACTTTGAATGCCTCCAAGTATGAGACTTTGCCTGAAGCACCATTCGAGCGATGAGAGATGTACTCAGGGCCAAGTTGTTTATCTAGACGAGCTTGAAGCGTCGCTATCTCGATTGCCGTGTATCCATTCACTGGGTCAGAGATGAATGGATTTTTGGAGGCAGCAGTGTCTTTGTGCTGGTCACCGTGCTTCATGAAGCCAGCCGCGTTTGTCGAGCTATGTTTCACAGGAGGAAGGGCGATGAATGCGCGACGGGTGTATTACTTGCACCAAAATTACGGAACGCACATTCGGTCACGAAAGAACGCGACAATTATGATCCAGGTCAAGCACGTGTTACAGATCAAAGCTGCTTCAAGAACAAACACACTATCTTGCCATACACACACACACAACAAGCAAGGCATACACAATCCATTCGTGAGCAGCATGACCTTGAAGATTGTTCCATGGTTGGTGCTCGATTGATCCAACATTCCTTCAGTATGGACAGACCACCCAACTATACCCACGAAAACAATGTAATCATGTTGCACTTGAGCAAGACTTTTGCGCAACACGCCCGCGAGATCAACACCGAGACCAACTTTCACACGCAAATGCTTAGCAGTATTACTGTTGTTGTTGTTGTCAAGTGCGACTACTGTGTGAGGGCTTTGCGCGAGACATTGGCGATGGATGAAATATGGTAACGCCACCCGTCTGCTCCACATTAGAGAAAACAACGTTCGCGAACTGAAAGCAGTATTGATGCTCAAGTCTACAGGTCCTACTGTGAATAACAACCAGGCGGACTCTTAGAATGTCCAAAGAGGACCCATTCCCGAATGTACGTGCGGAAGTTGAGAGTAATTTGGAACAGGCAAAGCTGCTCGTGGAAAGTTACAAGCGCATCTCCAAGACTTCTGCTGCAGATTCGGCTGAAGTCGTACAGACTCTTGAGGATGTAGATCAAATTCTTGAGGAGATCGATACCGATATCGCTGATCTACAAGAATCGGTTGCTGTGGTGGCCAAACAGCCAGAAAAGTATGGTCTTGCCAAGACAGAAGTCGAACAGCGGCAAAAATTCCTTGCAAGCATCGTGTCTGAGACTGCACAAATCAGATCTACCGTGTATCCCTCGCCCGAACGGAATCCTTTTAGGACGGAAGAAGATACTGTGGACGACACAGAACAGACAGAAGCTGATCGTCAGCAAGAAGAGCTCTATCAACAACAATTGATGGAGGAACAGGATGTACAATTGGACGGAGTGTTCCATACAGTGGGCAACTTGAGGCAACAGGCTAATACTATGGGACAGGAATTGGGAGAACAAGCGGAGATGCTCGAGGAATTCGAGTTGGCTGTGGACAAGTCTGCAAACAAGCTGCAGCGTGGCATGAAGCGTGTGGAAATCTTCCTTAAGAAGAACGAAGATTCGCGCAGTAATTGCTGCATAGGATTACTGATTGCCGTACTCATCATACTACTCGTCCTGGTGGTACTGATATGAGAAAGCAGGACTCTTACTTTGCTTTAGCGTTGGCCATTAATTCATGTTTCAGCTGCACAACTTGTACTCTAGAGCTCCCCGTAATTGACAACTCCACCAAAAACTGAATCTCAACTTTACTCCTTCGCGTACAAGAAGCGCTCAAACACGTATATAGGGGCTCACGTCAGGTATTATGGCGACAGTCGCGACCCCTTTGAATGGACACGTTGGTACGTGATTCCTCTCTTAACGAAAAGGATCGCATCGCCTGACAGTCTAGGCTTCGATAGCATAACTCAACAGATTGAAAGGAGGCTACTAAAACGCGGCTTCCAGTTCAACATCATCCTAGTTGGTGCGATAAGATGCAGAAAGTAGTCATGTTCCCTTACTCATATATGACTAGGCCAAACTGGACTTGGGAAAAGCACACTCGTTAATACTCTATTCGCGTCACATCTCATTGACAGCAAAGGCCGCACGAACCCTGCTACTGCTGTTCGGAGCACGACTGAGATTGAGGCTGTGAGCCATCTAATTGAGGAGAATGGGGTGAAACTGCGATTAAATCTGGTCGATACCCCTGGGTATGGTGATCTCATCAACAATGAAAGATGCTGGGAACCAATCATCAAATACATTAAAGACCAGTACTCGATATATCTTAGACGCGAATTGTCTGCAACGCGAGAAAAGACCATCCAGGATACACGCATACACTGTTGTCTGTTCTTCATTGCACCTACAGGGCATCAGCTGAAACCACTGGATGTTCAAGTATTGCGAAAACTGAGTGATGTCGTCAATGTAGTACCTGTCATCGCAAAATCAGACTCCTTGACGCTCGAAGAGAGAGCGGCATTCAAGCAGCGAATTAAAGAAGAGTTTCAGATTCATGGACTCAGGATGTTTCCCTATGATTCAGAAGAACTGGAAGAGGATGAGAGAGCCCTGAATCAAACCATTGCCAATCTCATTCCATTCGCCGTCGTGGGTTCCGAGACTACAGCTACAATTGGTGGTCGCGAAGTTCAAGCACGGAAGAATAAATGGGGCACTATCAATATCGAAGACGAGAAGCATTGCGAATTTGTGAGTACTACGGATTCACCCCGAGAGTTCTTCAAACATGCTGACCATACATAGATGTTCCTGCGCAAATTCTTGACGGAAACGCATCTACAAGACTTGATCGAATCAACATCGCTCATCCACTACGAGTCCTTTAGGTCAAAGCAGCTCCTGGCGCTGAAGGAGCAAAGTGCAGCCATGAATGCCGTAAGCCTGGCCATCTTTGTTGTATCGTACGTAGCTGACAAGTGTAGCACCCTGGCCAGTCTCGCAATGTTTCGGCGCCTTATGCAAGATGAGTATGAAGACCTTGACCACAGCTATTGTTTTGCAACTTTGCATACTGCCTGCCCCCATTCTTTTTAATGATTTTTCGAGATCGCTGTCTATGTCTTTGACTTTACGATTCGCTACTACTGCCTTGTATCGATCGAAGGATCATTCGTTTCTTCAGCCAAAGCACCGAGCCGATCAAGTAATTGAGTGCCCCACTCTTGTGTGAACAAAGCACTCATTTGTCCGAGCATTTCTTGAGACGTGGCATAGTACATATCGCAACACTGCCATCCTGCATCCGATACGGTAGCGGAAAACTCTTCTTGCTCGCGGGTGATGAAAGTCGTTGTCGCGTTCTTGACGTCGATTGCGAGGGAGGAGAGGAACGGCGCGAATTCAGTCTTGAATGACTCGAGTTCTAGCGCAATGGCATCAGGAGTCATCTAATTCCTTCGCCTTCAAAAATGCGTTGTAATTGTTGTTATTGAAGATGCGTCAACTCAAGAGTCCCACTTGTAATGTGGCAGCGCTGGAGACGCCACAACGGGAGGCATCTATAAGCTTTTTCTCACACACACACACACACACAAACAAGGGAACGAGAATGACAAACAAAGAAAGTGTGTGTAGATGGATAGATGGAGAGACTAGACTGCGCCAGAGGCAAAGTAAAGCTTCGAGCAAGCAGTACCGCTGTGCTCCTCAATCTGCCCACAGTATCGATCAATCTGTGCACTAATCAAGAGCGACTCGAGACGGTTCGGCTCATTGGGCAGGGAAATAGGGTCCGTGATTGGCGCCTGTCCATTCGCGACTCGATTGGCATTTTCCGCCTTCCTCCTATTTTGTTCACGAGCCACTTGACGCGCGTGAAATTGTAGTGCATTTTGCTCATAGTTGTAGTCGTCCACAGACTCGAGTAGGAAATCGAGGTTTTTCTCCAGATAAGGGTCCACACTCAGATCGAGACTAGCATAGTTTTCAGAACCGAGGACTGGCTGTTCGAGTGTCAGAGGAGACCCTGCGGAAGGAATGACTTTGAGTTCCTGTAGCAGAGCAGTCGCTAGGTATGAGTTTTGTATCTCCACAGGAAGTTCTTCAAGAATATCGCGGTGTGTCAGTCTATTTTTCGTCATTGTGGCGATTGTGAATTTTCCCTCGCGCTGCGCGGCCAAGAAGGCAGGAGTGAGTCTGTACGCTTTCAAGTCCAGACTACCAGCAGAAGATGTGCAAATGTCGTGGATAAGGACGATGGAGCGATCGTTGAGCTGTTTCTGGAATGCAAATTGTGTATCTGTGAGTTGTTGATTAAGGAACGTTCCAAGGTACGCAGACTGATACCACCCTACAACATTATTGTCTACGCCGACTTCCTGTAAACAATGAATCATGTTGTTCATATGGTTGGTTTTGCTTCGTGCAGAAGAAGCACCATCTTCTCCATCCGTCGCTTCTGGAAATGGGAAACAGTTGGTGACTTCAAGAACGTCCTTCACATCAAGGCCTAGTAACTGCCCAGTAGTGCCGGGGTTCGGAAAGGATTCGCGGCAATGTTTCGCAATTTTCAGCACGACCAGAGAATCAATCTTGACCGATCGCAATGGAGACGTGCTATCGACATCCGTCCTATATCTGATTAGTCGTTTGAATTTCATCACTTTTCCGCAAATGAACTTACGCAGCTGGGACCGATGGCACAGGAGCGATCGCGTTCACCATGATTGCACTGCTGACTCTTCAGAAGATAAACGTCAACTTTTGTTGCTCAAGATTTTCAGGTGAGTAATTTAGGGCTGTTTTCTTAAACCCTCGACTAAAAACCACTCGAAATTCATGTGGGCGAACGCAATCTCACCGCCTAAAGCTACTTGTAACTTCTTTCCTTTGTCATGCCCTGCTGCATAGCCTATTAATAGTGGTTGAACAAGTGTCTCGTAGGACTGTAAATTGTATCAGAATCGCCATTGTAAATTTACTCGTGCGCACCATCCCCTTCCGGACTCGCTGCACCCGGTCGGTCATGACAACAAGATTCTTTGATATTGGAGTGAATGCCACAGATCCACAGTTCACGGGTTTGTATCGTTCCAAGCAGAAACATGAATCCGATTTTCATCTTGTCCGGCAAAGGTCTTTCGAGGCTGGATGCTCTCACTGGTTGATTACTGGTGGAGATTTGGCCGATGCCAAGGCAGCACTAGCACTGGCCAAGTCTGACTCGGCATGGTACTCTACTGCCGGCGTGCATCCTACTAGAGCCAACATCATGATGAATCATGCGTCAGGGCAAGAGCAATACTTGTCTGAGCTCGAAGCTTTGATTCTGGGAGGGAAGAGTCAGGGCAAGATCAGTGCACTGGGTGAGTTGGGACTGGATTATGACCGTTTAGATTGGTCTACCAAGGAAGACCAGATAGAGGTGTTCAAGGCTCAACTAGAGCTTGCGGTCAACGTACAGCTACCATTGTTTCTGCATTCGAGAGCATGCGAGGAGGACTTTTTACGAATTCTATTACCTTTCAATGAAAAGCTTCCACGCAGAGGAGTTGTGCACTCTTTCACCGGAACTTTACACGAGATGAAACAATTGACTACACATGGATGGAGTATTGGCGTGAATGGCTGCTCTTTGAAGACTGAAGAAAACTTGGCAGTGGTGCGGGAAATCCCTTGCGAGTTTCTGATGTTGGAGACAGATGCGCCATGGTGCGATATACGCCCCTCGCACGCCGGACATCAATATCTCAAGCTGCCTGACGCTCCAAGCGTGCCTGAGAGCAAAAAAGTAGAACGCTTTCAGCTCGGTAAGATGGTCAGAAGCCGCAATGAGCCTTGCACCATTGCTCATGTTGCCTGGATCGTGGCACAGGTCAAGGGTATACCATATGAGGAAGTTGCGCAGAAGGCTTACAACAACACGATGCGGATGTTTGGTAATGCATCATGATTATCTCGCAGTATCTTTTTTATATGACATCAGCAATTCGACGCTTCCGTGGCTGGCAGGAGAATTCCGAGTGAGCTGAGCAAGAGCACAGAGTCACGTACTGCTCAACCCCTGGACAAATGGCTCTGCCCCATTATTTGGCCATCGCCGATTCTATCCTCGATCGTGACCCTCCATCGCTTAAAGCAAGAAGCAATGACTTACATGTCATGCGTCACAACGATTGTACAACACTTTTGCATCGTATGCCGCCGCAATACGACAGAGACACTATAAACTCTGTGTGCCGTGTGACGACTTATAGGCCCAGCAGGTCAAGACGATTACCGTCATTCATGGTTCAATCGTTCGTATACATTTTAACAACGTAGACTACGATTTACAGTAAGCGGCCGCGCGGTGCGGTGGTAATTCAATAGCATGGACTCTGTTAGTGCACATCTCTCCATTCGCGCGATATTGCTGATTTGCGTTGATCCCGAGGGGCTCGTAGTACAGAATCGAAACGAAAGACTGCGGGATGACTCATTGAATCTGTTTTGTTGATTTGCCAAACATCTTTTTGGTCCTTTTTTTTTTCTCGTCAAGCACCGTTTGCTTTTCCGTTGAATTACTGCTGAGTGAGACAAAATGCTTCCAACTCTGCGTATGCTTTGTCGAGGTCGTCATTGACGACGATGAGATCGTGAATCCCTTCTTGTTTGGCCAATGCCATTTCACCCTTGGCAGCCGCCAATCGCGCCTCTACAGCTTCAGCAGAGTCCGTATTGCGAGCGCGTAATCGCCGTTCGAGTTCTCCCATGCTAGGCGGAGCAATGAATAGGAATCGAGCATTCAAATTGGTCTTCTTCACGAGCAGTACTCCCTGAGAATCAATGTCCAAAATACAGGTCCTGCCTGCTTCTTCCGAGACTGCTTTAACGCCGGAGATGGTTGTGCCATAATAGTTTCCTGAGAACTTTGCATGTTCAATAAACTCTCCCCTCGCTATACCAGCTTCAAATGCCTCTTTCGTCAGGAAATGATAGTCTTTGCCATCGACTTCGCCAGCACGCGGACTTCGCGTCGTGTTGGACACTGAGAATCCGAATTTATTTGGGTGGGCCTGTAATAAACGTTTCAAGAGTGTTGATTTGCCGGTGCCAGAAGGGCCGGAGATGACTATCGGCCGAGGCACAGAAGACATGATGCTACTAAATCCACGAAACGTCGTGAGTGATGTAGTGGATCTATTGTTTGGTGAGGTTGTGCACATCTGCAAAAAGAGCTTGTGGTAACGAAGCGATTCGGCTCGGCGTTGAATTTCCGGTTCGGTTCGACGTTTTTCACTATTGGAGCGGTTCAGTTCGGTTCTAATCCGGTTCCATATTCATATTGCCGCCAAGACTGCTATAACGCTCTCTTCTATTGTGCTCGGCTAGTAGACTAGGCTTTGATGCTGCATCATTGCCGGAAGGCGGCTTTGCTCGTTGTACCATGATAAGAAGACTGATCGGCAATGGAGAGCTGATGAATGCCTGAGCTCGTGAATTTGTGGAGGTGATATTCGGATCTTTCGAGGATCGAAACAATCTACCACAGCATTACCCTTTCATCACTCGACAGTGGCGAAAAGAGCGTATGGGTACTGAACCATTAGTGGTGTTGAGTATTGGGCCGATTCGACATGCTCACAAAGAGTGGGAGTCTCTTGGTGACCTGGCCACTGTTATGAACGTTGATCCTAGCTCCACTCGGGCGCAATTCATCGAGGATTGTGAGACAAAGTACAAAAATGTCACGGCCATCTATCGCGTCAATACAAATGACATTACGGGCCCTTTCGATGAGGCACTGATTGCGGCCCTGCCGAAATCACTCAAGTACATTTGCCATTGTGGAGCAGGATATGACAGTGTGGATACAAGTGCTTTATTGCAACGGAAAATCTTGCTTTCGAATTGTCCTACTGCAGTCGATGCACCAACAGCCAACATTGCGTTCCTACTGATGCTCGGATGTTTTCGAAACCTCTACAAAGCGACCACGGCACTCCATGCTGGACGCTGGAAGCATGGGCTGGATCTCGGGCACGATCCAGAGGGAAAGGTCCTCGGGATCTTGGGTATGGGCGGGATTGGCAGAGCGCTGGCGAGACGCGCAAGAGGCTTTGAGATGAAAATTATTTACCATAATCGACATAAGCTCGATGAAGAAGCGGAAGAAGGTGCTGAGTATGTTTCTTTTGATGAACTCTTGGCTCAAAGTGACTGCATCTCCCTCAACTTGCCGCTCAATCAAAATACGAGACACATCATCAACAAGGAAGCGCTGAGCAAGTGCAAGAAGGGAGTCATCATTGTCAACACTGCGCGGGGTGCTGTCATCGATGAGGCGGCATTGGTGGAAGCGCTGGCATCTGGTCAAGTGGGCAATGTAGGTCTGGACGTGTTTGAAGAAGAGCCTGTCATTCAGCCTGGACTACTCGACAGTGATAAAGCGCTGCTCTTGCCTCATGTCGGGACCTCAACCTATGAGGGGCAGTATGCCATGGAGAAAGTAGTGATTGATAACGTCAGGAGCGGCTTGGAGCATGGTACACTGCCTGCACTTGTGCCTGAACTGCAATCCATCAAGGATATTTACAAGCATTAGCCATAATGAACGGATAGTCGGAATGATGATCGACAACAGAAAAGTGATTAGCGTCATAGAATGTTCAAGACGTCGGCTAATTTTCCCACAAATATTGGACGTATATAAACTGTCTTCCACTTGCTATAGCTTGTCAGGTTACATCATCAGCACATTATCCATGTCAGACAAAGCACACTCACTTGCGGGCAAAGTAGCTCTCGTCACCGGATCTGCCCGAGGAATCGGTGCAGCATGTGCCATTGAGCTCGGCTCGAAAGGGGCGAATGTTATCGTACACTACACGTCAGAGTCATCCCAGTCCAAGGCTGAAGCGGTGTTGGCAGAAATCAAAAAGGCTGGCGGATCCGGTACCTTGGTACGTGCCGACATGGGCAAGTTGTCCGATGTCAAGCGGCTCGCCGAGGAAACCACCAAGCATGGCAATGGCAAAGTCGACATCATTGTGAACAATGCCGGCGTGTCCAACAACAAGCCTGTATCAGAAGTAGATGAAGAGCATTACGCATATCAATTCGACATCAATGTCCGTGGTCCTCTATTCCTGATGAAGCACTTGCTTCCGTCTATCCAGCCAGGTGGACGTGTCATCAACATATCCTCAGTCTCCGCTCGGGGTGGGTACCAAGGTCAATCCGTCTATGGTGCGACTAAAGCAGCACTTGAGAGCATGACGCGAGTATGGGCGAATGAGTTTGCCCAGGCCAAGCAGATTACTGTGAATGCAATCAATCCAGGACCTGTGGAGAGTGATATGCTAAACAGCGTCTCTGATGAGTTTAAAGAGGTACTACATGGTCTTGCTAAAAGCACGCCTTCCGGAAACAGGATCGGTGAGCCAGATGATATCGCCAAAATTGTGGGATTCTTGGCAGAGGAAGGATCACGATGGGTGAATGGCAATGTCATTTGTGCGAATGGGGGACTCATGATGTTATAGAGTATATCCGTAGATATGAAACTCCATAGATCGTGGCGAGATAAAGACAGTCCATCAAAAGTTATTGTTCACTTTTTTGGAATATTGACCAGATGTGCTTCACAAGCGGCCCCACTTCATCACCACTCATGAATTGCGTTCTTACCTTCGACTTGATATGACGTACAAAGATAACAACTCTTCGTAGTGTATGTCGAGCCATGTAGGGCAGATCACACCAGTCGATTCATCCCGAGCCCTCGGCTTGGCCGCGTTTGGTCTGGTATACCTCTATTTGGTGCTCTCCATCAGATGTGTCGTAGCCGGATTGCCGGTCCTTGTAGGTCTTGGTATACATTGGATCATGGACAACAAGTTTGCAAATGCGTATCCAAGGATAGTCATTAGTGTCTTTGCTGGTCTTAACTTTGCCTACTGGTTAGCTTCAACGAGCTACATTCTATATCCTTCATTCGCCATCTCTGCCTGGTTTTGTGCTGCAGTGGTCTGCTTCAGCAGATACGAACCATGCCTCGAGCTGATACAGCCGCTCAGACTCTACTTTTCCAAGCAAGTTAACGCAATAGAGAATAAAGTCCGTGATTTTCATTGGCCCATCCTTGATTTCGACGGGAAAGGCATCTTGGCATTGACTGGTTCAACTATGGACTTTTCGCAAATGACATTCACAATCTCGGGCATAGATTTCAGCTACGAAGTAGATGCCGACACAAAAATCATAGCTCGACTAGAGAGTCTGCAGATTCGATTAGCGCGAGATATTGGTATAAAAGAAATTTACGTGAATATTAAAGGTGATGGCACAGCAGCGTCGGAAGCCAAATCGTTTACACAACTCTCGAGGACAGCAACAGAGGCGAGCAGCTCGTCTAGGTTATCTTCGGAATCTACAAGAACGGACACATTGCGTGCCGGATCTCCAGCACGTAAATTGCCGCCCGTACCACAGGCATCTTCGGAAGGTTTCCCTGCAAGTCCTGCATCGATTCGATCCGTTTCATCTGAAATCGGTCATTCTCCCATTCCGCCACGACTACCGCCCAGACTGCCTCCGCGCTCAGGCATGTCGCAAAGCACGAGCGAGATTTCCTTGTCCAACACTTTGGGGGATGCACCTTCGGAAAGGTCAGAGATGGAAAGGGCAATCGAAGCAAGCTTGCAGACAGATGCCCTATCGGAAGAGCAGCAACCTCACTTGAATCACTGTGACACAAGGCAAAAGAGTGTTGGTCATGAAGAAGAGTCGACGTCATCCATGGAGAATCCCGATACTGCATTCTTTTACCCAGAAAGCGAGGATGCTGATGATGCCGCATTACGAGCGGCTTTCGATGAAAATGCCATTCATCATACATCCGACGCGGACAGTCCTGAACAAAATGACATTGACATGAAGGTTGCCATTGCAGCAAGTCTCGAGGACCAGACAAATCATCACAAGGAAACGAGACCACGGGAATCGCGCATACGACTCTCTGAAATTCTCGCTAGGATTCCATGGTGGCTTAAAGTCGTGCCTGGTCCGTTTGCCATTAGACTGCTTCTTTCTCCGATCGCATGGCTACATCCAATCAAACTCTCTGCAATTGCTGCATCAGGCACAGGCAAACGCATCACAAACTTGCTCGAGACGGGCGGTCTGAAAAAAGCGCATCCAAATCAAGAAATATTCAGACTCATACGGAAAGTGTTTTTATGGTTGGAAGCGGGTGATATCAGTATTGTCCTGAATGACATTTCGATCCGTCCTCATGTCCCTCTTTCCGCTGACCATGACGTGCGAATCGAAGTAGCGGCGTCTGAACCCACTGCGTACCGCAACACGACAGGCACGGACGAAGTGCTTGCCAAGATTCATGCAATCGGTGGGACATTTTACCTGCCGACCTATCTGCTTCCGAGTCACGAAGACTTGATTCCCAAAACACCGAGAGGGCAAGTCAAGTATAATGTGTCATTGAGTCTTCCTGGCGTTTTCAATCGGGAACTGCTCACTATTGGTGCAGCATTCGTCAAGGCAACGACAATGATGGATTTGCGACAGACGGCGCAAAATAGACCGGCACCAGTATTGCCGTCCCTGCGCAGTGGACAGCAATTCAGTTTCAGGAGTCTTGGTATGGCAGTCAAACAAGCGGCCGGTGATTTGGCCAAACAAAAGGGTGTGCAGTGGGGCGTGAGGGACGCGGAATTGGCTAAATGGACTGCGAAAGTGGCAAGACTAGTGGGTGTCATCAAAGTGGATGTTGGTTCACACGGAGAATTCCCAATTGATTTGTACAAACTGAGACGAGGCACGACTCATAAACAGTAATCAACAAAAATATGTCCGGGGACCCAGTTCTCTTTTCCCCTTTTCTTCCATTCACACTTTGATGCGTCGTTCCTTGAGATATGCATAGGGTGCTTGATTTGCAGCAATCGTGTCAATGACAATTTGTGGGAAATCCTCTTCTTCGCGCTGCACTTCCTTGAACCCCGTACTCTGTTGCGCATCATCATGGAATCCCTTCCACTTGTCAAACGACTCGACTTTTTCCGCTTTCCATTCAATCATGCCATCGAGATACGGTATCCCGACAGCGTCGCAGTATGCCGCCATCACCCTCTTGGGCGTCTGCACAAGATCGCCAGAGTCGACTATGGTAGGCGTGATGCCGAGGGAAACCAAGTACTTGTAGAGCGTCACTGACTCGACATACCCTGCTTCATTCGGATCATACGTCTCGAACCCGGTCTCCTTGGCTCTGTCACCCGAACAGCAGCGGTAATAACTCGGCACTGATTTTTCAGGCGTGCGAATCAGAAATGAGTGCGTCATTGCCAGCAATTCGGAATCTGAAAAAACGGTCGGGTTGGTGTTTTCCGGAGCTTGCGGTTTGACAATGTATTGTGACATGTCCTTGGCAAAGACATACTTGTCGGGCTGTTTCGAGGCGTCCATGATGCCTGAAAGGACTTGTCTGTAATTACTCGTTGCCTGACCACTGCTGGGCCATTATTAACCAGCACACGCCTTCATGGCACGGCAATCTGACTTACCCTTGACACTGTTCCTCGGTGTATCGCTGACTCATCCTCTCCGCAGAGTAATAGAAGGGTTCTCCGAATGGTTCATGAAAGCCTAGAGGTGCCGTGTCAATGACAGGCCTTGAAAAATGGGTACTATAGTACATTGTACATCGTCCTTGCGATTAAGGAAAGCTCGCTCAAATGCCGTAGAGACTGATCGAGGATGTGACCAAAGAATAACTGGTTTATGCGGCATCTTGCAGATTGGACGGAATGAAGCAAGAACGATTCCTTGTCGCAGGCAGAAGGAGGAGAAGATGAATTACGGTTAAAGTGCAATTGACGCAACTCCACAAATTCAAACCAAATTTTTCTTCTTCACAATTTTGTTGTTGTCATTGCTGCTGCTGCCGTTTGTTGCTGCTGCATGTCTGCCTCTTCCAATGTGAAGCGCGCCCCAGAAGGCAATCCCGTATCATTTCCATCGGCAATCTTGTGAAAAGCTCCTTCCTCTAATGACTCTAGGCATTCAACATGATGGGATTGCCGAAAATACGTACTTGGCGCCTACCGTCACGAAACTGGTGCATATTTTGGTCGATTCTCGGTTCCTTTGGAGGAGGGGTCGCCTATGATAGATATGAGAAGAAGCAGATCATAGCGAGGTATAGAGCTCAAGTGGCTCACCTTGCGGAAGAACCACTGCAGCCTCTGCAGATGCCGAGAAAGGTAAACATATACATGGGTGCCCCACCAGGCGACACTATCCACATTGCGCGCGAACACTTTAATGAATACATCAAACCAGTTCTCAATTCAGCTGGTGTGGACTTTGAGTTGATTGAGGGTCGTATGCAGGGTGATATTCGACATAAAGTAGCACAGGCCATCAGGGATCGAAAACTGGGCAAAGATAACCTATCAGACTTGCAACGCAATAGTCGTGAGAGACTCCAACTTGATGCTCTGTCAGGCGACATCATCCTTGGAAGGCATTCGTATAAAGAATATATCCGCGGATTTCACGAAGGATATCTCGGTCCAACTCAGGAACCAGAAGCAATCACAGACATCATGAATCCGCCATTACCCGGGGATCCAATCACAGAGGCACCTCCCACAAGTGACGAGTCATCCATGACGTCGGAGACATCAATAGACCCAGAGTTAAAAGTAGCCATGACACCTGCAGCAGAACCCGTCCCAAAAACAGAAGAAGAAATCAAAGCTGAAGTGGACGCCATTAAAGCTAAAATTCCCTCAAGTCCGCCATCATATCTACTACCACCAGCCTATGCTTCTGCCACCAACCCAACAGACTTGCAATCGACTGACTTCGTCTATGTGCCAATGCAACACCTGCTGGGATTCTTAAACACCCCTTGGAGAATATACCGATTCTTGAATCGTCGCAAACTCGCACAAGAAATTTGCTCAGCTACCACTGCCGCAGTGCTCGCCAACCACATTGCGGAATTCAATCCAGCAAGAGACCTTGAATATGGCAAGGACGAAGAAATGGATTGGCCAAAGAAGAATAGACAAAAGGAAGATGGTGTGTGGGTCGAGAACATCGTTGTAGATGATAGAGTCACAACAGCACTGAGAGTTTATCAGTACATCGAGCCAGAAATGAAGAGTGACATCACGGAACAAGCATAATTGTAGCTCTCTCTTCTTTTCCTCTCAATAATAAAATGTATATAGAATGAGATACCCTTCTTATGAGGATGCGTGTCTTACAGTGCGTCAACCGTCCTTCATATTGATGAGAAACACCGCGCATACGATTAAAATGAGTAAAAACATGCCCAGCATGCTGGTACACGCCATTCTCCACCGGCTTACTGGACGAGTCAGATTACTCCACTCAAAGGCCAGATGATCAGATGCACGGGACGGATCCTGCAGAGTGCAGCCTAAGAGCCATAGCGGTGGGAAGAGGAAACCGAGGGAAAAGATCAAAATGAGAACTCGAGCAAATTTTTCTTCCCCCAACTGAGCTGTCTGTTGACGCCCAAATGTGACCTCGGGAAAGAATGTCTGCGGTGCTCTTTCGATGGCATCTCTCATACCAGGCTTCCACGTAGAGTCAGAGGACCTGATTGATGGTCTGGTAGTGTATCTATAACGAGCCTGTGACGGATGAGCAGCTTCTGGCTGCTTGATCGTCTGCTCTCCCTCGAGTCCATCATGTACTAAGTGGTCGTTCAGAGGCCAACCGCTTCCACTGATCAAGGTCTCCGAGTCTTCAGCCGACTCGTGTTTGTAATTCCTGAAAAGTGCACTGCGACGAGCAAGCTGATTTAGACAAGTCGAGCCTCGTTTGTAATACACGGTGGCCCACCGCGGCAAGCCATTGGCGAATGTAGCCTCCTCGCCTGATTTCATGACTTCAGAGATGTGTATTCCCTGAGCGCTAGCAATGGACGATCGATCATGGTACGTCATCTTGTGCTGACTGCGCAAGCATACGGTGGAATTGCGAACAGCTTCAACGTGCTCTTTCGCAGACTCTAGCTCAGATGACATGTAAGACTGTGAAACACGCTTTCCCGTGGATAAAGACATTTGAGAATTCTTTGTATGTAGGGCTGGATTAAACAGGTACGCTGCGTCATCCCAGTCGTCAACAAAAATCGTTGGTATATCTTTAGTCGTTTGTTTTATGGCACTGCCGTGCATTTTTTGCCAGCTCCGAGGGTAATGGGAGGAAAGACTAGAATCCGTCAACATCTCACTCGCGAAATGGACATGCGCAGCGGCTATGGGGACAACCCCATCAATAGAAATCGATCTTGACGAATTTGTAGTGACAATAGTATGGTCCCACCACCCACAATTCTCGTCACGATCCAGCACCTTGCTTGATAATCTTCGAAGTGCGTTCGGTGAGAACTCAAGCTGAGTATTATCTACGCAGGAAAACTTACCTCTCGGAAGAGTTTGAGAGTCTTCTCCTTCGCTGTCGTACTCGCTCGAGTTCTTGCTCCTAGCATCATAGTACGAAGAGATGTCATGAACACAAATTCCAGGAGCTTGAACAGGTCTACCCGCAGCTACTAGCGGGACACTGACCGATAGCTTTCGCTCCGTCCCATTCTGCATATTTATTGGGGACATGAGAAGCACAGCCACTTCATTATGTCGCAATACCAGGTTTCTCGAGTGGCCTTTGTAGTCCTATCAGGAAGAGAAACTTTAATATTTGGATAAATAGTATGATTCGGAACCACTGGAGTACGAATTGCGTGCGGAAAAGTTCCATTGCATATGGCATGTGTTCCTCGTCAGCCAGTGAGGAGCATAAAATTTTAAAGCAACGTGTCCTGTATGTGTAGAGCATGTGGTTGCTTATGGTCGACGTTACGGGCCATACGAGACTGGCTTTCGCTATCTCAAGGTGGTATACCACGAGACGACTGCGTGGATCCGGGCGACATAGACACTCAGGCACGCAGTTTGACCCTTAGATCATGCCTAATATTCCACAATCGCGTCCTTAATCTCACGGAGTCATCTAGTTCATAGAGGCACTTCACGCGTTGCTCAATTCTGGCTTGTGAAGCAATTCCTTGTGGCATGGACGTGTCCTTCTTACTCATTTAGGAAGTGGGTCCATTTCGTTGTGTCCAGCACCTTCGAGGTAGAATCCGGCGTTACGACCGTAGTTCGCCCACATTTGACTCACAAGCTCAACGTTCATGTTGTTCATGTTTATTACCTGGTGATGAATCAGCATAAAGTGTCAGACAAAGCGGAGGCTGTCTAGCACTTACCTGCAGCGATCGATTCAATTCAATCACAGCTTCGTTCAGCTTTTCCACATTCGAAATGATGCGCGACATGATTGCATTCTGCTGCTCTTGGTGAGGATTCTCCATTCTGGAAAACCTGTTCGATCGTGGTGGTGGTGGCAGTCTAGTGCTGAAAAGACAGATGAAGTGTGTGGGTGTTGTTGTGATCCATCGCTTAATCCTCGGACTTTTGTCGTACTTCTTTTACCAATTTAGCTGCACCAGGCACATTCTTTCTCATTGCTGATTCTACATACAGCTTACCATGGTGCCAATGCTAGCAAGTGAAGAGAGTCGCGGCTTTGATCATTTTGCAGCGACAATTTTGGACAAGCCCGGAGCTTTCTTGCATCCCTCAGATGCGCTGTATGCTTCGTCTCTTGTGGTTGCAAAACGACTGATCGATCCCCTCGCCTCAAAAAATAGTGTCTTCGAACATTTATACACTGAAGGTCTTTACGTGGACCAGATATGGGAGCAAGTCAAGACAATTACAGAAAATGTTGTGGATAAAGTTTTGGTCATGGAGCTACCAAAGAACGATCTTGCACAGGATGCCGCAGTAGTCGATGAAAGATCGGACATAGCCTCGGCTATAGTGTCTGAGAGTAATTCTTCGATACAAGAAGACGATGCGCTCGACTCTACAGAACAGATGAGCGCCAGAGAAGACGAAGACATGGAGCAGGAGCAGGAGGAGGACGGCGAAGAAGATAATGACATTCACGCAAATATGCTAGATGAGCTGCCCGACGATGACGAGAATGAAATTGATGATTTCGACAGTGCATTTGACGATGGGCCTGATGTAGTAAGAACGGAGCAGGCCAACGATGAGCTAAATGATTCATTCTTCAACCAGGAAGAATTTGAGAAACAGATGGATTTAGCGGACAGTAATTATGCGCAAGAGCAATCAGATGATGAGATAAATTACAATGCAGATCCTGAGGAGGCTTCAGATGCTGAAGATCTCGAAATGGACCAGGGCAATGCAGAGAACTCCAACAATATGTATGCTGGCTGGTGGGGGCCTCCCAAGGAATCCGCACGCATATCTGCCGGTGGTTCATCTAAGCGCAAGCGACCTAAGTCAAATGAGGAAGGTGAAAAAGAGCATGATGAAGGACATTCTGCTGGTGAGGATGACTATGAAAGCTCTGCAGAAGACGAGGATGAAGACCACACAATCGCTCGCATGCAGAAAGATCTGTTCGCAGACGACGCTGAAGACGTAGAGCTCGAGGCTGGTCCGAAACTCTCTGCTCACGCCAAGCGACAACTCAAACTCGCCGAGGAGATTCGAAAGCTTGAGGATGATAATGTGGCAAAGAAAGATTGGACACTTATGGGCGAAGCCTCAGCGCGGGCCCGTCCTAAGGATTCTCTTCTAGAGGAAGTGATGGACTTCGAGCGGACGAGTCGTCCTGTACCGATTGTGACTGAAGAAGTCACACAGACTCTGGAAGATATGATCAAAGCTCGTATCATCGAAGGTCGTTTCGATACAGTTTTGCGCAAAATACCAGAATCTGCTCACAAATTCAGCAAGAATTCATTCGAACTGGACGAGAACAAGCCATCGCAGTCCTTGGCAGAAGTATATGAAACCGAATTCCAGAAAAAGCAGAATCCTGGCGAGTTCAAGACGATCAAGGACAAGAAACTTGATCAAGAACATCAAGAGATTCAAGCACTCTTTCAGAATATCTGCTACAATCTAGACTCGCTTTCCTCTTGGCATTATACGCCCAAGCCAGTCACGGAAACGCTCAATATTGTGACAAATGCCCCTGCGATAGAAATGGAGGATGCCCAGCCATTAACAATGTCAAGTGCTAGCAGACTTGCTCCTCAGGAGCAGTTCCAAGCTAGTGCAGAAAAGGGCGAGGTTACGACCAAGTCTGGCCTTCCAGTTTCTAAAAGTGAGATGACCTCTGAGGAGAGACAACGATACAGGAGAAAGCAAAGAGCCGTGGCGAAAAAGTCAGCTCCTCAAAAACAAACCGTTCTTGCCAATATGTCAAGATCGAAACAAGAACAAGCCGGAGTGATTGATACCTTGAAGAAGGCGAATGTCAAAGTGATACGTAATGGCAAGACCAAGGACTTGAAGTCTGGTAAGGATTACAATGGCCTACCAACAGGATTAAAACCAAGCAATCTGAAATTATGATGCATATATTCATTATAGCGTAATGGCGTAGCATAGCGGTCAATTTTACAGGACCACTGCCTATTTATTGGTTTGTTGAAGTAAGCACGAATAGCGCGTTCGTGGTGCTTGTGCACAGAGTTATTTTAACCGATTGCCCAAGCCACACTTGTATACGTAGCGACAGATCTTCAGATGTGGTTTGACGTTCATCGGGACGTTTCCGCTGCGTGACCTGTGCCAAGGCAGCAGACGTGTCGCAGAATACGCGCCTCTCATGTATCCACTAGGACTGGTGCATCTCTCACTTGCTGCAGTGGCAGGCGCGCTTTCTGCTGCAGACTATTATATATCTAGTCTTCCCGGTTTATCATGGCCAGACAATTCGCTCAAGATGCACTCTGGGTTCGTCCGCAGCTCACATATTGCTGGGAATCCTGTTGACTAACTCTGAATTAGCCATATAGTTCTGGATGCAGATCACCATGGGGAGATGTTCTTCTGGCACGTCCAACAAAAACATCTTGCAGATCGACAACGGACCATCATATGGCTGAATGGTGGACCTGGCTGTAGCTCTATGGACGGACTCTTGCTCGAGATAGGTCCATTCAGACTGCAAGATGACCATACCCTGGTGGAAAATGATGGGTCATGGCATGAATTTGCAAACCTCCTTTTCGTGGATCAACCACTCGGCACAGGCTTCAGTTTCATCGATTCCGACAGCTATATCACCGAGCTGGATCAGATGGCAGACCAGATGATGAAATTTTTGGATAAATTTATTGACTTGTTTCCTGAATATGCAGACGACGACGTAAACCACTTGGGTCCATAGCAATACTGTCATTAAGCTGATTCGATAGTTTTATCTGGCTGGTGAGTCGTACGCTGGACAGTACATACCATATCTCGGCAAAGCAATGCTAGATAGACAATCCAATCTAAATGGGGCAAAGGTAATGCATCCTATAAATGTGATCAGCGGTGCTGACTTTACAGATGTACGATGTAAAGGGTCTTATGATTGGAAATGGCTGGATTGACCCAATGGCTGGCTACAATTCCTACTTGCCATTCGCAGTGGACCGAGGCCTCATCGCAAAAGACTCGGAGCGGTTTAGAGCAGTCTCGACCGTGGTTCAAGAGTGTTTGCAATCCGTCGCTTCGTACGGCACTCATATTCACGTTGCAGCTTGTGAGGGGATCCTGTCAAAAATCTTTGATGTCACTCTTGAAAAAGACGCACAAGGATTGAACCAGTGCATCAATGGATACGACCTGAGATTAAAGGACACATATCCTGATTGTGGAATGAACTGGCCTATGGAGCTTAAATACATGACGCCGTACCTCCAGCGACGCGATGTGTTAGAAGCCATACATGCTTCTGATAAAGTACTTGGTTGGTCAGAATGCAATGGTCAGGTCAGCTCAACTTTTCGAGCACGCAATTCGCGACCATCCTCAGAATTGCTACCCGAACTGCTCGAGCACCTTTCTATTCTCTTGTACAGTGGCGATAACGACATAATTTGTAACCATATGAGCACAGAAAGGATGTTGGACGATCTGATGTGGAATGGCGCTCAAGGGTTTGCTGAAGAGAAGCGACTACCATGGACTTTCGTGGGAGAGGATGCTGGGTATTACCAAAGTGCGCGCAATTTAACCTATGTTTTGTACAATAATGCTTCGCATATGGTTCCATATGACCACGCTCTACGGACTCGAGATATGCTGAACCGATTCATAGGAGTTGATTTATCAGATATGGATGGCAAGAGTTCGGAAAGCACGATTGGCGATTCCCAGCCAGAAAACACGGCGCCTGTCGACGGAGCGAAAGACCTTGCAGAGGCCGGGTCGGAGGAGAAGCAGAGCTTGGTGGAACAGTACAAAAGATACTACAAAGCAGGAACTGTGGCTCTTATATTTGTTATCTTTGCTGTTTTGGGTTTGATCTGGTTCATTTGGAAGCACAAGGGCACAATTAGGAGGAGGTATGGATTCGACACTCTGGGTCTGCAAGAAGCTGGCAGAGCTGAAGAGCATGAATTAGAAGAACTTGTGAGGCGTACAGAACCTTTCCCAGGTGAATTGCTAACAAATATTAGACTGTACAAACGCCGTTGTTCGACACAGATACTTTCGATATCGGTAGCGACGATGACATACATCCTTCGGACACATCACCTACGCCAAGTCGGCCAATAACGCCGGCGCTCGGCTCCCTACAAGGTCCATCAAGCAAGCTTCCCAAGAACGGTTCTCGACGGCACAACGACTAGCCTCAAGTCCATTCCTGGCTACTTTTGCTCTTTACAGCCCAAACAGGCAATTTCCTCTTTGGTCGAGCACTCGCGATAACGCACTTGTATACCACTCGCCATACCATTCACACTATCAGCCTTACTCCAGGATTTTTGCATATTGTCTTATTATCAATCGTCATAACCTCATCGCACATCTGTTCATTTACTCCCCGAAAATCAAGTAGCACCACGAGCACGAATGTCAGCTCCACCGAAAAAGATTCCACAGATCAGTGCTCGTAGAGCTCAATTAGCAATTACGAAAGCCGCTGCATCACCTGTTGAAGGCATAGCAATGTCACAGCTTTCCTACATACATCCCGCACCAGACACGAAATACATTTCTCGCTTATTGGATAATCACTCGCCCTCTACTTCAGACTTCAATAAAAACTTCTCAGAGACTGACTATCTGCTCGGCAGGCTGTATCAGGCGCGAAAACAATTAGGTCTTCTCCGTGCATCGGAGTCTAGGCCAAGAATTGCGTGCAGCGTTGCGAGCCAGAGTCTGATTGATTTCGTGCTCAAAACCGAAGACCCGTTTCTTCAGAGAGGACGTGGGCGTCTGTCGAGCTCCGATGAAATTCTAGGACCTGATCAAGGCTGTTGTATCATCACATGAGAAATCTACAGAATCTAGTTTCTTGGCTCCACACAAATTCGTGTTGGGTGTACATTTCGTCATCGCTCATCCAACTTTATTTGTCCACATTGCTGCCCTCGTCACACATCATCGCAGGTCTGCAACCATGTTTACCATCCGAAGAAGCATTCCCAGCTTGCTCAGAGTAGTACCACGTTCAATCGTTGCCAGATCCTTCAGCAACTTTGCTCCGCTACGAATGGCCGCGTCGGTTGACGACAATTCAGTTTCTGCTCATGAAGATCCATCGGTCACGAAACAATATGACCAAGAGACACCATATTCCGAGCAGCTTACCGATTTCTACGAATTGGCCGATAAGAATCGTATCTCCCTCTTCATCACAGACAGAAAAGGCAATACCGTCTCTCGAGCAATGGCAGTATCGAAACGTGATGCCTGCGACTTTTACTATCTCTGCAACATCAACTCATCCAAGATTTCCGATATTCGCGAGAACTCATCCGTCAATATCACATTCTTCAACAACTCCGATATGAGTTGGGCATCTATTTCAGGCATTGCCACCGTTTCGCAAGATTCACCCAAGATTCGTGAATTTTATAGTCCTATCGTATCTGCTTGGTTTGGTGATTTGGGCGATGGTGTGCACTCTGGCAATGCAGATGATCCACGGATGGCGCTCGTCACGGTCAAGGCGAATCGAGTCAGTTATTACATGTCTACCCAAGGCAAGATTGCACGCATGGCGGAGATGGCTACCGCCATCACGAGGGGTAAAGTTGCGCAAACGGGTGTGTTGCGGGAACTTAGCGGTGATGTTCTCGAAGGTGCACGAGCAGGAGGAAAACATTGAATTGTAGGATGGACTGCTTGGATGTCAATCATTCTCTACCTTTGCCTGAATGGCCTCGTATCCTGGCAACTGGACGAACGACGTGTTGATTGTTGACAGGCAATGCAAGGCATCAGTGTTATATAAAAGCTTTATTTGTTTTCTACTCCTTCCTTCACAGAACCAATTCTTTCTTTTTATGAACAATATGCTACGCTGTTTATAAGCACTGAATGTCAGAAAACATGATCAGCCTGGCGGTAATGAGCTGACATCGACCATCTCTGCTTCATCCATGTCCACTTCCTTTGATGTCGTCATTTCCAGTGGTGTCCTGGGTAACGCCATCATACCACTTCTTGCGGCTTCCAAGACTCCAAACGGTCTCAAGAGAACGATAAAGTTATCTACACGAGAGGGTTTCGCGCATAATTCGATGATGCAGGTATTGGTGGAGATGTCACTGACTTTACCACCAAAATTCTTGGCGAGGTCTGTGATTGCAGCGAGATGTTGGTGTTTTTGACGCAATGCTTCACTCGGAGCCAAATTGACTGGATGGAAAGGTTCGGCGGCGGCATCTGAAGAAGACACGTCGGACGCATCTTCACCGGCCAAATCTTCCCTATGGTGCGCCAAGAGTTCATGGAAATGTTCCGGCCCAAGAAGGGAGACTTTCGCAAGCAAGAGCTCGCGTTGCACAATCTGTGTATGCGAATAGTCGAGGACAGCCCAGACGGGGACGAGATCTTCCAGTTGTCGGCGGGCCTGTTCAATCACTCCGTCTTGTCCGCGTAACACAATCGTCATCCGAGAGAGATCTTCTACTTCTGTGTTGCAAACCACGAGGGAGTCGATGTTGAAGCCCCTGGCGGCCAAAATTCCAGACACACGGGAGAGAACACCAGGTTCATTTTGCACGAGACAATTGAGGACATGCGTCTTTGGCGGTTCTCGGGAGGCCGTCGGTGTGTTGTAAAGTATATTGCTGATAGCCTCGGGCACGGTCCATGAAGGAGGATCGATGGCATGCAGAGAGGGGAGTCTGGTACCACGATGAGCGGCCTTGTATTCAATTGCCGAAGTCGCCGTGGACTTTGCCCGAACGACAGTCCTGCTGCTGGAGGGCCGGCATAGCCTTGCCCCAACTCCTACTGTCCTTCCGATCATCCACAAGCAAAGCACGGCAACGACAGGGGATGAGAGAGGAAATGAAGGACGAACAAAACAAATTTGTGCGTTGGACACGTGCGGGTAAAGATGAAACCAAAATTCTAAGCTTCCACTTCGCGTCTTGTAAAATACATCATAGTCTGTCTTTCCAGGTATTCTCGCCATGGATGCTGAGCGTCGCGCCAAGAGGAGTCGCTTCGATGATGATCCTTCATCGACTTCGACAGCTAGACGCCGAAGTGCAAGTCCCGGGCGCACATCTGGTGCCGGTACTCCACCTGTGTCAGACGCGGCAGCAGCAGCAAAGAAGAAGGCTGCAGAAGCAGCTGCGAGGATCTCTGCTATGCTGAAAACCAAGAAGGCTTCTTCTCCAGCAGTGACACCAAAGCCGCCGTCAAGTTCGCCAGCACCACGACCACTGCCTGACAATGTGAATGAGCAGGGTCTATATGTTCGCGACATTGAGGTGAACGACCTGAGGAATCGATATCTCGTCGTCAAAGAATCCACGTTGGAAGAGGTATGTACTGGTTTGTTAGCGGGCGTGTGTAGAGAATGCGTTGTGCTAATGGTAACAGATCAGATCGAAAACTGGCGCCGGTACGAAACCGAGCACCAACTGAGAGAGTGTACGAGTACTGATTTGTTGTAGATATACAAGTGACAGGCAAGTACTACCCGGACAAAAGCATGGCAACGGAACGAGATCCGCCCATGTTTTTGCATATTTCCTCGGCAACAAAGACAAAGATGGAAGCGGCAGTCGGTATGGCAAATAAGCTCATTAATTCCGAGTTGGGACCTCTTGTGGATGAACGACGTTTCAAGAAGAAGGAAGACGTTGAACGGGACCAATTTGGACGTCGGAAATGGCCTGAGGAAAAAGTAGTCATTGACATGCAACCCATCCGTGGATTTCACTTGCGTGCAATGATTGTAGGGACGGGCGGAGCTAACGTCAAGTTTGTCCAGTCTGAGACTCGTACGCGGATCCAGATCAAGGGTCAGGGTTCCGGATTCAGAGAAGTCAGCACAGACCAAGAGGCAGATGAGCCTATGCATCTACATATCACAGGACCTGATGTGGCAGAAGTACAGCGAGCCAAGGGCATGATTGACGATCTCATCGCCTCGATCCGAGTACAGTATGAGGAATTTAAACTCAATGGCCCGCGTGAGGAAGATCGAGATCGTGTGGACAGGTATGACTCGCCTGCTCAAGGTGCCATGCACTCACCAGCGCTCTCGAGTTATCCTCCACCTCCACCTCCACCTGGTGGTGCGATCGCACCACCATTTGGATATTCTTCTTCACCACCAGCACCGCCTTCCTCTGCCTATGCACCTCCTCCGCCTCCCGCTGGATCTTCCTTTGCTCCACCACCACCTCCACCAGACACCTATGCTGCACCTCCACCACCTCCATCCTCTAGCGCTCGTGGTTATGCAGCGACTGGCGATGGCTATAGTCCATATGCATCGTCTTTGGCAGACTATGGAAGAGCACCGGGGACTTAGAACAAAAAGAATGGGAAAATAAATAAAATTTAAAATTTATTGGAGTCGGCCCATAAAAATTCGAGCGTTGCAATCATGACCCACTTTCTATTCTCGGCTTCATCAAAGACGAGACTTCGTGGCCCGTAAAAGACGTCGTCGTCGACCTCTTCTTGATGGCGTGGCAAGCAATGCATAAACTTCCACTCCCGGTGCGCATCTTTAGCCATTTCATTCGTGACTTGAAACCCTGCAAATTGCTTCATTTTCGTGTCGCGCTGTGCTTCTTCGCCCATACTGATCCATGTATCCGTGACGACAATGTTGGCGTCTTTCACGGCATGTTGTGGGTCGTGCGTCGTTTCAATCTTGACGTTTCCTGCATCCCCTTCGTCGCGTGCAAGGGCCAGGATTTCCTGGTTGATGTCGATCCCGTGTGGTGTTGCGACAGTGACGTGGATGCCAGACTTGGCGCATGTGATGAGTAAATCATGCAAGACGTTATTCGCGTCCCCTACCCACGCGACTTTCAGTCCACCAGGGTGCTGCGGGAATGCTTCTTTGATGGTCATCAAGTCAGTGAGTGCTTGTAGAGGATGGAATAAATCACTCAGTGCATTGATGACGATACTCCTACTCGCGCGACTCATGGCAACCACGTCTTCATGACGATCGACGCGCGCGACAAGGGCATCCACCATACTCCCAATCACGCGTCCCGTATCATAGAGTGTCTCATTCACACCGAGTTGAATGTCTGCACTACCGAGAAACATGCTCGAGACACCGAGATGCGCGGCCGCGGATTCTGTTGAGACGCGCGTCCGTGTTGAGCGTTTCGTAAACAACATGGCGAGACTCTTGTACGCATGGGATCCGAGCCCGGCATTGCCACTGTTTCCGTGTTTGATGATTTGCTTGATTTCACTTGCGCGACAAACAATCTTGTCGACTTCGAGCGGTGACAAGTCGGCCGTTGACAACAAGTGACGCGGAGCAAATGGACTCATGGACGGTGTGGAAACGGTCGACATGCAGCATTTCGCCGTGGATGCCGAGACCGTTTTTGCAAGTGCACGAAGAGCCATGAAGAAGGAGCGTGAGGATGGATGAATGGATGATTCTTATCAGTGGAATACAGATTTCGTGGCTGCGGGTAATCATTTTAAGCATTATAGTCGAATCGAATATAACTAAACCACTTTGTCAGCACTTGAGCAGCAAGAATTGAAGCGTGAATGAACTTACTGGGCTGGACATTGGTACCCGTTTGGTTGGTGATGGAGGTATTCCTGGTGGTAATCTTCCGCAGTATACCACTTGTACTTGCGCCCATCCGCAATCTGCGTCGTGATTTTTGAGCCCTTGAAGTGTGCGTCCTGCACTTGAGCCGTCACACGCTCAGCAATCTCTTTCTGCTCATCGTCGAGGTAGAATATCGCTGATCGGTACTGTGTGCCGCGATCGCCACCTTGTCTGTTGAGTGTCGTGGGATCATGCATAGCTATATTGCGAATCAGTCAAACAAGGAGCGCACGATACGGGAGTGAAGACGATACCATAGTGAAATTTAGTCAGTTTCTCATAGGAGACTTTGCTGGGGTCGAACGTCACTTTGAGTGATTCCGCGTGGTCGGTAGTGCCCGTGCATACTTGACGATATGAAGGCTGCTCCAGTTTGCCACCAATATAGCCTACCTCTGCCTTGATGAGGCCTTTTCCTGCAAACTGATTGCGAAACATGTGTTCAGTGCCCCAGAAACATCCATTGGAAAAGATTGCCACCGATTCGCCTGTTCCAGCTGATGAGGTGGGGACGATTCCAGCAGAGGAGGTCTGCGTAAACTGTCGAGTAAAGTTCTTGATGAAGCTCGTCATGGTTGCAATATAGAGTCCTGTGGCAAGGAGCAAAAAGTCCAAGTAGGGACGAATGGTTGTGGTGATTCACAAACGGCAGAAAGGACGAATGATGACATTTCATGGAGGCGAGAAATTGTGGAGGCAAAAGAATCCTTGTTTACGTGGCCACGCTGCATTGTGTCCCTATGAATGCTTCCACCGTCCTTTTTGCTATGATAGGAATGGATTCGAGGACCCTGAACCCCAGCCTGCCGGTTTGAACATCTTGACTGGTGATCCATTGATTTTGCGTGGACTCGCAATCGAGCGTCGCGATGGTTGCGCCTGTTTGCTCGGTGACTGTGCCCAGACATTGGGACTCGCTGGGAAATTGTGTATCTCTCCAGCCACTGGTCTCTCCCACTCGTGCATCTTGATCTGGCTCACAGATTTGAGCATACCCGCGGTCTTTGCCCCATCCACAATACCAAATTTCGGCGTATGCACTTCGACGTAGACGCCATTGTCGTCGGGTCTCGTGCCCACGCCAACGTCACGTTTCATCACATTTGTGCGAGGTTGCACAAACTGAGTCTCGTACTCGGAGAAGACTTGTCCATAAATCAATTGCTTGTCCCGGACATGTCTATCATAGGTTTGTACAAGGTATAGCATCTGCAAGCTCAACATACCGGCGAGCACCAACACCATGCCTGAGTGTGATGCAGTCCATATCGCCAGAGCATGAACGGGACTAAATACAGCAAGGACTCTGAGAGACAGTATCGATGGATCCCATGCCAAGACTGTCCGCCCACTCTGCTTAGTTTTACATTCTCCCGATTGTAGCGTCGTGAGTCGACCAAGCAAAGACCCTGGACTCCTTGATGTAGGCACATTCGTTGTTATCGGATCACCCAGATCCTGCGTAGACCAAGGATCAGGCTTTGTCTTTATGTGATATTCTTTTTTGCACGAGAAGCAATACCATACATTGAAGACACTAAGGAGAAAGAAGCCTGTGATTAAAAGCGATATTGTACGACCCCACCAGCTGCCGACACTGCGCCGAGAAAATGTTGAGCCACCTCGATCAAAGATATCCTCAGAAGCAGTCTTTGCAAGATATGAAGCTTGCAAACAGGCCATCCAGTAGACCAAATTTAATGCGATACCAAATGGTATGATCCATCGAGACGACAAGTGCTCCCAGTCCAGTAATCTCAGGTTCTCTGATACCTCGAGCGCCCAATCAAGGACGAGAGACTTGAAATTTGTCTGGGACCTGCGCACTAGCCTTGGCATTCCAAAATTCAAGTCGAGAGAAAGCAAGATGATTAAGTCAGCCACGATCGTGGTCCATATGCAACGGACAAGCTGCTAGACTACACCTTGCGAGAGAGAGAGGATAGCAAGAAGACTGCTCGTCACTTGTGTTGAAGCAGCAGCTGAACGAATTGTTTTGACTTCTTGAAAACACACGTGTGAAATCACGTGGTGGGTGGAAGATGCTATTCTTTCTTTATCAACGCGCAACCGTTTTCCCCTCCATCCAATCGTCATCATGGGTGCTTCCAAGAGAAAAGTAGAAGTCGCTGCAGAGAGCAGTGGCTATGAATCGGGGGACGATCTTGCAGAGGACAATGCATCTAGCAAAGAGCCCGTGTCCGGGCCATTGTCGCACTCTTCCCGATCCACGGCAAGTAAACGGCTCAAGTCTAGTGTCGCAAATGTAGCTACAGATAGTCCTAGTATCGTCGAAAGCATCGATGTGGACGGTACGATCGAAGACGCTGCTATGCCGGAAATCCCAACGCGAAATTATCACATCAATGACCCTCCAACAGACCGACCCGTGAGAATATACGCTGATGGTGTATTTGATTTATTCCATCTGGGGTGAGCTCAAATTGGAGGCTGAACCACGCGTATGTGCTAATGTACCAGTCACATGCGACAATTGGAGCAGGCCAAGAAGGCCTTTCCCAATTGTTATCTCCTGGTAGGACTACCGAATGACAAGGAAACACATGCACGCAAAGGTTTGACAGTTCTTACAGACAAAGAGCGAGCAGAGACTCTGCGTCATTGTAAGTGGGTAGACGAAGTGATTGAAGACGCTCCATGGTGCATTACTGCCGAATTTGTGGAAGACCATAAGATTGATTATGTCGCGCACGACGACTTGCCATATGCCAGCGCCGAGACTGAAGATATTTATGATCCTCTGCGCAGAATGGGCAAGTTCTGGCCCACGCAACGTACTGAAGGCGTATCTACCTCGGACATCATTACGAGAATCGTGAAGAATTATGATCAGTACGTGATTAGAAATCTCTCTAGAGGTGTAGACAGACGGGACCTCAACGTCAGTCTTTTGAAGAAGCACGAATTGGACTTTAGACGACATGCTCAGGAACTGCGTGAAGCAATCAAAGCTAATTGGGCAAACACGTCACGCGATATCAAGGATGACCTCAAGAGTCTAATCTCACCGTCGAGGACAGGCTCCGTGCCTGGATCACCCAAGACTCCGTCTGGTTTCTTCGAGGGCATGAAGAAGTACTGGACTCGAGAGCCCAGTGGTAGCAGCATCAAGACTGGTGACCGGTCCCCTAGTCCGATCGACCTTGAGAAAGCCGCGACTCGCGAAGTGACGGAAACCTTGATGTGAGTATGGGAATACTAAATAGAGTCAATTGTACAATAGCAATGCCATCTCTTGCGCAAACCTTGACTCTGAGGAGCCGGTTTTCATGTGCTTTGACAATTTTTATCGTGCGAAACCGCTTTCCTCTTCTCGAGTAGACGGTCAAGTGCTAGAGTGCAGATGGCTTCTAGCGAGGAGATACCAAAACTTGACAAGCTGTCGATTCAGGCGCCGACAGATTCTGTAAAGCCTAAGGAGCCTGTAAAACCTACGAAACCTCAAAAGCCGGCGGTCAACGGTCCGGGAGCTAAAACGAAAAAGACAAAGAACAAGGTCAAGGCAGCGCCCGAAAAGCCGGAGCCCGAACAGAAAGGTAATGGAGAAAGGCGGCTGAGGGACGGTTGTGAAATGACAGTCATCTACGAAAAGGAAATCGTGCCCAAAGAAGGAGAACGAAATATTCTGATAACGTCCGCTTTACCTTATGTCAACAATGTGCCACATTTGGGCAACATCATCGGCTCCGTGTTGAGTGCAGATGTCTTTGCAAGGTACAATAAAGCGCGAAACAGAAACACTTTATTCATCTGCGGCACGGACGAGTACGGTACTGCGACAGAGACGAAAGCTCTTGAAGAAGGCATTAGCCCACAGCAACTGTGCGACAAGTTCCATGCTATTCACGCGGACGTGTACAAATGGTTTGAGATTGGTTTCGATAAGTTTGGGCGAACAACCACACCGAAGCAAACAGAAATTGCACAAGACATTTTCATGAAACTCTACGACAATGGTTACCTCACAGAAAAATCAACCACACAGCTATACGACGAGACTCACCACAAGTTTTTAGCTGACCGGTATGTGGAAGGTATTTGTCCTTTGTGTGGGTACAACGACGCCAGAGGAGATCAGTGTGATGGTTGCGGTCAGCTGTTGAACCCCTTGGAGCTGAAAGAACCAAGATCGAAACTCGGCGGCAAGGTAGTCATTCGTGACTCAAACCATATTTTCCTGTGTTTGGACAAGTTACAGAGACAGACGGAGGAGTGGTCAGACATTTCTTCCAGTGCAGGCAAGTGGTCACCCAACGGCATTC
Source organism: Taphrina populina JCM 22190 (assembly GCA_000836195.1). Taxonomy (NCBI): domain Eukaryota; kingdom Fungi; phylum Ascomycota; class Taphrinomycetes; order Taphrinales; family Taphrinaceae; genus Taphrina; species Taphrina populina. The sequence goes on from DF820094.1 coordinate 142,137, forward strand.
AAATCACGAAATCATGGTTCAAAAAGGGATTGAATGAGCGTGGCATCACGCGAGACCTCGAATGGGGCACGCCCATTCCGTTGGAGAGTATGAATGGTAAAGTGCTCTATGTCTGGTTTGATGCCACAATTGGCTACATCAGCATTACAGCCAACTATACCGACAACTGGAAGTCGTGGTGGCAGAATCCTAACAATGTCGAGCTGTACCAGTTCATGGGCAAAGATAATGTTCCCTTCCATACCGTGATCTTCCCTGCGTCACTCTTGGGCACTAAACAGGAATGGACAATGCTGCATCACATCAACACAACGGAATATCTGCAGTATGAGGGTGGAAAGTTTTCCAAATCGCGAAACGTCGGTGTCTTTGGCAATAACGCTCAGGAGACAGGAGTGCCCGCATCTGTCTGGAGGTATTATCTCCTGGCCAACCGGCCCGAGACGTCAGACACGCAATTTGTCTGGTCAGATTTCATCCTGAAAAACAACACGGAGCTCTTATCGAACCTGGGCAATTTCGTGAATCGCATCATCAAATTTGTCAATTCCAAGTATGGTGGCGTCGTCCCTGACTTTGACGTGACGCAAGACGTTGGCCTCGTCAACCAAGCTGGGTTTGTCAGTGATGTGAATGGCCTGTTGAAGCAGTACATTGATATGCTCGAGAACGCCAAGGAGCGTGCTGGCCTGGCACTCATGATGCAGATTTCCTCTCGGGGGAACCAGTTCTTGCAGGACAACAAGATTGACAATGCACTCTTCACAAATGAGCCCGCCAAGTGTGCGGCAGTGGTTGGTCTGGGCCTGAACCTCATCTACCTGTTGTCCGCCTTGACGTGGCCATACATGCCAAGCACGGCGGAGAGTATTGTGAAACAGCTGAATGCACCATTAGCACGCATTCCGGACGAATGGAGCATGGACATCTTGCCAGGGCACAACATTGGGCGGGCCGCGTACCTGTTTACGCGCATCGATGACTCAAAGGAAGCGGAATGGAAGACTCAGTACGGCGGCGGTTCCGGAGCACGCGTCTCAAAGTAGAAATGTCAACCGTCATTCTTGTTTTGCGCGCACGGCAAATGAATCACGAATTTACCGATTCGCCTAACGTTTTCCCTGCTCTTTTTCGCTTTTTCCCCTCCATCCCCTGACCTCACACGACCCTGTTAACGATCCTCTTCTCGCAGTGTCTCGGGCGATCACTATTGCAAGAGGCATTTGCCTTTTCGGCTCTTTTGCGCCAGAGGCCCATCTGTGTCCCGTGCAAAATTCCCATCTGCCATAGGAGTAACGTCAGGTATGCTCCATCTCGCGACACCCATCGGCAGTTACGAGAGCTTTCATTGCGATGACTTGTCGTGTAAATGCAAGGCCCCTGCAGCGCCGAAAAAGTCAAAGTCTGGAACCAAGGAGGATGCCATTCAGATGGCGTGGGAGGATGTCGACCCTGAAGTCATTCAGCCACCGCTCAATTTCTCCCAGGTCGACACGGCGCTCTACCGGTCGTCGTTTCCGAGGCCGTGCAATTACCGCTACCTAGAGTCGCTCAACCTGACAACGATCCTGTGTCTTGTGGACGATGAACCTCTTCCCGCGCAGTACATCCAATGGACGCAGCGTCACGGCATTGAGCTCATTCAAATCGGTATGCCTGGCCATAAAGAAGCCTTTCGTGACGGCATCCCCTATGAACTTGTGGGCGAGGCTCTGAGGATCGTTGTAAACCAAGCACGGTTCCCGATGCTCATTCACTGTAATCGAGGCAAGCACAGGACTGGGACGGTCGTGGCTTGTTTGCGCAAGCTCAAGGGTTGGCACGTCAGTCGCGCCTTGAATGAGTACGCCAGGTTCTCGCATCCCAAGGAAAGAGCCACGGACCAGAGCTTCATTGAAGCCTTTGAAGTGGTGGAACTCAAGTCACACGTTACCCGCAGCAGGGCTCGAGCGGAATTTATCTCGGATGCTCCCCAGAGTCCCTTTTCATCCATGTTGAATTTAGCCAAGGCGTGAAGAAAAGAAAAAAAACAAGAGGAAAGGGAACCCTCCCTCTACAGATTTGCGAGAGTAAGAGTAAGAAGCGGCGGCGTATATTGGGTGGTGCAACGACTGGGACAGGTAATAATGATTATTTAGCTATGGGCACTGTGTAGGAATCTTATGATTAAGTTGCAGCCAAGAATTCCTGCTTGCTTGTCCTTTCCTTGCCAGACTGTACGTCCTCTCGGAGGATCTGCTGTCAACTTGTCAAAGTGTGATTGCGGAGGCGCCGAAAATGACAAATAACATCTTCACACATCAACAAGACAACAAGCAGCAGCAGCAGCATTACCCTGTATAGAATAGTACGGAGCTTTCAAGTGACTCACATTCCACGAAAAGGGACACCTACCGCAGTCCTGGATTCCCTTCAGTCCTGCGAGAAGGGCCATGTCGATTGAGCCAATAGATCTCCCAACATTTCATGTTGTTCTCGCCAAAGCGCAACAAAACAGCAAGGACAATGGCACGACGCTCGATATCAGTGATCAGAGAATTAATGAGTTGCCGATTGAGGTGATTGACTTGATGAAAGACCAGGTTGCTAGGTAAAATTGCGCTTGACTTTGTATTTACAAGTTTGACTTTTGCTAATATGCGCTCATAGACTTGCCTTGGGCCACAATCTCCTGTCTACACTGCCCATGGCCCTTGTAAATCTCGCGAAGCTGCGCTATCTCAACATTCGTTCAAACTTTTTTCGCGATTTCCCGACGGTTTTATGCGATTTGCCGGCCCTGGAAATCTTGGACATTAGTCGAAACAAAATCCGCTCGTTACCTCGAAACTTTGGTAAATTGATGAACTTGAAGGTCTTGTCAATCTCCAAGAATCGAATTGAGGTGCTCCCAAACTATATAGGACGCATGAATGAGCTACGAATACTAAAGGTGGATCACAATCCGGTCGTGTACCCTCCGCCCGAAATCACGTCGCATGAGGGCGGTGAGGACAGCATGGACGCCTGGTTGGCGAATCTCAAGGGATTCCTAGTTGCGCAGGACGGAAAAAAGGAACGTATTGGTGAGGACAGTGATGGCATCACAACAGATGACGAAGGCGCAGAGACTGATTTCAATACAATTTCCAAGAGTGGTCTTTCAGACTTAGGAAGCATGCCGCAGCTCCAGACTTTAGTCTCTTCCTCTGCCATATCCAATGGACTACCCTCTACCCATACGAAGAGGAGACAGCCGCCACCACCAATACCAACGAAAAACTCACACCGCATGGCTGCTATGCACGGCTTGAACTCCAAGTCGGTGAGCAACATGCATTCATTCCAGCCAAACTCTTTCAGTGCGGCCGCCATGGAACGATCGCGCAGTAACAGTGAAAGCGAGGATCTACGTCGACTGTCTCGTAGACCTGTCGCCATGCAACGAAACCTCACGGGGCTTGGACCTCTCATGGAAGATAGAGCTCGGCATTCTCGAGGGTTCTCGCATGACTATATTCAAGAAAACACGTTCGAGGTGGAGTCGAGTATACCGTCGCCCGCAGAAGTTCAACAAAATTCACGGGCATATTTCAGACGTCTTTCAAGTCTGCCGCAGAGCAAGCGTATATCCCTAAGTTCAGCAAAGATAGTGGAGGCCTCGAGAGGGATGCTCTTTTCACTTTCGCAGATCCATACGGCAATACGTCAATATGTCACGTTTTGCGCCGACCCCGAACTCACAGGCACAATCAATCGTGTACTTTATAATGCCAACGCACACGTTGGCACTCTCGTAGATGTGTTGGAAGCTCATGAGCATCGACCTGACGGTGCTGAAGCAACGCCTGTCATTGAAGCCTGTAGAGCCTGCGTCGGCGCTTTCAGGCACGTCATTAATATTCTCTTTACTCGGGTCAAGGATCTCACTTCGCAAGCCGATGTGAGGTATACGCGTACATTACTCCTTTTGCTTTACGGGGCTAGCGCAGAGATTCAAAATTCCTGGAACATCTTAGACCCTGTACCGATAGCGCAAACTCCTGGCGCTGCTCCCGTGCTCGGTATAGTGCCAAGGGCTATCGCACCACCGACGACTCGAATGAAATCCAACTCAAATGCCTCTTCGACGACATTCACGCTGCCTCCGAGTGCTCACAAGATGACAGATTCCTTCTCTGTTCCGCTTACACCAAACGATGCTGAACCCGATACGGATGAACAACTTTATGAAAAAATAACGCAAGCCACGACAGCGACCTTGTCTCTTCTGAGTCTACTTGGCGACGCAGTCTCACGCAGCGCTCAGGCTTCAGCTCAGGGTCCAGCAACGCCCGGTGCCGTGGCTCCCATGACAAACATGAAACTGCGTGATCTCGCATCGAATAGCATGAATGCAGGGGAAGTGACGCGTCGCTTGAAGAACAAGCTGACGAATTCGAAATTACTGCAGGATGCAACGGAGAAGAAAAAGTTTTGGGAAGATGCCAATTTATTCGTCAAGGCCGTCATCAATGTCGCTGCCCTGGCAAAGTCAATTTCAACAGAGTATCCATTCTCAAAAGCAATTTTGGCGTCTCTCTCGACAGTCACGCGGTCCACGAAAGAATTGACTATTCTACTCTCCGTCTCATCATTCAGTCAAACCGTCCGCGCAGATCAGCAGGCACCACCAATGACAAGTGTTGCCAACACACCCCTCGCTGCTTCCTTGGGTCCAGCACAAGCCCTTTTGCCAGGCACAAACAACGTCTTCCTCGCCAACAGTCGTACGGAACCCGAGATGCCGCCAAGTCCTCCTGCTCCTCCCCTTGCTGCGACGCCGTATTCCGTGGCACTCGTCATGAATGGGCCGGGTCAAGCATGAGGATGCCAAACAATTATATAGAATGAAACAAAATTTTTTATTTCTATTTTTACCCTGCAATCTCTAATAAGTTGTTGCGCCGTCGCGAAGCCAGAAAAGGAAAAAAAAAAAACACAAATGATCTCCGGCTCACGCTTCCTTTCCATTCTCCCTTGAGGGAGTGTAAAAAAGAGTGTGGTGTGTGTGTGTGTGTCTATGGGACAGGGTAGTCTATGGTTTCTTCATCTTGATCGAAGACAGGGCTCGTTTCTTGTCAAAGTCAATCAATAATCCATCTTCATCGTCGTCGCTGCCATCACTCGCACTGATTGTTTCGAAACTAAGACTCGGCAATTTCGGACCCGTGTCGGGCAGCACGAGTCCCGATGACGTCGTAGAGCCCGTCAAGCCCTGGTGCATGCCTATGGATCGTGTCAACTGGCTCTGTGGAATGTCGGAAGAAACGAGCAGTCCGTCGCGGGAAGAATGAAGTTTGATGGGCTGCTTTTTGAAAGACGGAGAGTTTGATCGAGTCAGTTGTTCGTTTGTCCGTGGCGACGGGTTGCGCATCACGATGGGACGTGCGCCAGGATGGATTCGATCTTCACTACGTATACGTGATTCAAAAGAGAGGTCCTTTGACAGATTATGATTGTCTTTGTTTGAGGCATTAGATGCCGTTTCGACACTCTCATTCGTGCGCATAAAGTTCATCCAGCTAGAACTCTTGGAGGGAGTCTCTGAACCAGATTGTGTCGGTCGACGTCGATTGCTCTTGTCGTCTTGAATGAGGTTTCGCCTACGGAGTCCGCCTGCAAGTCTGTTTCCAATGCGTGTGAGTCGCCTCTTGAAAGACTCGTAAGAAGAAACAGCCTCATAGACTTCTTGATCATTCACTTCGAGTTGTCCAAATAGACCAGGATTTGTGTCGCTGATCCACTGCTCGGGATCCTTGACACCCTTCAGGACGAATGGATGCCTCTTTATTTCGGGAATGGTGATGCGGTCCGCTGGATTCTTGATTAGCATGCGTTTCAAGAGATCACGAGATTCTGCGTCCAAGGTCGCCGGAATCTCGACCGGGTCGGTGATGATCTTGTCAAACAACTCAAATTCATTGCTGGCTTCAAAGGGCACCCGGCCGCAGAGTAGACAAAATAGAGTTACGCCAAGTGCCCAGATGTCAATCGCCTTTGTGATGGCAGGACGCTCTTCCGTTTCTGTGGTCCAGCACAGCTCAGGCGCAAAGAAGGCAGGAGTGCCAGCAGTCTTGGCCAATTCCAGCGCCGTGGTGGGAATGTCTGATGTCGCCGTTGTGATGTGCGAGACACCAAAGTCCGATATTTTCACCGAGTGGTTCTTCGTCCAAAGAAGATTTGCGGGCTTGATGTCTCTGTGTATGATACCCTGATAATGCACTATGGAAAGTAATCAGCACTCGGATCAGCATGCTTTCCGTGCTCTTGCTTACAAAACTCAAGACCGAGCATGGTGTCTCGAAAAGTCGATCTCGCTTGATGTAATTTGAGAGCAGGTCCGTCCTCTTGATCTCGCCAAATCACCTCACCACCCCACATGTACTCAAGCACTAGATAGATCTTCTCACTCGCAGGATCGTCGATGACTTCACGCAATCTGACAACGTGCGGATGGACGCACTTCTTCAAGATGGCGATTTCGCGCTTGACAGTCTGCTCATGTGCGTTACTCTCCGGTCGTCCAAGTCTCGCTTTCTTCTTTCTCGGAATAATCTTGAGCGCCTACAGAGCATTAGCGAATCTACAAAGATCGTAGAACGGTCTGCCATACCACCATCTCATTTGTGTCCATTGTCCTTGCAAGCTTGACTTTGCCGTGCACACCCCGCCCGATCTCCCTGATTATCTCGTACGTGTTGATAATCTTTCGCCCTTGTTCATCGTACACTTTGTGAATTTCGTTGGTTTCCTTGACACTGCCCCATGCTTGTACTTCACGCCATTCCGTGTCGGTATAGTTTGTAGATCCCGTATAATGAGTCGGCGGCGAGGTCGAGGAAGAAGCCTCAAAGGGAACGGTATGACCAGCAAGGACCGATATATGGTGCGCCCGGGGAGACAACGGACTCGACTTTGAAGAATGAGGTTCCATCGAGCCACCTACGTCGAGAGCGATTTCCCTAGACCGCTTGCAGAAATCACTGGAAGGATCAGGATGAAGAAAACACTCAATACGCTGTAACGTGCGACCTGAAGCGCTGCGATAGACTCAAAAGTTCAGGCTGATGATGTGGCTGCCGGTTAACAATGAAATCTACATCAGCCACTTTCAACATGCAAAGTACGAAACGTCTTCCTCTGCATCCCATTTGCTATACTCCTACTCATGTTTTGTGCCCGCAATCTTGGACGCTTTCGCAAAGCAGTGCGGCCGTTCTCTGCCTCGCGCCTCGTCAATGGAGAATATCTCGTCATTGCACAGGACATTCAGGAACCGGAAACACTAGAGAGACGTGTAGACACGAGGCCTGCACATCTCGAGGGTATGCAAGACGCGATGGACGACGGTATGTTATTATGGGGCGGTGCAATGCTCAATGATAACAAACCGATCGGAAGCGCACTTATTTTGCAAGCCGACACGGTCGAGGAAATTCGAACACTACTGAAGAATGACCCGTACATTCAAGAACGGGTCTGGGATCCCGCGAGGATTCAGATCATACCAGTCAGGAGAGCTCTATCCGTTCTTGAGAAGAAATCGAAATAGACAATCCCGCTCCGCTACAGTATTTACTCGTTTTCGTGCCCCTCACGCCGAATCTGGTTGGTGGTCATCTTCAACTTGGTCTCTCGATCGTCCTATTCACGACATTAGCAATGACGGGTGTAGTCACATCTGGTCCGAGCATTACCTCTGTTGACGACAAGTATTCAGACACATCTTCTCTGCTCGTCAAACCAAATTCAGAAATAGCAGAGTCCAATAAACCTGATATCTCGGCCATTGCTTTCTCTTGGAGAGCCTTGACGTCGTGGCCTTGACTGTTCTTGTCCACTACGACATTCTGACAGTCCCAGATGAACTTTTGTACCTGCTCTAGAGTGGCGAAATAAGGCGACCGTGATTCATTCGTGATGCGATTCTGGTACCACAGCCTGGAATTCCGGAAATCATTCTCAATGCGGTGCAGAATGCCATGCCAGTGGTCGGCCATGACTTGACCTTGACAATGTCGGACGAGCTTTCAGTGTTAGAAAAATCTTGCCCAGCAGCATCGATGTCCTTCAAATCGTAATCTTACAAAGTGCGCGGAAACCAGATCATCGTTCAATATATGTAAACCACTTTCAACTGCCGGATGAAGTCCCAAACCAGCAATTTGATTTGTCAGAACCTTGTCCCATGGTCTCGAGGGCTTCTTGAGTGATAGTGGTGCCCTTGAGCGTAGCTTGTCCACGACATCCCGAGCACTGTGCTCCATAGTCTTGGGTGTGTTTTTACGATCCCATGATGTTGATGATGTGATTGATGATTGTGGAGAAGTTTAAATTTGTGTGCGGAGCTCGATATTGAATGCCGCAGCCACTGATACACTGTTGCGTAGATATAATGTGACTCATCGGCCTCCACGCATCCCTCCAATCACCCTCAACTCGATATGCCAGTCTCAACGTTGATCGAGGCAATTGATCGTGAGAGCCCTTGACACCTGTCTTTGTGACGATTGATACTCATTTCTCTAGATGGCAAGAGTGTCTCCAATGACGCCATAGCAATCATCATACCTGAAGGCGGGCCTCAATTCAAGTTCTCCGAGCTTCAGGCACTCGTCAGCGACTTTAGAAACCAGCTCGCGAATATTGGTGTCGGGCACGGCGATGCAGTCTCAATGGCTCTGCCAAACAGTCTCGAGTTTACCGTGGCTTTCCTCGGTGCTTGTAGTCAGCGATGCATTTCGGCACCGCTAAACCCGGCATATATCAAGTCTGAGTATGAGTTTTACATTGACGATCTGAAGTCCAAGCTCGTCTTGGTTCCGCGAGGATTCGTCGAGAAGAACGATCCATCTGTGCAGGCTGCCAAGACGTATAGTGCGGCTGTGGCGGAAGTCTATTGGGATGGTAAACACGTCCAGGTCGACCTCAAAGTTCCAAATGCATCCTTGAAGAAGACTGCAATACAAGATGCAAAGTCAAGTGACATCGGACTTGTTGTGCATACTTCTGGCACAACAGGGCGGCCGAAAGCTGTTCCGTTGTCACAGGCAAACCTGACTCGCACCATGACCAATATTCAGCGCACTTATGCTCTGACGCCTGCCGACAGAACGCTTCTCGTCATGCCCTTGTTCCACGTCCATGGTCTCATGTGCGGTCTGCTTGGAAGTCTTCTCTCGGGCGCAAGTGTCGTGATTCCCGCAAAATTCAGCGCAGGGACTTTTTGGCGAGACTTTACCCAGCATACGTGCAACTGGTACACGGCCGTCCCCACGATCCATCAGATCCTGTTACGATCGCCTACGCCATCACCGAAACCAAAGATTCGATTCATTCGATCATGCAGCTCCGCACTCGCACCAAGCACAATGGCCAAGATGGAGGAAATGTTTGATGCTCCTGTGCTCGAAGCGTACGCCATGTCTGAAGCAGCGCATCAAATGACGTCCAACCCATTACCCCCTGCAAGCAGGAAACCAGGTTCCGTCGGAATCGGGCAAGGCGTGCTCGTCGGTATCTTGGACGCAAATGGCGATGAGTTGCCCGTCGGTCAAGAGGGAGAAATCTCAATCAAGGGAGAAAATGTGACGGCCGGGTATCTGAACAATGAAAAGGCAAATCAAGAAGCATTCACCAAGACTGGGTGGTTCAGAACGGGAGACCAAGGTAAATTGGACGGCGAAGGATACGTCTTCATCACGGGCCGCATCAAGGAACTCATCAACCGCGGTGGAGAAAAAATTAGTCCCATTGAATTGGACGGTGCACTCGTCAGTCACCCGAAAGTAGCAGAGGGTGTCGTGTTTGGTGTGCCAAGTGAACTATATGGTCAAGAAGTGGCTTGCGTCGTCGTAGTGGCGAATGGAGAGAAACTAACGGAAGAAGAAGTCAAGGCTTACATGGGCGAAAAGGTGGCCAAATTCAAGGTTCCCAAGATAGTATACTTTGCAGAGGCAATTCCAAAGGTGAGTCATGATCTGTACTGTCCACTAAAGAGCTATGGCGTACTAACCAATGTAATAGATGGGATCAGGCAAAGTCAGCCGCAAATTGGTCGCAGACAAGTTTGTGCCAAAAGCCAAGTTGTAGAGAGCCTTGACTGATAATCTTGGCGCGAAACGCTATACAAACACGCAAAAACTTGTCATTACCTTAATCCTGAATCATATTTTGTTTTTGCATTTTGAGCCTTGCCACTCACTCACTCACTCAGTGCTCACTTAATGAGTGGAATCCTTTGTTTGCTCTCGTCGCGCATTCTCAATTCCTGGATTCTGGTTGGCAGTCTTGAGGCCAGGCTCGACATCCATACCATCTGCACCATCTGCCACGCTGTAGAGGGCATAGTCTGCCTTGCTCAAATAACGCGAACTGACTCCAGATTCCACCTCTTTGCGTGTAACTTCTGCTCGCACAGCTGGCAAACCCATCGTCAAGAGGTATTTCACACTGTCATTCCACTCTTGACTCTGCTTTGACCGAGACCAGCCAAGCTCCTCCGTCATGATGTCCATAACCTTTGGCAGGGCGTCAAGTGCAGCCTGTGCGTTCAAGAACGCTAACCTGGTTCGACGGGCTAGCACATCGATGGCACTTTGAGCATACTCATGACGGATAGCATATCGAACTTCCGCTTCGTCGAATGGATAACTGTTTGAAAGACGATCACCCTTGAGTGGCCATCTCTTACCAGTCTTCTTGGCCATGTCAGCTACGACATAAGCGCGATCACCATAACTCTCGCACAGGTGTTTTGCCACATCAGTCTCAATGCCGAACTTTTGCACAACACTGATGTACAGAAGAGGGTTCCAATATTCTGCTCCAACCAGTCTAATCTTTTCGCTGATGCAGTGAGCAACCTTTGGCTGCAAACCGTATTCTTTGATGGACGTGTCAATCGTTTCTTCAGCCATCTGTCTGTAGGTTGTCCATTTTCCACCGGCAATGGTCAGGAGTCCAGAAGGCGAGACATTGATCATGTGATTACGTACAAGGGATTCGGTGTTCTTGGCAGCCGGGTCACGAACCAGAGGCCTGATACCCGACCACGCAGCAAGGACATCTGACCGCCTCACATCAAGATCTTTTGAAAGATAGTTTCGACATTCATTCAGAATCCAGTCAATCTCTTCCTCTTTGGGTAACGGATTCGCCATGACTTTGGTTGGTGCATCTGTTGTACCGGCAATGGTGTTTCCTTGCCATGGTAAGAAGAAGATGACACGTCCATCAGAGGTATTCGGATCAATCAATCCCATGTTTGCTGGGGCATAGTAACCTGGAAGAATGACATGAGTGCCTGAACTCGGCGCGACAATCTCATCCACGGATTGGTCATCCATTTTTCTAAGAGCATCCGTGAATGGGCCAGTAGCATTGATCACGCCCTTGGCTTTAATGGCAAAAGCTTCACCTGTCACTAGGTCCTTGACCTGGACACCACTACATTTACCGGCAGCATTCTTGTCCACAGCAGTGACCGTAACGTGGTTGACTGCATCAGCCCCCTGCTCGATGGCGGTAAGAGCGAGACCGATATTCATCCGAGAATCATTATGTTGTCCATCGTAGTAGACCAAAGCCCCCACAAGACCATCATCCTTTAGCATGGGGAATGTAGCATGTGCTCGACTTTTGGTCATGAAGTAGGACGAACTCATGTTTTCCGAACCTGCCAAGAAATCATATGCCTTAGTACCGGCCCAGAAGTACGGTGCTTGCCACCATTTGTAGATTGGAATCATGATAGGAAGTTCGAATGATAAATGAGGAGCGGTGTGCAAAAAAGCCTTACGCTCATGAAGTGCCTCTTTCACTAGATTGTATTGATCAATGTCCAATTCCTTGTCAGGGTTAGCAATGTAACGCGACCGGTGATATAGAAGAAGAAAAACTCACCCAAAACGCTTTCTCAAGATATCTGACACCGCCGTGAACCAATTTAGTGGATCGAGAACTCGTTCCAGAGGCAAAGTCATCACGTTCGACAAGAGCGACCTTGAGTCCACGAGAAGCAGCATCCACGGCACACCCAGTTCCTGTAGCACCGCCGCCGACAATAACAAGGTCGTACTCTTCGCCAGATTTCATATGTTGAATCATCTCCTGACGAGAAGGCAGCTTCTTGAAGGTTGAAATGTCTGGTAATCTTGGTATTTCAGCGAGGACTGGCTGCCTTTGACGTAAAGTCATATAAGTGCCTCCGGCAACGGCAATCGCGGTTGAACCGATGAGCAGACGTCGTCCATTATGACTAGCAGCTCGAAACATCTTGCGAGGTCGACAAGAATAAACTGGAAGGGAAAGACAAGTCTTGGGTTGATTAGGAAAGCTGTTTGAAGGGGCGACAGGTGGTGTGGATGAGAGAGATGGAGACAAAATTCAGTTGAGCATGTGCCGCAGCCCGCCCGTCCGGTCAAATCCCACAAATCGGAAAAACTCTGCGTGCAAGAACGTTTCCGGCTGCTGCCGTGCTAACAGCGCATTTCAAGTTCACTCAAGCTCATGCCCTCGGCACAGCACACTAGCAAGATATATGAATTCAAGTGACTTGGTTGATCGCTAATTCTATATCATGTTGCTTTGATCAGAACGGAATACAATCTGCATAAACTGCACGCAGTTTCAGAGCTTGACTCTTGTATTGGTGTATCATCATTTCAACGCAAACAATGCCCTCCGCTCCCAAACCTCCAGCGCAGGTGTGGATGTGCCTAGCGAAGCTTTGAGATGCGGTCCCTCTCGGATCTATGCGGAGAGCTGGGCACTCAGCACGATACTGAAGCTTCCTTAACAGCTTACAAGAAACGTGGAATCTGGTCTGACGTGAGCAGACATACCTTTCTATCGTTGGTCATCGAACAAAAGTGCTTTGCATAAGCTACAGATTCGAAAAAGGAGAATTTGAAAGCATCGGAAAAGGAGCTTCAAATGGAAAATCGTGCATCGAGAGTAAGCCTCATCGTGTTTCCTGTAGTTTTTCAATGACAGGCAACTGCATAACTATCGTCCAAAACGAAAATCTCTCAATCTCCCGCAGCAACGTTTGAACAAGGCTCATATCTTCGCCGAGTAAAGTCCAATCACTGAAGGAGAGAGAATTAACCGAGCTACTATGTCGGTGCATTACTGCATTACATGTTCGAGGACTTGCCCAAGAGAATAGGTAAACTTTAGTAAGAAGTCAGTATGTCATCTCCTTCGCAGTTCTTCGATGGCACGATTTTGTTTGGGCATCGTTGTTGAAGGAAAGATAAAAAATTGTGATCCTGGTTGTAATGTTATCGATAAGCGAGAGTACGAATGTTGCACTTTGGTGAGACGAGCAGTTTTGTGGGGTCACAGTCAGCCATTCAATATGACCGCACGCTTGAGTCTGCAAGTGTGTCTACTGACTGCTTGCTATATCTCCAGAATCAATCAGATCCTTCGACAACACTTCGGTCGAGTGTAGATGACTAGTGGCTTGAATTGCAAACTGTTTTAAGTCGTGAATTTATATTCACTTCACTAGTATGCATTGCAGGTTATCTGCCGTACAGTCCACAGAGCGGATCGTTGGCACTATTCGCAGTATCCAAGCACAAAGACCGGTCTCATATAAAATTTCTCCCCCTCCTCCGAGCAGAAGGGGACTCTTGCGACGACGGTTTCTAGCTGCCACTCTAGGATCTGCTATTAGTGTCTCTCTATACTATGCTGCGTTTCCGCATGTGAGAGCCGCAGAAAGTGATGCACGGCACATGAGTTCTAAAGTGAAGATTACTGATACGGCTACGCATCCACGAAATTACAAAATAGCAGTTGCCGATGCAGATTCTGCAAGTATAGTTCTGGAAAGCAACGAGAAGTCTGTGGTGCTCAATCCTGGTAGCGGCAGTTCAGGTATCCTGAGCTATTATTTCAACCAGGTTGCGTCAAATAGTCCGATCGAAGACGACCATGTTGAGGCGCACTGGACTCAAGATATCACGGATTGGTCTTTCTTCGGCGTTTTCGATGGCCATGGCGGCTGGACCACTTCAGATAAGTTGAAGAGAGAATTGGTACCACATGTCAAGGGCTTTTTACAAGCCATGGGGAATGATAACGTCGAGCAAGCAATTCAGAAAGCCTTCTTGAAGCTTGATCATGAGATCGTTGATGGTAGTGCTAATCAGGCTTTGACTACCACAGGACTTTCTAAAGCTGAAGCTGTCACGCATTTGATGCCTGCTCTGTCGGGGTCCTGCGCACTTCTAGCGTCCTATAATTCTACTGCCCAAATGCTTTATGTAGCCGTCACTGGCGATTCTCGTGCTATTTATGTTAATAAGACTGGTTCGGCATGGTCCGTCAGAGCAATGTCAGAAGATCAGACTGGATCCACTGCGTCTGAAGTAGCTCGGCTTAAGGCTGAACATCCTGGTGAGGCGAACGTCGTAAGGAATGGCCGCATCTTAGGAGGTCTTGAGCCCAGTCGAGCATTTGGCGACTCCCGTTACAAGTGGTCTGCCGAAACACAATCCAAAATTGCCGAAAGGTTCTATGGTCGACGAGCGCCAGCTGCCTTTCTATCACCTCCCTACGTTACTGCAAAGCCTGAAGTTACAAGCACGAAGATTGATATAACCAAGCAAGGATTTATGGTGCTCGGTACTGATGGGTTGTATGAAATGCTTACAAATGAAGAGATTGCAGAACTCGTCATAGGCTGGCAGACAAAGTATCAGCCTTCCTCCTCGACATTCAAATCGTGGTTACCTGAGTTCCTAGGTGGTTCTTCTGCACCGGTAATCAGGAATGCGGATAACGAGAGAACAGGACAGAAGACACCACACTCGGTTTCGAAGAAGCAATTTGTGTATCAGGATAGCAATGTTGCCACGCACATCATTCGCAACGCGCTTGGTGGCGGAGACACCAACCGACTATTTGGTCTGTTGTCTTTACCATATCCTTTGTCCAGAAGCTATAGAGACGATATTAGTGTCACTGTCGTCTTTTTCGGAGAGGATAGTTTGCGGCAGCCGAACAATGTGAACAATCAAGCCAAGCTGTAGATAAAATGTAAGTGAGTTGGCAGCAAGAGATGTTCTTGATATCAGAAACGGACTTGGACTGATTATACAAAGTATTTGTACATCATATGTGTATGTTTTTATGACAGCATAATAGAGTTGAGCATGCAAAACAAGATATCTGTGCATCATATGTGGTGTGACAGCAGAGAAGGACACTATGGGCTAGCTCTTGAAAGAAGTTGATGATACCCTACAAAGAAAGAGACGTGTCATAATACGTGTCAACTATAGACACTTGTAAGATTAACGCGAAAGAATGATGTCCCAACTCCGAGTACTAAGGCTCACGTGACAAAGAGTAAGAATCGCTATACCATGGGCCCTCCTATTTCTGTACATTTGCCGGCTTCATTGTCCACTACTAGATCCTGCCTCATTTATGCAAGCTTGCCAATATCATTGCATGTTGGAGCGCTGAAGGATGATTTAGATCTTGCCCTCTGCAGCTTCGGCTTCGATGGCTTTTGCAGCGGGCGTTTGACTGGGTAGAACACCTTCATTAAGAAGGGAACTCTCCTTCACCGGACTACTACTCATACCTTGAGGGAACGGTGTCGTATTGGTGTGTGGTGAATGCGGAATCGATTCAGGTGAGGGAAACTCTGAACCGACGTTGGTGATGCCTGCATTCGATGCTTTACCAGCCTTGGAAAGCGCATAATCCCCCGAATCGAAATACTTTCGCTCCTATACCATTAGTTTTTCTCGATTACTGGATTTTAGTGGATGCAATTTCCGTTACACTTAGTTTGTGTGATAGCAAGTCTTTGCGCTGTGGTAACTTTCCATACTTGCCAAGCAATTTTTTCTCCTCGGAACTGAGCGACTTGAATTCGTGTTAGAAGCCCTGGAAACCTAGGATGTACCGTGCGCACTTACCGACATGTCTATCTTGTTCTTCTGAAGGGGATTCATGACCCTCCCAGCAAACTCAATTTTCAGTGGGCTAACAGATTAAAAGTTCTGCCAGTGAAATACAAAGCCGGATCGCAAGTATGTCGTTGCAGGCTGTTGTCTATGGCTCCATGTCGAGAAGCCAACCGATTGTGTGATGATTGGTGCGTCAGGTCACGTGGTGTCAACCGCCCTGTTCCACGTGGAGGTGCCCAGCTGGGAATCTACAGCTATGCAAGACATGTCTGAGCTATTGCGCATTTACGCCCTGACACGACAAATGCTTGAAAACATATGTATGTAGCTATGCTTCCATAGGGTTCTTCCAAAACCCATCGTAAACAGCTTGGGGTCCATTGAAGACTCTCGTTCATTTGTCGAATCAGCTGTGCAGATAAGACTGTTAATTCAGAGCAGTGCTTCTCAAGCTCAAGGTGGTACAGTTCTCTGTGTATGAATAGGTTCAGGTCAATCTATACAAAGCAAACTATAGACTGAGCGCTCGCAATCTTCAGACTGTGTTGTTATCTTTCAGCTCCTTGTCCAACTCTTCTGTATGTCGGATGACCCTGATACTCGGCCACTCAAGAAGCTCAAGACTGTCGGGTCTGCAGGTGAGCTGTCTCTTGCGTGTCTCTGCGCGGAAGTCAAAGACTGATGGCGATTATGCAGGTGCTTCATTCTTCACAAAAACGTCTGAGAAGCCAAAAAGTCAGTTGACATGGTCAATCTACCAAAACTCATTGTTGAGTGCCATATATAAAGCTTCTGAGTTGACAATCCAGCTCGCCAAATCGCGTGACCTGAGAGAATCAGTCAAACTTGCAACTTTTGATCTGGATGGCACACTCATCAAGACCAGGTCCGGTAATTCCTTTGCCAAGGATGAATCCGATTGGTGTTTCTTCGATGCAAAAATCCCTCGCAAGCTTCGTGAATTGCATGACTCTGGATACCAAATTGCCATACTTTCGAATCAAGTATGCTTCTCTGCACCAAGATAGATAGTCCCAAAGCTAATAACAATAGGCTGGGTTCAAATTGACAGATACTGCAAAGCGCTATACACAGTTCAAGCTAAAATTAGAAGCCATTCTATCAACGATTGATGTACCCGTGCTCGTGTATGCAGCGACCGCTCACGATATCTTCCGAAAACCTCGTCCGGGCTTTTACAGGCGTATCATAGAAGACCTTGAAATGCTTGGGGAGAAAGGCATTGAGATAGATCACGATGTGAGCTTCTTCGTAGGTGACGCTGCGGGACGGCCAGTCTCAGTGAGAAATGCCAAGAAGGACTTCAGCGCATCCGACAGAAAGTTTGCGCTGAATGTCAATCTGACTTTTCACACTCCGGAGGAGTACTTTCTCTGTCGACCAGTGTCAGATTTCGAGCTCGACGGATTTGATCCCAGATCATTCGAAAACCCGAGCAAGACTGATCATCTTTTTGTCAGGGCAAATCCTTGTGAAATAGTGCTCTTTGTAGGCTCGCCAGCAGCTGGCAAATCGACTTACTTCGAAACCTTCTTAGCACCGCTCGACTATGTCAGAATTAACCAGGACACCCTAAAGACCAGACAAAAGTGTTTATCGAAAGCACAGGAACTGTTACTGAAAGGCCGCAGCGTATGTGTGGATAATACCAATGCTAGCAAGGAAACCAGGAAGTACTGGGTGGACCTGGCTAATGAGCTTGAAGAAGGAACGAGAGTTCCAGTGCGTATAGTTCACTTCACTGCAGAAGTTGAGCTTTGTGAGCATAACAATGCTGTACGTGCATTTTCCCCACGAGATGGAGAAGAAAATCGAGAGCTTTTGCCCAAGATTGCCTTCACTAGTTTCAAGGGCCGATACGAGCCACCAACCCTCGAAGAAGGTTTTTCCTCAATGACCACGGTGCCCTTCGTACTCACCGGTAGTAGAGAAGAGCAGAAAAAGTGGAGGCAGTATTGGACTTGATTCATCGACTATTTACGAAAAGTTTAGGCCAGGTCTATCATTCTATATTGAAGAAGCCATCCTCAGAGTGTCAAGAAGACACTCTAGAAAATATTGAGCATGCTAAAGTCGCACTACGGTATATGACTCGGTGTCAAATTTGTTGCATTACCCAGATGAGTTGTGGAATATGTGATTGAGATCTAGGGAGCTTCCTTTGGTCTTTCGCTGCAATGTACGGTGCCTCAAATTACGAAGGCCATTTTCCACGCCAGCTCGTGCTACATGCTATACTGTTCAGTCGTCCGCGAATAAGCATTGAAAGGCTTTACATATGATGCACCTGACAGGACTTCTTTCGAAAGCCGTACATTATTGACACGATCCAGACTACGAAGAATTGTAGCATTGTACTTGACCAAGTCTTTATCTTTCTAATAGATGAGTACACATCCCCGTAAGCAATGCAACACTACTTACTTTGTGGTAACTGGGTTGAAATATGTTGGCTGCATAATTGATTAGGGAGCCTTCAACAATACATGAAAGAGCTACGTCGATGGCTTGTTGAAGTCTTTCTCTTCCCAATGTTTTCCAAGAAGAGTTATGTGAATCTTCCAGAGACATAATCTGAAGGTGCACGGACATTCGATGCAATACTACCTCGCTCCGTTCATAATTTTGGTGATTTGAATGTACAATGAGATCAGCTGTAGATATTTAGTCGAGTAATCACTAGAGACAGCGTTTTGATATACTCCGTGCAACATTTTTTTCTGTAACAGAAGTATGGGCATCATGGTCAAGGTTGGGAACCATATCTAACACGTTCCAGAGCTGGCTTTTAAGTACGTGTTCAGCAGGTACAACAAATCTGGTGGCATACTCGAGATTGTAGAACGCATTGCTGAAACTGGTGAAGTTGATCGAGATGGACGTCGTTTGTGTAATCGTCGAGCTCAAGCACGACTGAAAATGAATCGTCTACTAAGCTCAATCTCAAAGACTCCAAGGCAGGTTTCGAGACAAGCCAGTCTCTTGGCCCCCTGATCCTCAGTTCAGCTGAAAAGCTCATTCTCGTTTGCGCTTTACATGTACCTGTAAGCGCTTCAATAGATAAGCCTGTTCTTGAGACTTCATAATCGATTTCTGCAATCAGAGATGTAGATTTTGCACCAACTGTGGTACCACTAGGAAGGGAATACTGCGCCATCATTCATGAGCTACTCAGGTGATCATGCAATTCTCAAAGGTCCTCAGTGGCTAGCTCGGAGCTGATCAACGAGATTTGTCTCAATCAAGCCTCCACGTTGCGCGAGCTTATAGTGCCAAGGCAAAAGAGCAATGACCGTCGAAGAAAATGTCATATGCGCAAGACGTCTTCACGGAATCTATTTACAGCTTACATGTTTATGGGGTCCCACACTATGCCCAGGTGAGAGCTCGGTCCCGAAGCCTGGCGGTAGCGGGGAGAGTGCTAGTGTGGGGCAGGCCTTCTCTAACTGACGGCTTTGTTCACAGCTGTTGATGCATGAAGCGGACTAGTCCCTACAATTCCCACAAGCACCTGCCCCTGTCTACACAATGCTCAGGGTACCTGTCTATTTGAGTACCCAGAAGATGGTTTAAAAAGTACTCATGAACGATCATTTTGATTCAGCACTTCAATATCATCGCTGCCATATCTGAAAATAGCTTCACCACTACCACAACACAGCACAATCGATTCACTTTCTACATGTTCGGATACTACATTCGCTGCTGTTTGATGAATGAATAAAAGCCGAAAAGTATAAATCGAGGTCTCGACGAAGTCACACAGGGACAGTTTTAGGAGGCACATTCTTCAACCACATATCATGCATCTTCCAGACTCGGGGTATGAAGTACTCCGAACGGACAGTCGCTCTGTAGATGCTGTCTCCATCAAAAATGGAGCGATATTCGTCGTATTATCAACCGATGCTGTGAGCTTGTGGCACTCTCAGAGTCTTACACAACTTCACTGCACAAGGCGTGTCACAGCGTCGTTGGAATCTACTGGTTTCAACCGCAGAATCTACTCGCGTGATGACGATAAGCTTGTTGTGGTACAGACAGCAGGAAATGTGCTTTTAATCTATGACCTTTGTGAAGATCTCGATCCTGATGCTCGTCTACTCAAAGCGAGTAATTCTGAGGGTCTGCCTAAGATATGGCTGAAACACCGTCAAAATATTCGGGTCGAAGCTAGTGTACATGCTGTTTCTGTGACTGAACACCATTTAGTCATGAGTACGAAGCGTCCAGCCATGATTCAGACCCTATATTGGGATAGATTCGATGGCACTATGGAGACCGATTCTGTTGCAATTGCCACGATCAATTTTCTGAAAAGGTCAAAGACACCGAGAGCTGCATTTAGAGTAGTTGACATGGTTTACGCCACAACATTCAATGTATGGTTGTGGATTGACGGAACAGGGAATGCTTACCTTGTTCAATACAAAGACAAACAATGGACAGGCTTCTTGATTTATGAAGTTTTTTCTCCTGGCGATGAGACTGTCGCAGCTGTATTCAATGAGAACTACTCTTGGGTGACACTTTCTTTAGCTAGCGGGAAGATCTGCACGTTCAGAGTCTATACCACAGAAAGTAAAGTTGAAGGACGAATTCTGCATACCTATGTGGTTGATTCTTGTATCGGGCCTATCAGAAGTTTGGATTATTCGTCCGATGGGGCCACGATGCTTTTCTGTGGGGAATCAGGCTGGGCCGTATACTCTGCTCTTGGCAACAGCCTTTACACAACTCAAGTGAATGCGAGGCCGACCAAGGGGAGCGTCAACGAAAGTGGATTTGTACCAGCTTCATATCTCAAGCTGAGATGCTCGATCTGGTTCCGCGATGGCTACTCCATAGCCCTTTTTCCTATGGACGAAGATATCATTCAGATAGAGAATTTATGCATCGCGAAAGGCATCAATATACTATATCCGCAAAGGCTGTTGTCGTGTCATCAAATTTCATCAAGTAGTGGCAGATATCCTCACACTGAGCTCCTGCAGTCTCCATGGATTGCAACTTTGCTCTCATCGATGCTAGAGCCAATTACTCCTCTGAAGTTCGTGACAAATAGTCCTTGTGGCCGATTTCTGGCTGTCGGAGGACGTCATGGTCTTGCTCATTACTCTTTCGCTTCTGAAATCTGGAAAACCCATAGGAATTACTCCGACCTTGAGGATAATTCACTGGTAGCCGAGCCGGTCTGGTATCATCACTATCTAGTGATTGCTGTTCTGACACGCTTCGGGGATTACCAGCTGCGTCTTATATCTCGTGAATATGATCTTGAAGACATTTTGGGATTCGTAAAACTTGATAGCAGACCGCTGTGCCTGGCGATCAAGGACGGTCAAGTCTATACCGTAATGGCGAATCACCAAATTGTACGGAGCCAGATCATGCAGACCAAAGACGGGAGAATTGTGCTCGAACACAAGATCAATTTGCCTCTTCATGCTGAAGAACCTGATGATTGGTCTGTTGCTCGAGCTGTAGCTGTTCTGTGCGAGTCTGCGGGTAAGGAGAATTTCTACATTGTGTCGAATGGATATTAATCTCGAAAGATCATGATTCTGCACATCTCGTGATCCTGAAGGGCGATGTCTTATGGTTGCACGATCTGCAAACTGTGATGTCAGAAAACCCGACTTCTTTGAGATTTGCGGAAAAGATCGAATGGTTCCAGACTATAGACGGTAACGGACGGCTCAAGAACACTCTTGTAGCATTTGATGGGCATCATCTCAAAGTATGGTTTAATGTTCTCTTACATTGTGACCTGTCTAGACAGTTGCCCGAACCGTCGCTGACTATAGAAGTCGGGTTCCTCCCGCTGCATGTATCGTGGGACACTGGAATCATAGAGGGAGTGCATATAGAGGCTAAGAAGAGTCCTGAAGGTACACTGACTACCAATACAAAGCACGTACGCCACAGCAGTCGGACTTTTGTTCCAGATGTACTCGAGGCGCTGTTGAGGCATCATTTTCCAGGGGAGGCTTTCGTTGCTTCTGCCAAGTTCAGCAATCAGCCCCAGTTCCGCTACTTTCTTGAAGTACTCCTGTACCGAGCTTTGGAAGATGCCGTCAAGGGCGACGGAACCCTCATGACCATGACTTGGAATCTGCTTGAAAAGTACACGGATCTTATCCCAGCGGTTCTGGTGGCTTGTGCTCGCAAGTCTGAAGTGTCTACATGGGAATTACTGTTTAGGTACTCGGGACCACCTATTCAATTTTTCCAGGAAAGTCTCGCTCTGGGAGACCTCAGGACGGCGGGAGCTTATCTGATTGTCTGCCTGACAGTTGACATAGAATTCGATCACAAGAAGGTAAGAAGACTTTGCACGAATAATTGGCACGATTTGACAGACTAGCATACACTCGACTTGATCAAGAGAGCCATCGACGCAGGATGCTGGGATCTTGCGATTGAATTGACAAGGTTCTACAGCGTCGCAACGGAGAACAAAGAATTTACAGCTCGGAAAATAAGGGAGTGCGTCCATAATATATAAAGGACAAGATTTGTACTATAACACTTGAAAGTGGCTATGGACTCTTTCACTCTTGAGGTGAAGGATTTATACCTCTGGTTAGTCAAAGGTCTATGAATTCAGCCATCTGTGAAGCGGACGCCTGTCGGATTACGCATCTGATGTATGTTCGCGATATCATGCACCTTGAATCCAAAGATTTTAGGCACGTATTGCATTCGAGAAGGAGGGCATAAAAGTTCCGGCTTTGTCGAGAACAATAAGTGTGGAAACGAAGTGCCAAAGTAGGCGCCATCCTACAGAAATTAGTGCTTGTAATACTAGGACAAAGATACATCACATACGATACTGGAATACCTGCCAGATTTCGGGGTATACACGTCCTCACAATGCGGGCAATATAGCTGAACTGAGGATACGTGACAAACGTCACTTAAGCCTACAGGAATTAAGAATGCCTCGTAGCAATACGCTCGTGGACACGATCCGAAATCAGCAGCCATATATTTTTCAGCCTATATCTGGTCAGAGAGTGCTTGAGTTTAACTGCTTGGTGATTTACCATTTTAGAAAGACCTCTTGGTGTGACTATATATCGAGCGTGGATAAGCCCATAAAGGTGCCGTGCGCTTGATTCAACCACTTGTCTCAGTTCTTCTTCCACATCATGATTGAATGTGTCTGTGAGCATTTCCAAAGCATATTGAAAATGATGGACTTCTGAGGAGATACCAGTCAGATTGAACTTATCCAAAATGTACTCCTCGTCAATCTCACAAAAATAATCAAATCCTCTTCCGGAGAGTAGATATTCTATAAAGCACTCAGATTCCCCATCTTCAGAGCTAGACAATTGTTCGTCGAATGCATCCATATATGTAAGGATAGATCTCCAATTGTGAATAGACTTCAAGGCAGGATCTGTGCGGAGATGTCTCTGCTGGATCTAGGTACGCTTGAGAGTGCCTGAACTCTGGACGACTGCCAGAAGTCCCCCCGATGCGTTTCCACTACGAACACACAACGGCTACAAAAAGACCGCTTCGGGGAAAACAAAAATTGAAGCTGACAGGAAGGATCACTGAGCCCGAGGACGCAAGCCTGTGCAAGAGCGCAACTATGGATGCACTGCAGCTGCACAGGATTATCGACTTTGTCTTCATGTGATCACCTGCTTGGCTCGCAACACTCGTGCTTTACAGGTCACGTGTGTTTCGGAACGTCCTCAAGCACACAGAGGTTTCCACGAATTGCTGCCGGCTTCACATTGCCGTTCATCCTCTTCCGTACACTCTTAGCAGGTCAAAGAAGTCAGCCGTTTCATTCGCGTAAATACTTCCTCATAGACACTCTGTCGTACTCGTTTGCACAACTGCTGAACTTTTCAGGTGAAAAATGTCTATCCCGATGGCCTTTTCCGATTTGGCAAAGCCAACCAACGATCTCCTTGGCAAAGACTTCCCAGTCGTTGGACACAAGCTCGAAGTGAAGACATTCGCGCCCAACAGTGTGGTAATAAATTCACTTTTTGGATTGTTTTTTTTCGAGTTGTTTATTTGTATTGTAGCTCTTCACAGCGAAAGGTCAGCAGTCTGAGAAAGGCCCCATTTCCGGAGAGATCGAGGCCAAGTGGTCCGACAAGCCGAATGGTCTTACACTGACACAAGGATGGACCACCTCCAACAAGCTCAATTCGAAGCTCGAGCTTGAGGATCAGTTCGCCAAGGGACTGAAGTTTGAACTTAGCACTGCTTTTGAGCCAGCCTCTACTGGACGCGCAGCCAAGTTGGGTCTTTTGTACAAGCGACCAATGTTCCATGGACGAACTTACTTGGACCTTAACGCCAAGGCTGGACCATCCATGACCACTGATGCAGTGGTCAGCCACGAAGGTTACTTTGTTGGCGCAGAGGGCTCATACGACATTCAGGCTGGAGATATCAAGGAGTATTCCCTTGGACTCGGATACTCTACACCATTGGTCGGTGTTGCTGTCAAATCGAGCAACAAGCTATCGCTCTACACCGCGAGCTACTACCACCGCGTCAATTCGAATGTCGAGGCTTCAGGACGTGTTACCTGGGACTCTGCCAACAGTGACAAAGTGCTTGCTGAAGTTGGAGGCAAGTACACTCTTGACCGACTTTCGTCGGCCAAGGCCAAGATCAACAATGGAGGTATTGCTCAGCTTTCCTACCTGCAAACTGTGCGTCCCGGCGTGCAGCTCGGATTCGGCCTTTCACTGGGTAAGAGCATTCTTGTTTTGAATAGGTTATTCTACCAACTAACACAAGATAGACACTCAGCGACTGAACGAGCCAGTCCACAAGGTTGGCAGTTCTCTTACATTTTCAGGGTAGACCATCTGGTTGCTTGTGCTGATGTCCCCTCAAGGACAAACTACCATAAAACCACCAATATATCCTTCTCCTCTCCTATTCCCTCTTTTTCCTTCCTGATTCGTCTCGTGGCACTCTAGCCAGAAACCTGTATCTAATTTAGCACCACATATATGCAACCATTGCATGAACACTGCTTGTTGCGTATGCACGGCGAAAGTCTGTTACGAGCTAAACGAAGAGACTCACATTGTGCAAGAGGAGCTCGTGCAGGACTGTTCGAGTTTTGTCTAAGCCGACGAGTTTCGCCATCCGCGGCGGGCGAATTTTGCTTCCATTTGATTTCAGCGAGTGCACCCTTGTACTTTCTAATCGACACTTCTTGGGTGAGTTGTACAAACGAGCGGCTGCGAGGCGGAAGTATGGCGATATGGTCTGGCAGATGTCATAAAGCTCGACATTCAGCACATGTACAGGACAAGAATCAACATTCTTGGATTTTGAATGTGTCTGGTGCAACAGCTCCAGACCAAGATTTCCTCGTCACATTCCATCGCGGCCGCAAAACACAGCATGAGAGACCGTGACTAATGAATGTAGAAACATGGGTAAAGCTAACGGTATCAACACCGGTCGAAAGTTGCGAACATATCGAAGGGAGAACAGATGGGCAGATGAATCATACAAGAAGCGTTTGTTAGGTACGGCTTTCCGTTCCAACCCGTTCGGAAACGCATCGCACGCCAAGGGAATCGTGCTCGAAAAGATTGGAGTTGAGGCCAAACAACCAAACTCTGCCATTCGAAAGGCTGTTCGTGTCCAGCTCATCAAGAACGGAAAGAAGGTTACTGCTTTCGTGCCCAACGACGGTTGTCTCAACTTTGTGGATGAGAACGACGAAGTCCTCATTTCCGGGTTCGGTCGAAAGGGAAAGGCCAAGGGAGATATTCCAGGAGTGCGATTCAAGGTCGTCAAGGTTTCTGGTGTTGGTCTTTTGGCTTTGTGGAAGGAGAAGAAGGAGAAGCGTAAGCCTGACTCTTTATCAACGTTGTTGAATGCCATGTACTAATTCTACGCAGCACGTTCGTAAATGCTGGAGCAATTTGTCCATAGAGAACGCCAAGCAGCCTCGAACCAAAGAAGCTGCGGTATGGTTGCGCACCTGCTTACGTTAAGTACCATTGTCATGCGTCTTCTTGACATCCCATTGTAGGCTACATGAAATCTAGTGTGCCTCATAAAAATAAGCATTCAAACCACTTCGTTGCGGATTCAACAATGATTTCTTTGACCCCCTTTGTGTACCGTGTGTCTCTTACGAAATAATGGACAAGTCTGTTTTGATATGACGTTCTACTTCTGTTGTTGTGCTCCACAAACCTAATCTGACCACGTTTACTTACCTTGAATGCACTAGAGCTAGGTCTCTATTGCATCCGCGGTGCCCAGTGACGAGGATGACCTCAAATCTGCTGGACTTTCCGCTAAAAAGGACTGACCACATTGATCTTCGTGCGAGTTTGGTGGATCTCATTAGTGGACAGTTTGCACAACATGCGGAGGACTTTAGCAAGGATATATCGCGACTGGAGGAGCTTCGAGAAGGCATCATCGACACGAACTTCACGACTCAAGGTCTTGCTGCAACAAAAAAGTACTATACGCAATTGACTTACTTGTCTATAAAATTACCTACAGAGATCGGTATCGAGTTTCCGTGGTACAATCTGAACAGTTCAATCAGGTGTGCACAGGATGATCTCGCGTTTGAAACGGCTAATGTCTTGTACAACCTTGCTTTATTGTATGCAGGATTTGGCGTGCGAGAGAATAGATCAACCATAGATGGCTTGAAGAAAGCAAATCAACATTTCCAGATTTCTGCGGGCTGTTTTACCCTGCTGGAACAACGTATGAAGACGGCACGTTTCTTGCCTCCAGAAGATCTCCAACCAGAGTTTCTGGTCTGCTTGAGGACTGTCGTGCTAGCACAAGCCCAGGAGTGTATATGGCAAAAAGCGGTCTTGGATCAGATGAGAGACAAACTCATTGCGCAACTCAGTGAACAAGTCAGTAAATTCTACGACCAAGCGGCTCAGTCGTTGGAGAAATCTACAGCTATAAGCACTGCTTGGATTCATCATCTTCGTGTAAAGCAAGCTCATTTTGCTGCCGCAGCACAGGTGCGAATGTCTTCTGCTGCCATGTCCTCAAATAAATACGGCGAGGAAGTCGCACGACTAAGATCTGCACAGGAATATTGCGCTAAAGCTCAGCAATCTCAATCATATGTCAATACAGCCGTACAGCAGGATCTCAAGGGGCTGATGGACCATATTCAAAATACGCTGTCAAGAGCAGAAAAGGACAATGATATGATTTATCTAGAACCTGTACCCTCGCGTGAGTCTCTGTCGCCGATCATTCCACAAGTCATGGTCAAGGCAACGATTCTGCCGGATTTCGAGGCGCCACTCTCGGGCACAAGCACGGATGATATGCTCTTTCGGAATTTGGTACCCATTGTGGTTCGTAATATGGTTGGCATTTTCGAGCAGCGCAAACAGGAGATTGTCTCCAAAGAGATTGTGGCCAAATTGCATGCCTTGGATTTGGAAATGCAGGCACAGTTACAAGAACTCGGATTGCCTGGCTCTCTCGCGGTACTGGAACAGCCGTTAGGTCTTCCACCGACATTACTCTCTCAATCGGAGGAAGTACGTCAACGCGGCGGTTCAACGTATCTGAAAGGACTCTTGGATGAAGTCGGCGCCTTGGCACTTGCCAATAGCGAATTAGTTGATCAGATTGTAGACGTTATGGACGAAGCAAGCATGGAATACGACTCTGACACGGAAGAAGATCCACTTGCAGGTTTCCGCCATCAAGTGGATCAGTACCATACTTTTCTAACGCAAGCCAAGACATCAGACGATCTAGTGCGTGCCAAGTTGGACGTATGGCACACGCAAATCGATCTCCTGGCTTCCGACTCTGCCACACTCTCTCGTGCCCTGCCAGATGCTCAGCGCGTCACACTCTCCAAGGAACGAGAATCTAGTGCGCGTCGCGTTCGAATCGTACTCAATTCATGGGAACTCTTGTTCAGTCAACGCAAGGCGTTCATTCACAAACTCAAGAGTACCGCAGAATCAGACGACATTGGCCCCGCTTTGACACGGCACGCAGAGAGTCTTCAGAAAACACATATCGGGCGTGCCATTCCCGCGGACGCATTCGAACCCCTCCTGACGGACCGCTTGTCTTCCTACGAGACCCACTCCTTCGTGACTGAGTCTGCCACGAGACAACACCTATTGATGCGCGATATCGTCGCTGCAAATGCTGTTTTTTTGGCATCTGGCACAACGACAGCTTCGAATCGCGATAGAGAAGAGGCAATTCAAAGGTTGAGTGCAGGGTACCACAAGTATCGCGAGATTATACACAACTTGGAAGAAGGCGCGACGTTTTATAATGATTTTCATAAAGCTTTATGTCGTGTGAGTGATGAAGTCGGCGTGGCAGTTCAGCAACAAGCACTGCTGCGCAAGACACAAACATTGTCTGTGCAAGACGATAATCGCAATACAATCGTTGTTGCAGCAGCAGCAGCAGCAGCAGCAGCGAGTGGATCTATTGCAGGGACGTGGAAACCGGAAAATGGAATATCCTTTGGCAAACACCAGCAGCAGCACAAGCAGGATGCGAGTATCGCAACGACACGCGTGACAAGGAGCAGTACTGCCGCCGCCGCCGCTGCTGCTGCGAGTGAGTCGCCCAGGACAAGTCACGTCTTTGATCCATCCAAGCACGCAATCAAGTTTGCACAACCTTAATACCTCGAGATGCACGTCAAACTTGGATAACGGATTGGACAAAGAGCACGCCACTGTGTCTTGCATGAAAAAAAAGTCTCATGGCGAATAGTAAGCTGTATTATAATGTTTCGTGTACAAGTGCGATGTATATATCAGAGATACATGAATCGTCCATTCATTCGTCGAATATTGTCGTAAAGTAAACCAGAAAATGCTGCGCTATGCTATTGGCAGAAAAAGAGACAACAGGATCCGCTAGTATGCAATTGTAAGAAGAAGAAGAAGAAGAAGAGATACCCGGTATATATACATGCATGCGCAAACAGAGAAAGCGTATCAATTAGGGTCCCTGCTTTTGGCACGGTTGCCATTCATTCGACTGAATTGGCTCTTGATTTTAGAGCGCCATTGTCCTCCAGTCGTGGGACTGCTTCCTGCGGGCGGTGTATGGGGCGGTGTAATTGGGTCTTCCGACCCGGACATGTCAGAATCGCCGTCGGCTTGTGCTAAACAAGGATCGATACTCATCGTGAAATCATTAGATGGCATGGAAGTCGGTCGTGCCGAGCCGGGCCGCGATATGCGGCGGGTTTGGGGATGGAATGGTTGCGTCAGATTGTTGAATTGTTGTTGCGTGTTCTGGTCATATGGATAGCTGCTAGACTCGGTATGCGTAAAGCCGAAATTGCCTGCATCGCTAGAACCATAGTGACTTGTTTGGGCATAATAGACGTTGTTGTGACCGTGCTGTGGAAATGTCCTGTCTGCGAAATCGCTCATCTGATTCGTGTACATCAGGTTTGGCTGTTGATGATGCTGCACTTGCATCCTCTGTCGATGTTGTTGACCCGAAGCGATCGATGCATGGCAGGACTCCAGAAAGGGACCAAGCACACTGTCGCGCATTAATTCATTGATTTTGAAGACTGCGCCATCAAGGGCTTCGGGTGAGGGGGGTGTATAAGTGTTTGGGATCCTCAAGAGAAAATCGCGATCGGACGAGGGCAGATTGACCTCTCGAACAGCACCAGGCCTGATGTAGGAATTGATGAGTCGCTCCCAAGAAGTACGAAGACTCTCCGCTTCCTTTGAGCCTGGTATGGGAGGTGCCTGGGGTAGCGAATAATATCGCGTCTGGTATCTAGATGCATCTAATGTGAATTCAAGGGTTTCCAAGCAATGATTGTGACTGAGAAAGGCCATAAAAGCGCTCAGAGTATAGGGATGCGTTGCTTGGTTCGTCAAAATCTCCGCCAGTGTAGGAGGACGAGCCATATTCATTGTGTGTCGTAGAAGCAGAATCGGTGATTTTCAATGTCAATTGCCAAATGTGGCCTTTGGTAGCACGAGATGACGGGTTTCGAGTCGCGTTTCGCTAGCGCTTCAGTCTAGAACGATTTGATGGAGCAGCAGAACAGCCTTGTTGAAGGAGATTATCGGCTGCGCACTCAAAGACTGTCTTTCAGGCGCATTGGCAAAAGGTGTATCTAAAGTGATACAGTGTTTTGAACAGCGATAGAGCGAGACGCAAGCGCTGACGACAGAGTGAGGGTAAGGAAGAGAGATGGTGTGTGTGTGTGTGGAGGATGAGGGGAGGAAAACAAGAGTAGAGTGCGGTAAAAAGGGCAAGCAGAAGGTAGTTTGACAGGTTTGGCGGGTTTCTTCCCTTCCGTGCAAGATTTTTGTCTTGACCCTTTTCTGCTTGTGTGGATGGGGTGGGTCTGCCGGGTGAGCAGGCAGACCGGAGAGGGGGCGCCGCAGCAGCAGCAGCACCACTGTCCAACTGCAATGCATGGCATTTTCCCCCTTTCCCTTCCATCTCACCCATCGCTCAAACCTTCTTCTGACGCAGCGTCCCCGTACCACGCCATGATTGCAGACACTCTTTTTCCAGCAATGACGGCAATCTCAAAGATTGTATGCATCTACGACATGTGCCAATGATGCCGCAATCTTATGCAGGGACTACAAGTATTGTGCTTGAATGAGGCCTCTCTTGACGCTTTGCCTGTTTTTGCAGGGGGAAAATTGTTTCAGTTTCACAGAATCAGAAGTCTGAGTTTCCTTAGACGAAGCGCCATTGCCGCTACCAGAAAACCTTCCACCAATGAATTCGCCGCTGCTTCCCGCAAGAAGACCGGAACCGATGCTTGGACCCACAACGTGTCATCCTTGTTCTCCCAGATTCTCCATGATAAATCTCAAACCACCGACTCAACTCCCGGTCGATCACTTCTTCCCTGCCTTTGACATGCGACTTGCATTACCACAAAATCACGCTACTACAAATCATCTCTCAGTTCTATGACCTAAACAACAAATAAAAACATGTCACCATGCAGAAACAGGATCGGTTGCACAAGACAGCAAGACTCTTTGTGTGCTGATCAAATCCACCCGGACATGGCCAATACGTGATTCACTGCTGCATCCATAGAAACAACAACAAACTCACGCGATTGGCCGAGATGTCATTCGGGAAACCCGTATACGAAAGAGTGGCTGTCCAAGCCACGACCTTAGCGGAAAGACATGTCAAAGCGTCTTATCTCTCCTACATCATACTGATCGTGGTTGCGCACGAGTGCTGAACAGTTGGGTCTCATGGCACTCACGAATGCGAGCTGCATGGATGCATAATTTATATTTCGATATCTAGCATTTCTATCAAGATTCTCCCGCAGAGTTTCCTCATTAATCAAATGATCGTCATGCATGTTCGAATAACACAAAGAAGCAGAATATCGACAAGACGGCCCTTGCACCAAGCCCTCGCTTGACAGCGCACCATACGCTCATAGTTGTCCACCAAGCTTCTCAAAACGCTTGAATGTGTAGCCCACAAAGGCAAGACCCCCTTCGCCTTCAAGTCCCGCGGTTTGGCTCGGAGCGCTTGGAGCTGGATTGGGGTTTGGATCCACGTTCTCCAGGTCTTCTGTGGGGAAGTAGGCCGTATCAGTCATACTCTTGAGCTGCGGAACGAAAGGCGCCTCGATATTCCTTATGGTCGTCCAATCAACCCCTCGGAAGAATGGATGCTGTTTAATTTGTTCGATATTCAGACGATTATCAGCACTAGTGATCAAATTTCTGATAAGATCCTCGGCTTCCGCTGAGAGATGGACATCATCAGGAAAGTATAAAGTCTGCTGCCAAGCCAAGATCTTCCGGTAAGTTTCATGTGCATTTTCTGAACAAAATGGTGGCCATCCAACGAGACATTCAAACATGATCGCGCCAAGACTCCACCAATCACACTCCATGCCATACCCTTGCTGCAGAAAGATTTCGGGAGCTATGTAATCCGGTGTACCTACAGTGGAATAGGCCATGACCCGTCGGTTTGCCTTCCACGTCGCAATCTTATCTCTTGATGATAGTGTCATAAAAATTTGATCGTTCATGACTGAATTCCTGTTGCTCATTTGGGCTTGTTGCTGAGCATCCTTTTTGCCCTCCAGCAGCCTTTGGTAGTAAGCAGAGTCATGTGTCTTATGGAAGCCAGTCGACAACCCAAAGTCTGACATCTTGATATGGCCACGCTCGTCAATCAATATATTGTCGGGCTTGATATCGCGGTGTATGAATCCAAGCTTGTGAATAGCCTCAATCGACAGCACACATTCAGCAATGTAGAATCGCGTAACGTCTTCCGAAAAAGTGTCGTACTTGATCAGCATGGTCATCAAATCACCGCCTGGCAGGAATTCCATGATGAGATATAGATAGTCTGCATCTTGGAAGGAATAGAAGAGGCTGACAACCCAAGGGGAGTCGGCTTCAGCCAAGACATCCCTTTCAGCTTTGACATGAGCCAGTTGATCTTTCTTGAACATTTCCGATTTCAAAAGTGTCTTCATGGCATAAATTTTGCCTGTGTCGGCTTTCTGTACAAGTCTAACCTCTCCGAAAGCTCCTTTGCCAATTACCTTGACCGTGTGAAAATCGTCCAGACCCAGCCTCGTCCGCCGCAATCGCAAGAACTGAGACTCCTTTTGACCAAGCGCCTTCAATTGCCTATGCTTTCTCTCGTCAGATCCACGATCTTGTGCCAAGTGAGTCTCCAACTCCACGCGTCTAATCATCGTCAGCACAGCATATTTCATCGAGTCCTTTGCAGCCTTTACCTAGAATTACGCTCCACCGCATGCTCAACAGCAACCTTGTAAAAGTGCTCAAGTTTCAATTTTGTGGTTGCAGCACGTTCCACTAAAATTGATTAACGACTGTTTGTGGGAAGCAAAAATGCTTCTGTACTTGTAGTCTTGCTCAGCGATGACGTGTCGCGAGTGAAATCGGTATACTCCCCCTGAGTATTTGCTTGCCTCATCCCAGCATAAGAATTCTTGGTTGGCGAGCCAGGTGGCTGTGAGTAAGCGTTCATGATGCGCTACCTACACTCAGGTGCTTCGCTTGTACCCTCCAAAATGGTGACGACAGAGTTTCTAAAGAACGAGACGCGTGCAAGAGGCAATAGAGACTGTCACGTCTGCTTCAGAATGCTGGAGATACCTTGATACTTTTGCTTGGTGCGAAGCTGGTCAAAATAACGTGTTACGCACTTTGAAAGCAGAGGGGTCACCTGCGCCTCCCGCTTTGTGCGCTGGGATTCACTATTTCGGTAAAACTACAACCGTTTACTTGACAGACGAGCTACAGCTGCGGAAGATTGAGCGTCATGGCTCATGACGCAGTACACAAAGCACGAAGATGTTGTAATATCAATTCTGGTAATATATCTATGGAGCTATAACTACATTATTGGAAATACGCGTCTTGTTCAATTTGGCCAATCTTCGTTCGTACTTCAGCGCAATCTGCTCTGAGATACTCGCTATGTTCATACTGTCGCTGAGCCCCATCTTCACGCATATGTAAAGCGCTACCTGCTGAGGATCGTGAGATTCGTGCACATCCCAAGATGCTGAGCCATAATTGACCTTGAAGAGCAATTTTCCAGGATGACTTGCCCCTGACTTGAGCGGCAACGCAGCCGTTGGTGACTTGCTGTTCCTTGGTGAGTCTACCGTTAATGGCCTTTCTGGCAACTCGTCCTCACTTTCCTCATCCACAACCTTCACGTTCATGCGCTCCCATTTGCAAATCAAGCTTGTCAGTTCGTTACTACCAGGAGCCATTGGAGCTTGTGAAACTCTCTGCTTTTTGTGATTATCAGCACTAGCACATACCAGTCCAGGATCGGAGTAGATATCGCTTACATTTGAGTCGTCCTCAGAGATGCTATTTGCTGTTGCGACTGGCTTCTGCTCCGTAAGCGGTATTGCGACACTGCGGTAACTCAGAGGAACCTTTCTTGGCAGAGTTTGAAAATACCCATTACGGGATTGAATTGTTATTTCATCGTCAGGAGACGGTGAGGACGCCTTCTGTTGCTCATTCGCTGTGTCGGTAAACCAGAACGGTTCGTCGGCCAACGGAGCATGATAGCATATGGCAGCTCTGTTGCTTAGTACACGCTTTCGTGGTCTCTGTGCCTTTGATGGTATGCCCGAGATGGAGGCGTCTAGTAATTCTGTAGGTACTCCAGGCTGGGACACTCTTGAAGCCGGGCCCGGTGGCCAGTGCGTTCGCATCAGAACCTTGGCCTCGCCCCGCCGGGCTCTTTTAGAACCACCAGTAGTGAAATGACCCTCGGAGCAGTCTTCAATAGCTGCTTTACGCTCTGCTGGATCAGGATAAGCTGCCATCCAATTGCGCTCATACATTCTAGGGTCGCTGAAGGTATTCTCCGTTTTACTCGAAGCTTGCCTCTTGGACGATGGGAAAACTGATCTCTGAGGTGCTGCAGATAAAGTGCTACGTGAAGGCAGACTGCTCTCATGCGGCCTGCAATCTTGTACAGTCAGCAGAGCACTTGCGAGTATGTCTGAAAGCCTACCAGGTCGAAAGCCTGGCCCGACTCTATAGAGATGCCCTACGCCAATGCCATCCTCATTCGAAGCTACAGGAATCTTGGATTCGTTCAAGTAAGCTTTATTGTGTGTCAGCTTTCGTGGAAGACGTTGCATGTGGTTCATGATTACATACCGTGCCATGAGGAGATCCCCTCTTTGACGTTTTTGCCATCCGGGGGCTTAATATGGTCCAGTTGCCTCTGAGAAACGAAAGCCCCTCCTAATGGCAGGCTCTTTGTTCGACTGCCGCAATCAGTAACTGAAAGAAGAGTGGTAATAACTTTGGCTTACTGAAAACCTAGAGCGGCTCTCATTTCTCGCTGGCCTAATTGAAGAGCATCCATTAGAGGTTGATTCTTGGAGTAGGCAATGGTCAGGGAGAGGAAAATGTTCCACTAAGGCACGCAGTGTGCATGGAGAGTAAATTGGACGGGTCACCCCTTTTTAATCAAAGCATCCGATGATTAGATTGTTTCTGATGGTAGATGTCATTTCTTAATGATGCGTATGCATGGACCATTGCTTGACCACACCATGTGCATCACGACATTGAGCTTGTGTGATCAGTACCAGAATTTGCCTTTTGTATCTCTCGATTACGGGGAGGTTCTTGACCTTCTCCGGACTGTATAGGGTGGCGCTACAGTGCTCGTAGAGACGATACTCATGTTTTCGCACAACCTGTAGAAACACCTGGAAGAGTGATGGCGTGGCCAACAGACCCAAATGTGAGGAAGTATCGTGCTGTAAAAATCATTTATACAGCTCCGATGACTCTGCAGGCTCCTACTTGTGAACTACGGAATGGCAGGCTTATCTGATACCTATCTATGCTGACCGGGGTGAACGACTAGCATGGACATATTGGCTGTGGACAGTATTCTTGATCAGATGCTTACAATTGCTGACCAGAATCTCGCTAGTGGAGCTCCGGGATCTGGGGTCACAATCTCATCTGCTGCCTTGATTTTTTTTAGTCATTGTACCGGCATAGGCACTACCCGAAGACGATATTACTGCCAAATCCGTAGCCATGATGCTCAGCAGAAGTGCTGCCGTGTCAAGGAGCTATGCTGGATCATTGTCAAGATCTTTGGCAACTGCCGTTCGAGCATCTGAACTGCACGCCCCGCCCATGGATGAAGGCCGCATCACACCTCCTTATGCACGGTTGACCACACAATTGAAAGAGGTTAAGAGGATACTAGGACCTAACCCTCTCACTCTCGCTGAGAAGATCCTTTACTCCCATCTTGTCAGTCCCGAAGAGAGCTTAGCAGGAAGAAACGGTGATATTCGCGGCAATTGTTACTTAAAACTCAATCCAGACCGTGTTGCGATGCAAGATGCTTCCGCCCAGATGGCTCTTTTACAATTCTTGACATGTGGCTTACCAACTTCATCGGTGCCAGCCTCTGTTCATTGTGACCATCTCATCGTCGGACATCAAGGTGCACAACTAGATATTAAAAATTCAGTCACGAATAATAAGGAAATTTTCGACTTCCTAGAGTCCGCTTCCAAGAAATATGGATTACAGTTTTGGGGTCCAGGCAGTGGTATCATTCACCAAATTGTTCTCGAAAACTATGCGGCTCCAGGAGGCATGATGCTCGGGACGGATAGTCATACTCCTAATGCTGGCGGGCTTGGCATGATTGCCATTGGCGTCGGCGGAGCTGACGCTGTGGATGCTATGACGGCAACTCCATGGGAATTGAAAGCGCCAAAGATCATTGGTGTCAAGTTGACGGGACGAATGAATGCATGGACATCGCCAAAAGATCTCATCATGTACCTTGCAGGCAAACTGACTGTACGTGGTGGAACAGGCCATGTGATTGAGTACTTTGGCTCAGGAGTGGACTCACTGAGTTGTACTGGTATGGCTACGATTTGCAACATGGGTGCCGAGGTCGGTGCAACGACTTCATTATTTCCTTACACAAACAGCATGAGAACGTATCTAGCTGCTACGCACAGATCCTTCGTTGCAAAGGCTGCTGATGAGGCGCATCAGAAGCATCATTACCTTACCGCAGACTCTGAGGCTCAGTACGATCAGATCATTGAGGTGGATCTCAACAATCTTGAACCATACATCAACGGACCTTTCACACCAGATCTGGCAACCCCTCTATCGTCCATGAAACAGGCTATTGAGACAAATGGCTGGCCAAAGGCCTTAAGTGTGGGACTCATCGGCTCATGTACTAATTCTAGCTATGAAGATATGTCACGAGTCACGGACATTATTCGTCAAGCGAGTGCCGTGGGACTCAAACCTAAGACTCCCTTGCTGGTGACCCCGGGATCGGAACAGATTAGAGCTACGATCGAGCGCGACGGCTTGACTGAAGTGCTTGAATCTGCTGGAGCGACAGTGCTTGCGAATGCTTGTGGACCATGCATTGGTCAATGGCAGAGAACTGATGTGAGTCCTTCACAAGGTTCTCCCGTCGAAGAAAATGCTATCTTGACATCCTTCAATCGTAATTTCAAGGCTCGAAATGACGGAAACGCCAAGACCATGAATTTCTTAGCCTCCCCGGAAATCGTGGCCGCCAAGATTTTCTCCGAAGACCTCGCCTTTGATCCTACCAAAGATTCACTCTTTGATGCACAGGGCAACCCTTTCACCTTTGCTGCTCCGAAGGGCATTGAGCTCCCTGCCAATGGTTTTGAGGTGGGAAACTACTCTTACTTGCCACCTGCAGCTCCTTCTCCAGAATCTGGTGTTGAGATCAAAATAGACCCAAACTCTGATCGACTTGAACTGCTGGCACCCTTTTCGTCATTTGTCGGCCCGGAATTCAACGATCTGAAAGTCGTGGTCAAGGTCAAGGGCAAGTGTACTACAGACCATATCTCTGCTGCTGGTTCATGGTTGAAATATAAAGGACATCTCACCAATATTTGTAAGAACACATTGATTGGTGCCGTTAACGCGGAAACTGGCGAAACCAACAAAGCCTACGATGTTGATGGTACATCCATGACTATACCTGACTTGATGGAAGCATGGCGAGATCGTGGTCAGCAATGGTTGATCGTCGCTGAACATAACTATGGAGAAGGTTCCGCACGTGAGCATGCTGCTCTGCAACCTCGAGCATTGAACGGCCGGGTTATTCTTTCCAAATCATTTGCAAGAATTCATGAAACAAATTTGAAGAAACAAGGCATACTACCAATCACTTTTGCGAATGAGGCTGACTATGATGCAATCTCGGCCTGCGACTCTGTCACGACTTCCGGGATCGCAGATTTAATCTCAGACGCTGGAGAGAATGCAAAAATCGTACTTCATGTCACCAAGAAGGATGGATCCAAGGTCACAATTGAATGCAAACACACTATGTCGAGCGACCAGATCGAGTTTTTCAAGGCCGGTAGCGCTTTGAATTTGATTGCGTCAAAGGCACAGATTCAGGCCACTCGAGAATCTGCGACTACTGATCTATAAGGCTCACCGCTGCGCAAGTGTATTTGTATCATAAAATTTTCTCGAAACTTCAGCAGTCATACAGGACAAGGAGATCAGAAGCATTGTCATAGTGAAAAAGCATATTGTATACATATATAAGTATTTATTGTACACTGACGAGCCAACTGTGATCTGCAGCTGTTGTAAACAAATGACAACCATTTTTAGGCCGAAGAAATTTTATACTTCAACGTGACCAACAACAATTGGTTCGCCATCCATACACGAAATTTCAGCAGTCCATCGTGCTCTGGAACGTGCGAAGAGCATGGGCAAAGCTTAAGGATCGTTTTGCCATGCCGAGTTGGTGGTCAACGAGGACAAGTCATCTGCGATGTTTCTACTGTAACCAAATATCAGTCATAAGAGGCGCCGGGCGCATAAAAGACTGGTCTTGTCCTCTTTGCGAGGCTCATAATTTTCTTGCGGATGATGGCAAGGTAGCAGATACCATTCCGCAAGAGTATCAGAACGCTACACCAAAACTCCATAGGCCGGTCAGTTCTACGAAAGTCAATACGTTATCCTCACCCTTCTGTTCAGTCTGCACGAGCAATCAGGCGCTTCTTGTCAACACCTTGGCGAATTATCTACCAGACGAAGATCATCCGGATGTAAGCGTTGTAAATAAAGGCATAAATGTTCCATATACTAAACGAAGTAGATTGCTGTATATGAAAGAGCACTGCCGGCATATCGCGCCTCGCTCGAGGAACGTTATCCTCCACTCTGCTCTAGCTGTGCTCCTGGCGTTCAGAATCGTTTACGAAGGAACAATTATCTTGCAAAGTCGACTGCTTTGGGCCATTGGCTTACAGGCACTAAACCCGATCCTCGTTCTGGACCAAGCTTCGCCTTTAAATTGTTCTTGACATTGGTATGGCTGGTCCGTGGTATGATCTGGATATCTTCGAGCGTGTTCATGCTTGGTTGGTTTCTCACCGGCGTGCTATCACCTGCAAATCAAAAATTTGTGATGATGCGGCCCAGCACTTGGAGTAGCAGTGGCTCTGAAGTCGTCGATTCCCTCACACTTGGCCACATATCTCAGGAGTCTATAGCAGTCCACTACATCTTTCTCCGAAAATGGCTCCTATTGACTTTGTTTGGGGCATTCTGGCGACCTACGACTTTTCGCATGCTATGGCACGATCGCTATCGACTTCGAGGCAAAGAATATCACAATATCTTGCAAGTCGCCACACAGGTGTCTAGATTCATCGCCATATATTCGATGCCAGTCCAATACTTGACTGTTGCTATACACCAGAAAGTTTCCATCTTTCTCGCTGTCTTCTCAATGTCACATATCATCCTCAGCTTCTACATGCTTCACTTAGTGCCGAATGCACGCTTGAACTTGCGAGATACCTCGAGTGAGCTACAAGATATTCTTTCATTGTCGCATGACGATAACATTAGCGCTCAAGATTCATTTCCCTTTACGCATAGCAATGTACTACTCGAGGCGACCTCAGAGGATGAAGATTGTCTGAGACGGAATGAGATTGACGAAGACATTATGGACTGGGAGGCCTCGCCTTCTCATAGCAACCACGCTTCACCCTCTCCCTTCGCAACCACAGCTATGGGGTCGACTTCTGCTCTGCCGCGGATGTTCCCTGCCCCGGTGTTTGCACAACCTCGAGAGCAATACTTTTCCAGCAATCCAGCACACAAGTCTGCATTTTCCTCCATGAAAATAGCAAAGGAGGCTGGACTTCCCGGACTTGCCAAGCAAAGATTTTTCCCACCAGAGAGACCGACTGGACTTGAAAATTTGTTTAACGCTGTAGTCAGACTGGACGATGAGCCATTACTGGTACGATCAATCAAGTCTGTACAGAGGCAACCACAAGCTGCTGCTTGGACTCTGCTTGGCATTTCGACTGGCTTATTGGTCATGTTATGCTACAAACATTATCTAGCTATCTACGCACTAGGGACGCTAGTTTCGTGTTTTAGCACGTATCTGAACCTCTTTAAAGGCAATTGGAAGTCTGTCGTGCTGCTCTGGCCATCGACGTGGCTCGTAGTGCACATGGTAGAGTCCACGATGCAACCTCAATGGCACATTACCATCATGCCGGTCATTTACACGATTCTTGTGTTACATTTTGTTATACAGATAATGTGTGTGAAGCATACTCTAGACGATCCTGCTCGCCCAAAACCGAGCAGACTGCGGCATAACAAAAGAGCATAATTCCTCAAAAGATTTGATGATAATATTAGCGTATGGCAGTGTTTCGTCCTTTTTCTTAGCGTTTGACGATAGTAACGACGTCTTCATCTTTCAATTCGTGGGTGATGCCCACTTTCTGAGGCGAGTGACGTACACTTGATCCCCAAACATCTAACCAGTCAGACATCTTTTCCCATTCTTCGTGAAGGAGACTTACAAGCATGTTTGAATTGTTTTGCGATACTCTTGTGTATGGCATTACAGAAATCCTCCATGCCACACGCGTTTCGTTTGAGAACCACGGGGTCACTGTAATCCGGCTGTAATCCCTTCGGCTTCGTATAGACTCTGACGAGATCCAAGTACGTCCACATAGTATCTAGCAATTCATCGTAGTTCCACATTTCTTTGGCTGAAATAGGCACGCAGTGATCAATGCGGTAAATCATGTCTAGTTCCTCAATCGAGATTTGATCAATCTTGTTGAGAACGTAGATGCATGGAATGTAGATTCTGTTGCCTTCAATCACATCGATAAATTCATCAATCGTTGCATCGCATCTGAATGATATGTCGGCCGAATTGATGCGATACTCGTTGCACACTGCACGAACCTCGTCATATGTGATGATTGTTAGGGGCACAGTGTTTGTGATATTGAGTCCGCCGCGTTCCTTTTTCTTGAATGTGATGTGTGGAGGCGATTTGTTGAGTCTAATACCGAAACCTTCTAATTCGTCTTCAATGATTTTCTTGTCGGTCAGGGGTTTGAGAACATCCAGCACGATAAAGATGAGTTGTGTAGATCGCGCAGCAGCAATGACTTGCTTTCCCCGTCCTTTACCGTCCTTGGCACCTTCTATTATACCGGGTAAATCCAAAATCTGAATCTTGGCGCCTTTATGGTACAAGACACCAGGCACGGTTGTCAGCGTGGTAAACTCGAATGCAGCAACTTCAGAGTGCGTGCCTGTCAAGTTACTCATGAGAGAACTTTTCCCGACACTAGGAAATCCAATGAATCCCACACTCGCTACACCCGTCCGTGCAACATCAAATCCCACACCTGGTCCGCCGCCTCCGCCAGCAGTGCTAGGATTGATGAGTTCACGCTTGAGTTTGGCAATCTTGGCCTTGAGCATACCGAGATGGAAGGAGGTCGCCTTGTTCTTTTGCGTCCTTGCCATCTCGGTCTCGATCTCCTTGATCTTGTCTGCCGTCGACATCTTTCAGTGATCAATCTTCCACGCGTTCTCCACTCACTGATACAATACCTCTCCTGAGACTCTAGAGAAGAGCACGAGCAAGGATGGTGGAAAGTGCGCGACTAATGCAAGGAAACGCTAAATTTCAATGGCGGACACGAATTAACTTGGCTGAATGCACGTCTGCACATGAAAATTTGATGAAGCGTTGCTCTGCTTGGCAAGTCAAGGAGGTTATGGTGAAATGACCATTGTATAATACAAAACAGGATCTATCGTACAATATAGGAAACCTACGTAAACAATGAGGCATTCGCTGCGTGACTAAAGGTAGTTTGTGGTTCGGGCATGTTTCATCGAGTGCCCTTCAAATGCTTATGTTACTGACGAAGGGTATGGTCTTGCACCTGCTTCTTCTTCTTCCTCTTCTTCTTCTTCTTCTTCCGAGCCTGACACTTCAGCTTGCGAGCCATGCTCGACATGGCGCTGCATGGGTGCAACCTCGCTGGGTGGCAAGAGCAGCGCTTCATCTTCACAATCACTTCCAAAAGCGTCTGCGACGGGCGGGTTCACCCATGTCTGCGAGACACAAAGAGGTAGCTTGGCACCATAGCTTGCTATACGATTGATCCATGCCGGTGGATTTGTGCCACAGAGTGCCAAACACACCTCTGCAGCGAAATGATTGCAGTTTTTGTTGAGAAGATCATAAGATGGCCCTGTGTACTCTGATTTTAGCCTGTCCAGCTCCTTCTTTATCTTACGATCATCCAGGATTGTGATGCCAATCGCCATGTTGGTTCTGAAAACGGCATTCTCTGGAACGTCTTGGGGTTTGGTGACGTAAACACCTGTAACACCTTCGATATCATGACCTCCAAATGCCCATTCTTGATTGCCTATCACCACACCCGAATGGCAGATAGACATACCAGTGAACCATAAGAATGATGCGAGATGCGATGGCGGCAACAAGTCGTATATATTGAGGCTGATTGGGAGCTTGCGACTATCTGCGAGACTCATCGACGAGCGACTCTTCTTGTGCCGTGTTTGTTTTGAATGTTGAGTGCGCGCAGCCGCTGCAGTGACATCTGCGTGAGTTGTTTGCATACTTGACCGGTGAAGGAGTAGGAGTCTCCTGTAGCGACTGCAGCGATCGTAGCAGCGTGCGATGAATGGATGATTTATGGTTGGGAATGACAGCATTTAGTGGGGAGTCCTTCTTTGCCTCCGTGCACAAAGCTTCCCTCGCATCACTGACTCACTACGCTCGGCCTGCTCAGTCTTCGAGTCAGATATTTCCTTCCTGCTAATCTCCGTCCCTCGAGTAAACTCAATCACTATAACGTCGATCATGGCTGCTGTCGGCCATAGGTTATATCCGGGGACATGACTAAACGGTTCATCTTCGATCCGCGGGCACAGTCATTCCAATCGCGCTGGGAGACCTCAGGCACAGGGAGACTTCTAGTGAGACCTTCTGCCTACGAATATCGAAGTGGACTTGAAAAGCTGCCTGTCACTCTGCTCATCTTGATCTTTGCAGAGTTGAATACCAATGCACTGCTTCAAATTGCAGCTACGTCGCATTATTTCCGAAAAGTCATACAGGAATTCTCGATTCCAGATCGGTTGCGGGAATTTCTACCCCCGACAAAGTACTGTAGCTTAGCTGGGTTGCAAAAAGACACGTACAAAACTGCCAAGTCGGAGATGGCTCAATTATCTGCGGCACTGAAGCTACAACGCTTGGATAACATAGCTCGCAATCAAGAGCAAGGACGATTTAGCGTTGCTTTGGAGGCGTCTTGGTCACACAAAGCAATGCCTATCATCAAAGTAGATGAGTATAAAATGGTGCTTGCTTGTGGAAACGAATTGTGGGCTTCATTTGCAGGCTCTGACTGGATCATTACTACGCTTGGCAGGCCTGGCATCGGGGATATCTCAGACATGATCTTGACACATTCCATAGATGAGGTTATCTTGAGTTATGTAGATGGCAGGATTGAACGAGTCAGGCTAGCCAAATCTGCTGGCACGAAAGAGCACCATACTCCCGTCACACGCTACCGGAACCAGTCCAAATGGGCGATCGAGTCGATTGATTATGAGAGCCACAATCGGGCCCTCCTTGCCGTGACACAAAAAGGACAACTCATGGTAAATGAAGTTATCCTCGATCTCGATGCTCGGCCCTGGTGCACATCATTTATAGA
Source organism: Taphrina populina JCM 22190 (assembly GCA_000836195.1). Classification (NCBI taxonomy): domain Eukaryota; kingdom Fungi; phylum Ascomycota; class Taphrinomycetes; order Taphrinales; family Taphrinaceae; genus Taphrina; species Taphrina populina. The sequence continues at coordinate 185,778 of DF820094.1, forward strand.
CAGTTGCAGGATAGCCACAGGAACTAGATCGAAACGCGCACTAATGATCCACAATCTCACTCCCACAGGATTACAATTAGTTCGCGCATACACCACAGCATCAGATGCGGCGACGAGTGTTTTCGCTACACTCGCACTGTCTCGGGATATTGTGCTAAGTGGATGGTACGACGGCACTACTCGTCTACATGACTTGCGGCTTTCGCATAATGAAACAGTACAGGCCTGGCGTGAGCCGTGGGACGATGCAGCTGTTTACAGTATCGCGACATCAGGAAATTCGCTTTATGCAGGCTCTGCAATTAATGGCGTACTTCGCGTGTTTGACTTTAGGACATCTCACTGCATCAGAAGTTTGTTTTTAGGGCACAAGAAAGAAAGAGGGCCTATTTATTCATTGGCTGCTGAGCATGAGCGGATATTCGGTGCAATGGAGCATTGTGTTCGTGGCGTCGACTATCACCGGACCAGTGCAACACAGTCTTTGAAGGATGATTGGTTAGGCAACAACATCTCTGGTCGTAAGAAATTCTCCGAGCCTTTCTGAGGTGTCCGCTGCTCACGTGACTAGATTACATTGATCATACGTCAAGAAGGATCGTCGATAGTCTATCACTATGAGGTTGCTATTCTCGCTCGATTCATGAAAACGCAGAAGTACGTTCCAAATTGAGCAGTGTGGCAGGCTTGTAAAATGAAATGTAAAATTGCATCAAGATTGTGGTCCCATAATTTGAGATTAACTTCGGCGTCCACAGCAGGAGAATTTCCGAGTTGTGTGAGAATCTGCAGCAGTAAGAAGCGATTGGAATTCGGCGGGTACCGACCGAATGGGATCTAGCGATTGCAATTGCTACTCATACTGCGTCATAAAAATCTTGCCGGTTTCCGGTCAGCTTACGCAATAATGATCAAACAAGCAATGATATCCTTCTTGCGATATAGGCTCAATGAATGTCCTTCGCGGACCAGGACTGGTTCAGTGTGATCGGGCAGTGCTTGGCGTGCATAAGCAGCATGTAGGAAACGATACATCGATGTTCATGACGGAAGGGTAAGGTTTAAATTTAGTATAGGCTCAAAGTGGGCGTAACCTCGAAACAGACAAAATTCGGCTTTGACAGCGCGGAGCTCGATGATCTTGTAGCCACGTTTTTATATGCTATCTTGCCGTGTATCGTACGCGCCATCGATTAGCTTAATGCATAGGACAAGTGCGTGATGTCAGCTGACGTGGTGCTTGAGACTCTTATGATTTACGAGACGTAGCGTAAAGTCATATGGGTGTGGAGATGGATGTATACGAATGGACTTAAGCTCTGGACAAAATTTCTGATTAAAGTGTGACAAATGTTCATCACGTCGTCATCATCATCAGGCGTTGCCGAGCATCGGGGGAATGATGCACAGGGTATACGAAGTGTCTTGTCCATCCATCGCAGACTCTTCGAGTCTTCGTCACCAGCCTCATCGACCCAAACTGTCTTTTTCAAACAATGTATGCACTGCCAAGCACGGCAATGCCTGTGCTTCTTCTGGGACTCGTCACGTCATGTGCTACATCGGACCAGTGGGGTATTAATAGCAATTATACGTTATGCAAGGCCAGACCCAACCATTACCCCACATCCGAACAATTTTGGTGAATGGCCCAGCCCCGTTTTTACTGGGCCATGCTTGGTGACTGGCTGACGGAATAAAAGGTTCACTGATTTGATTGGGCAGCAGAGCATGGCATGATTCAAAAGTGGCTGCAAAGAACTTATTGTGGCTTGCGGTGCACGCGTTATGCGCGTTTCGCTTCTAACCGTCACTTGTCAATCGGACGAGGCGGCATCTCATGGAGGGCGCCTCGGCTCAACCAATCTACCAAGAGGCCTATGGACGTGTATTGGTCTGTATTGGAAAAACCTGGCATGATTGATGTACTGTGTGCACGGCGTTGCACCGTGATGATGGGAGGCGGGTAAACGGACGCGAAAGGTTGGCACGACCTGCATAAACGCCTTCCTAGTTCTGCCTAGAATAGGACGGAGGAAACGACAGGACAAGCCATTTCTGTCGGCCTTGTTGGGCGGCGTCGTTTGTCTGCAAAACCCGTTCTTACATGGACGAGCTAATATTGGTTGCATACACGTCATGTCGATCTTACACTGCCGATTTACTCTCGTCCCATTGTGGGTAGACCAAGCCCCGTGGACCTATATAAGTCATTGGATGCCTGCCAAATCACAATTCTTTCCAGTACCAGATTCTCTCAGGACAAACCAGTTCCTTTAGTATTCTAGCACATCACAAAATGCAGGCCTCCATCGCAGCTGCTATTCTCGCTTATCTGGCCACCGCCTCTGCCCAAGGTGTGACTGCCATCATCTCCGCTCCTGGCTCAGCTCCTTCCTCATGTGCTACGAGCCAGCAGGGAGCTTTCGGTATCCAGGTCGTTAAGGCCCCGGCCGCTGGATCTCCTCTTGCCAAGCGACAAGTTTCTCAGATTGCGGATGGTCAAATCCAGGCCAGCTCGGCCGGTACTGCTGTCCCAGTAACGCAGATTGGTGATGGTCAAATCCAAGCACAGACTGCTGTCCCAGCTGCTGTCCCAGTCACCCAAATCGGTGATGGTCAGATTCAGGCCCAGACTGCCGTTCCAGCTGCGCCAGTCACCCAAATCGGTGATGGTCAGATCCAGGCCCCTACCGCTACACCAGTTGCCCCAGTCACCGTGACTGTCACAAAGGACAACTGTGTTGCTACGCCCATCACCCAGATTGGCGATGGACAGATCCAGGCTCCAATGGCCACCCCAATCACTCAAATCGGCGACGGACAGATCCAAGCCCCAACTGGAACTCCAGTCTCACAAATCGGTGACGGACAGATTCAGGCCCCAACTGGCACCCCAGTGTCACAGATTGGAGATGGTCAGATCCAGGCTGCCACTGGTACCCCAGTCTCACAGATTGCAGACGGACAGCTCCAGGCTGCCACTACCCTCGCAACATCGACTCGATCAGCAGGTATGTCTGTTGGAACTTCATCCGCCGGCTTCGCCATGCTTCCAGGAACGCCTCAATCATGTGCTTCCGCTGGAACATTGCAAATCACCCTCGACAATGGAGTCCTCAAGGACAACCAGAACCGAACTGGTTACATTGCTGCAAACTCCCAGTTCCAGTTTGACGGCCCACCACAGACTGGCGCCATCTACACTGCAGGATGGTCAGTTTGCAGTAACGGTACACTCGCACTCGGATCTGATGTGACATTCTACCAGTGTCTCTCTGGTGACTTCTACAACATCTACCTCGACAACGTGCTCGGTGCGCAGCAATGCGAGGAGGTCCAGATTGAGGTTGTTCAGCTCAACTCTTGTTAAGCAACCACTGCAATAAGAAAAGCTGCCACGACAAGCACTGTTGCAACCCATCTAGTGATACATGAGTCTAACGATTTTCCCTAATTTTTACATAGCTAATATTCCAAAGAAATTGCACATACTCTGTCACATAACCCCTCGTGTGACTTTTAGGATTGCCACCAGTAGGTTACGCTGGCGAAGAATGAGCATTTCGGTGTAGCTTGTCATCATCTACAGGCTTAAGAGCGGATAGGATTGACGAGCACGTGGGTTGATCCGCCCAGACAAAGTACTCTCAAATACCCTCTCTTGTGTCTGTCACCACAAAAGGATATCAGAAATATAATCGTGACGAATTCCCTGACAGAGCTCGAGTTGCATGATTCTACCGCTAATCTCCATTCATGACCCGTCAAACCTTGCGTCATGCTTTGTTCTAGCCCGTCAACCTCTCGCCAATCAATCAAACTGCCTTGATCAACCCGTCAATCTACCTGATCAGACCATCCAACTCGACGAGATGCTGGCAAAAGATTTTGCGAGACAAACCCAAACCTTAAGGTCAATATTGTGAATCAAAGACACTTTTCCACATTCTTCAGCTCATTCTCTGTTTTTCTCTTTCATGTATTGCCCTGGTCTATGAAAAGATGAAATCTACACAAGACGGATATGGACGTCTTCCTCTGTAATACTATCTATATACATCGACTTTTCATGAAGTGATTATCGCTTATGTCAGCCATGTGGCCGAGAAGTCTCTTGATCACAGTGTGTACCGACCTTTGTGCTCTTGAAAAGAGACTCGATTGCATGCAAAACGCCACGGAAACACGCCAAAGCTCTATATATCCAACCACTTCTGAAGCTTCTTCTCCAGATTTTTCTTATTCACGGGTTTCGTAATGTAATCGTCCATGCCTGCAGCGATGCACTTTTCACGATCACCACTGATAGCAGATGCCGTTAATGCTATCACGGGAATCGTCCGCATATTCAAGTTTGAACTTTTCCTGATTAGTGCGGTAGCTTCATACCCATTGAGTACCGGCATTTGTACATCCATAAGTACAAGATCGAATGAGGATTGCTCGTCGATAGCGTCAACAGCTTGTTGTCCGTTCTTTACAACAGTGCAGTCATATCCGAGCTTACGCAACATAGAAGTGGCAATCTTACAATTGATTTCATTGTCTTCCGCAAGTAGGATCTTCTTGTCCTTCCCAGCTTGGGTTGAAGAACTTGTTGTGATTGAATGCTCGCGCTCCCTCACTTCTGACACTGGCACACTTGAAAACATTTCCACCGAGGAATCCGGAATTCGTGCAAAACCAGATTCGGAGCGAGGATCACTGCCGTGACTGCCTAGATCAGAATTGTCGCGCACTATCCGCGGCTGCGGCTGAAAGGATAGATGGTGTACTTCTTGCTCAAGGGGATACATGTCGTCATTGTTATCCGCATACTCGGACGAGTCTCGAATTGTCAAGACTGAATCTTCCGAGTATGTTCTGTCTATTCCTGAAGGTCTTTTTGGATTATGAAAATACTCATTTTGAGTAATTCTAGGTGGGTATTCCTCATCCTCTAGTTCCCCTGATTGCGCTTCCGGAGGGACATCGGATCCATGTTCTGAATTTGCTTTTGTCGGGCTATTCGTCCCAGAAGCAGATTCGGCTATATCGAATAATGTAGACGTGTTGTTGAGCTTTACAGTGGCCTCTGAGCTTTGTGTACGAGCAGGCTGCCGGGTTGAAACACTAGAGTCGCTCTTTCGACTTATCTGGTCTGGCCGAGCGCGTGCAAAGACAAGCCAAAACCAGAACGTGGTCCCTCTTCCTAGCTCGGTCTCTGTGCCAATATCACCGTGTAATAATTCGACTAGTTTCTTGCAAATTGAAAGCCCTAAGCCCGTGCCGCCATAAGTTCGACCCGCATCGCCTTGTGCAAATGGTCTGAACAAATTCTCCAGAGTTTCTTTCGTCATACCAGCACCTGTGTCAGTCACTACGAAACGAATCTTCGTGCTCTCTTCAGACTCCTCTTCTCGAATGACGTTCAGTCCAACAGAACCCTTCTGCGTAAACTTGATTGCATTTGATAACAGATTTGTCAGAATTTGACGCACTCGACCACGATCTCCGATCAGATAATATGAACCCGGGTCAATGTTGATCTTGAGGCCAAGCGACTTCTTTGTGGTCATAAAGGACAACATGGTTTCAAGATCCTTGATCACCTGTGTCAACTCGAATGGATGAAAATCAATTTGCATCTTCCCAGCCTCGATTTTGCTGAAATCCAATACATCGTTGATCACAGTCAGTAGCGCATCCGCGCTACTTCTGATAGAATCCGCATACTCTCGCTGTTCGGTGTCGAGGTCCGTATCAAGCATAAGATCAATCATACCAATAACGCCTGCGATGGGAGTACGGATTTCATGGCTCGTGTTGGCCAAAAATTCACCCTTTAGACGATTGCCTTCCTTTGCTATCGATTCTTTGTCTAGAAGACGTTGATTTTCCACTTTTTGGTGGTGGAGCATCAATTCCTTGTCTTTGACTTGGCATGCCTTGAGATAAATTTCATGTACGTCGAAAGTTAGAAGAGTCCGGCTATGGCCAGATACAAGAGCTTCTGTCTTGACCCAACGATACTCTCCATTAGCTGCACGAAGTCGATGTGCATGACTCAGCCGTACAGGTTGGCGATTTGTTGCAAACACCCCGTCTTTTTTCACAGTGTCTGTGTTGAGAACCGTTTTGATGAATTCCTCGCGGTCTTCGGTGTGTACGGCGTCTATATACCTGCCACTGTCCGTGTCGTCCTTGTCCACCCCAGTGAAGTTGAAAAATTCCTTGTTGTGAAAAGCATCTGCGCCAGTCTGTTGGCTTACAATAAGGGGGAGGGAGTCGTACAAAGCCCGTGACTTGATGACAATGTCAGTATAGTCGACCTGAAGCACAGCCCACGTCACACCTTTTGAAACTTTAAAGCTTAACAGATAGACGTGTTCTTTGATTTCGACATGTGTTGGTTTTTCTCGCGAAGCACCAGTATGTTGTTTGAGAGCGTTTGCTATATCTTGCTCCGAGATGTGAAGCATAGTATCAGATAAGGTCGCAGCATCCTTGCCAACCAAGTTATTAGCGGCAACATTTTTGTAGCATATGGCTAAGGAAGGAACCTCTAAAATGATGGTAGGCAGAGGAACGTAATCCAAGACGTTGCGAAACAGTGCATCTTCCTCCTCCAAGAACATTGGGAGTGCTATGGATGTCCTGCGATCTCGCCCTGGAGCACGAGACAGAGACTTCTGTGTCAAGCTCAATTCACTCGAGAAGTCGTGCCATAACGCTGTAGAGAAGAGGGCATCATGATGCAAAGGGTTACTGGTATGGCTTAAGAAGTAAGATGAAGGAGCAAGATATTCTCTCTTGTGCGGGTGGTCAGCGACAGTATACGCACGCGTATCTTCCTCCCGTCAAAATATCGGGAAACCAAGTCCATGGCAGCCAAGCGGATCTTGCAAACCCTAAGTTGACTACGTCAGTGGACGCACGCATCTTGCTCCGGCTAAATTCTTGTCGAGAAACGTGCGCGAACTAGAGACTCTCTCGGACTGTTCAACATGAACTCTACACTGTTTACCTGCATAGGTTCTCTATCAGTAGCATCTTTTTCTCATGATCTAACCTTGCACTGACCCGCTGAATATCAATATCCTCTTTCTGGGTAGTTTGAACGAGTGACGCCCTGGCGCTGCTCCTGATCTCCCTTGCCCTATTCATGCTTAGCTTAGCGATTCCATTTATAGGGTTGTTTGCATCAGAGATTGTGACTGTGCAAGCTGACTTGATATCGCCAATTGCTGGCCATTGGAACCGGTCCGCCTCAATTGGATCACAACCATTCGACTATGGTTCGTTTCCTTACACTGATGGGGACTATTTCCGCGATGTGGTAGTCGCCAAGTGTCATAGTGTAAGCTCGCTCGGACGTTTGTCAAGCACATCTGACCACAGTCTAGCATAACGACTATTGGCGTGATGTACCATTGTTCACGGGATTAAGCTACGGATGCTCCTCTACTGAGGCTGATGTCTGGCTCGTTAACGGTAAACTGATGGTTGGCCATGACGTCGCCTCCTTGAGACCCGACAGGACATTTGAATCTCTATATATCAGTCCTTTGGTAAAACTTCTGGATCAGAAAAATCCCACAAACGACTACGTCAAATATATTTCAGAGCATTATGGTCACAAGGAAAGTAATGGCGTTTTTGACACTGATGCATCTCAAACATTGCAGCTTTTGGTGGATGTCAAGACGCCAGGCGATGAAACATGGCCATATGTGGTTCAGGCACTGGAGCCACTGCGTTCGCGGGGTTACCTGAGCTACGTCAACGTAAATGATTCCGAGATCAACTACCGCGCAGTCACCGTGATAGGTACTGGTGTCACACCACTCAATTATTTACTTGCTAGACCAGAACGGGACTACTTTATCGATGCTCCATTGGCCAGCTTGAACAGCACGTTCATCCCCACTTTGAGCCCCTTAGCTTCTACATCATTCAAGGTGTCCGTCGGATGGTCAGGTTTATTCCCTGCCACAGAGACTCAACTGGCAAATATGACTAGCTTAATCGACTCGGCGCATTCTCAAGGTCTGCTAGTACGACTTTGGGATAATCCAACTTGGCCTCGTTCAGCGCGAAATCGTGTGTGGAGGACAATGTTAGAGCTCGGTGTGGACTTTCTCAACGCTGATGATCTCGCTGCCGTGACAGCTCTATAGATTGTACACATAGATAGCTTTCCTCATTTGTGCATATTTATTATGGGAATAGGAAGAAATGCTGCTTGAAGCGTCTTCTCGCAGGATATTCAGCATGATTTGACATGCCCGAAAAACAGGCGAATTTTCTTAATTCATTCTTTTACAAAAGCGATGCTCCTATGATGTATGGCGCTGGTCAGATTTATTGCTTCTACATGTGAGTTTTGGAGATTGCATGAGTGACATGTGGGCTTAAGCGATGAAGGGCAATCACTGGAATGTGCGGATGCTTATAATTAGCCAGCGGAAGCTTGACGAGTTGACAACGGGTGGCTTGGATCACCCATCGACCACGGACACAGATTGCGTGGCAAAAAGAAGCTAGATGCATTCGAGTTGGGCTCGTATACCAACAGTCATGCAACGCAGACTGCTCTTTTGCTTGAGACAGATCTTTGAGGCGCTGGAGCCTCGGAGATCCGGAATGGGAATTGTCGTGAGCATAAAAGTTTCATGGCACACGAGTTTGTCCAATAGGAGGATTGTTTCTTATGATGGTGGCTGTTCGATCTACCGCCCCATGTTTCCGCACTGGTGCAAACGAGGAAAAGCGTTCAGCACTCGTACTTTCAGTCAATCGCATGCTGGTCCAAGACATCACTACGTCGGAAAAGACCCTTCGGCCTATCCCAAGTTCGGGATTCCGCCGGATAACTCAACATGCACTTCCTCTTCTCCTCCCCAGGCTTGAGAAAAACTTTCTAAAGAGCTGCCCACGAGAAGTACCATACCCAGAATCAATGCTGTCGCTCATTTGAATGGATCAAGCACGCCAAATGCCTTTGGAGGTAAGTGCGCGCAAAAATCCTGCCCACAAACAAGGTCATAACTTTTCTACAGCAGGACTTCCAAGCCGGCTGGATTGTACTTAGCTACATGGTTCGTCACCAACCAGAAACCTCTCTGTGCCTCTCATGCTAAATGACAGATTTCTGTGCTTGGCGCATTCACTACATTGGTCGTTCTTCGAGGCAGAACTTCCAATACTGGTCATCGCAATTGGATACTCTTGGTTGGAGCTTCGATCTCTATGGGCGTTGTCTCCATTTTCTGTATGCACTATGTCGGAAACAAGGCAATAACGCTCTCGGGACGACGTGCAGATGAACAATTACACTACAATGGGCCTATTGTGGTTGCCAGCTTCTTACAGCCGACTTTCGTGCTGCTCGTCGCTTTTGTGCTCTCGGATTTCGCAGGACATGGGCTGCTCGCATGGCTTCGACGGTTGCTTGTTGGGACACTTGCTGGCTCATCTGTCATCGTTCGTGGCATTCTAAAATGCTGCTATGATGTAGAGTACTGATCTCTGTAGAGCATGCATTACTGCGGACAAGTGGCAATCAATAATTATCATGTGAAGTTTGAGCCAGGCTATGTTGCCGGATCTATAGTGATAGCTCTGGTAGCGACCAATGCTGCGCTAACCCTCTTTTTCATTCTCCGAAGGCAATGGGAGGACTCTTGGCCACGTCTGATACTCTGCTCAGTTTTCCTTGCGGGTGCTGTTACTTCCATGCATTTCACAGCTGCGGCCGGTACTCGTATCTATGATCTGCCTAGTCGTAATCCTTCACGTGGTTCATGGTCCGATGCGTCGCTTTACACACTGATAGTTATTGTAAGTATTCGACCACCCTAGTCTATCTTGGACTAACTACTTAGGCATTCGTTGTCCCCGCCATCCTACTGGGTTACGTGTGGTATTGTACTCATGGTACATCTGTACAAGAACAGCATCACTCGAAGGTTGCGTTGTTCAGTGCCATATTTGATGAGGCGGGTCAAGTACTGGTAGATGGCAGAAATGGTTCACTGCCCTTTCGCGAGGTGTCCCATCCTGCGCTCGACTTGACCTCTCCGATTCTTTTCGATAATACGTCTTCCCACTTTCAGTGGATGTTCAGAGTATCATGCAACTGGACAGCCATCGAGCCAATGCTAAAGACCATACGGAGTCATTTACGAAACACAATAAAATCGAAGAAGGTCATGAATTCTCCCGCTTTAGATCTCTCTTTACTAGTCCGCGAGCGGTTTTGCCTTGCAGCGATGGCCTTGGCAGACTCACTGCATATACCACTAAACAGTATCGGAGTTTGCTTTGATGAAATTCTGTACGTCCTAGCATCCGCGGAACCTCTATATCATACTAATTCGAATAGGCAAACAGGTCGAGGTCTGTCTACTGGGCAAAGAACCATGTCCAACACGAGCTCTTCGATCCAAGACATCGAAACTGGAACCAAAGTCTGTAGAGACCCTCCTCTGAAAGGCCAGGCATTGTTCTTAGTGAAGCAAGTCACCACGGAAGAGACTAAGCACTTTTTGAATCGTGGTTTCGCTTTCGCGCCGATACGAAATGTGTCTGGGAACGTCGCTCGAGCACTAAATGTTCAGGAAGGTGTCGGCGTCTCGGTGCTGCAAACATTGTCACGATATCGATGTCATCCCTCTAGCTACGAGCCTGGTGTGTACATGGCTTTCTTAAGCTTGTGCACAGATCATAAAGATCGACTAAAAGTCATGGTGTCTTCGCATAACCGAACTCTATTGCCAAGTGTAAAAGTTCAGCAGCAAGATTTATCAACTCGCGAATTAGATTTTCTTGCACAGCATTTTTACCTGACTGCACGAGAATTGGCGCAATCCTCTTGTCCATCAACAGATCAGGATCGCTGGGTCAAGCAAAACGAGCCTTTTCACACTCGTTTATACGATACAATCGAAAAGCTTGATAGATTAGTCGAGGACGAGCGATTTCTTTCGGCCAGGCTGATACCTAGCATCATGAAAGTGCCGTGTTCGGGCGCTTTTGTCGGTCAAAGCGCGCAGTTGATCATGTATAGACTGGATTTTGCGCCGAGACGTGTGGTCCAATCTTCGCAACTCGAATGGACCATGTTTGAAACCTTTAATACGGAGATTACAACACGTATGCCATCACTAAACGATAAATTTGTAGAGAAGCTCTTGGACGACTTCAGGCCTCGTTGTGAGACGGGGTTTGAAGCGGACAGCGATGAAGGTAGCGATGTTTCCACACTCCAGGTCGACCTGGTAGAGAACAAATTTTCTGTTGATGACTCTCCGGCACGCGCGGTGCTGAAAGCGCGTCTCGATGAGGAACAAGAAGAACAGAAGTTGACGTGGATTGAAAAGGCCCTCCTCAGATCTGACGGCCTCTTCTGATGCACCTTTCTTCAATAATGACTTCTTCCTCCGGCTTATCATCTTTCATAATTGTATAACAAATTATAGATATCCCAAACTGCCGTCGCATGCTGACGACTGATCCTGTGATCAGCTAGGTACACGTGCGTTAGGCCACCAAGATAACTTTAATTTTCTCCTCCAAAGTTGCGCTTCCGTCATGAAATTGTGCCTGAACCAGTGGACATTCTTTAAAACTTCTTTTCCCACATGCAAAGAGTGCCCCGTACACTGACAACGCTCATGAACGGTATGATGAAGACGGAAAAGAGCTCTCGTACAGCACGAAATCGTCCTTACGGCACGAAGAAGCCTAGCACGAATACTACCACGAATGGTGTCACACAAGCCTCCAGGCGTCCTGCAGAAGCTCACAGTCAGAACTCTCTACCAGTCTCAGTTCAATCTGCCGTAGTTGCGGCTCGGGAGATGTCCTCTTCCGCAATTCCCACTAGACGCTTCCAGGATCTTGGTGCCTTGGTGGATCCAATCATTCTCAAGACCATTACACAGGATTTGAGATTTGACGAAATGATGCCTGTACAGGCAGCTTCGCTTGATGATCTCTTGTCGAAGCGCATAGACTGTCTGGTACAAGCCAAGACTGGTACTGGAAAGACTCTTGCATTCCTCATTCCTGCGATTCAGACCATGATCAACAAGCGCACTCGTGGCATTTCCTTATTAGTCATCACACCCACGAGAGAGCTTGCACAACAGATTGCCAAAGAGGCTGAGGCATTGTTGCAGAATATGCCCAAATACAAAGTACGTGTAGTCATTGGAGGAACAAACAAAAACACAGAACAAAAGATGATTGCTAATGGATGTGATATTCTGATTGCCACTCCAGGAAGACTGATCGATCATTTATCTGAAGAGTCATTTGTGGATCGCTTGTCGTCCCTCAACACACTGGTTCTCGATGAAGCAGATCGCTTGCTGGACATGGGTTTTATGCCAGCCTTACAGCAAATTGTTAAAGCACTACCAGACAAAACCAAGACTGAAAGACAAGGCATGCTCTTTTCTGCTACCATTGCTGAGCATGTCCAGAAAGTGGCACATCTGATTCTCACGAAGGACTATAAATTTATCAGTACGATCCCCGAAGGAGAAGTCAACACTCACGAGCGAGTGCCGCAATTGTTGATTGAAGTGCCCCAGTTCACAGATGTTGCTCCGGCTCTGATTCAAATACTGCATCAAGAATGTAAGGAGAATGGCGCAGACACTTTCAAAGCCATCATCTTTGCGCCCACAGCTGCTATGGCCACATGGTACGCCGGCGTAATCGGGCAATTTTCAAAGACCCTGCCACGTTGTGCCGCCATACATTCGCGTGTTAGTCAGGCTGGACGCACGAGGTTGACTGCAGACTTCAAAAATTCGAAAAGTGCCATTCTGGTTGCGACGGATGTGATTGCACGAGGTATGGATTTCCCTGATGTGTCTCACGTCTTTCAAGCTGGAGTACCTGCTGATCGTGAATCTTATATTCACCGATTGGGTCGTACAGCTCGTGCAGGCAAAGAAGGACGAGGCGTCTTCTTGACTGCGCAGGCAGAATCATTCTTTCCAAAGTTCGTGCTGCGCGACATCAAATTCCAGCCAATCACAGTAGACTACGTGGCTTATAGACAACAAGTAGACGAGATTGCACTAAACATTGGCGAGTACGAGAGACCTTACCAAGCTTGGTTGGGATATTACAAGAATCATCTTCGTTCTATGAAGTGGACTACTGCTCAGTTGGTTCAAGAGGCCAACACTTTTGCGCTGCAGGGTCTTCAGAGCCCGGAAGTGCCAGCATTACAAAAGACGGTAGTCGGCAAGATGGGACTGAAAGGTGTGCCTGGATTAGTCGTCAAGGCTAATGAGGCCAAAGGAGGACACTACAACGGTGGTGGACGACCGCCTCAGAATAGGCCAGAGTCTACATCAGGCGGTGGACGAAGTGGTGGGGGTCGCGGTAGAGGAAGATCATAGAAGAGATTGACGGCACATATATGCATATAGAAGCATGGAGCATATAATAGTACATGGCGCTTCCTTTATAAGTGAGCTTTTGCCACTTCTTCAGATTTCAACAATTGCTGCAGTTGCTGAATAGCTTTGGGTGTTGTTCTAAAGTCGACTTGTATGGTATGTATACCCAGCTTCTTTGCCGCCTTCAAGTTTGTGCCAATGTCATCCAAGAAGACCTATAGGCAATCATCAACAACTGACTCTGTGATGGAGCAAAAAGCCACAAGTGGATTGGGAAAAGTCTTACGATTTCATTGGGCTGTACATTCAGTTCGCTGATGAGATATTGATAGAGTTTCGGGTCTGGCTTTCTCATCTTCATCTGTACACTACCAATGACGCGAGAAAACATGGCATGCACGAGGGCATCCGTCTTTAGCACGACTGGGAAATTATTGGTGAGTGCCCAGACGTGATATTTGCGTGACTCTTTGAGTGCTTTGATCACCTTTAGCAATGGTTCATTCGGCACGGATGCCGCATCCATCATGGCGGAAAAGAGTGCTTTCCCATCCACCTGCGGCAAAGGACGCGTATCACTTTTCCGCGCATCGCGTGGACAAAAAGAGCTTTTGAAAAAGGCATCGTATCCGTCTGCGTCATTCAAGTGTTGCTCAAACGCAGCATAAAAGTCAGGCCCTATTTCAGTGATGGCCCCCATCTCGAGCAAATTCATGGGACTCGGTGACTTCCATCGTGCAATCATAAAGTTGAGGAAATTGTGTGGTAGGCCGAGTGAGCGTTCATATCCATTGATGGCATGCAGCGGACTGCCGACGCATACACCGCCCAAGTCAAAAACGATTGCTTTGATGACCATCCTCGCGTATCGTGCTCCTTCAAATGCAATGCAAACGTCAATACCACTCGTGTTGAGATTTATAGTATTTGCAGCTTCCCCAACTTTTTCCCCACGGCAACTCGTCGTTCACGAAAAAATTATGTGGAGAAATCAGTCAAATGCCAGAAACTCGTTTATTTCGACGTAAAAGCCCATGATTGTGTGAACTGGTGACGATGATGAAAGACAGCAGGACAATGACAATGGATCGATTACAAAACGGCAGAAGCGTGTCCAACAGACGGAGACGGTAGGAATGTGTCGAGAGAAAGAGTAGCAAGTCAAGCACACTACTTGGCTGTTTCACGGGTGAACTTTATTATAGCAAGCAAAGTCAACTATAAGCACAAGACAAGTCTTCCTCATCATCTCTCGGATCCGCATTGCCCTGTAGCATGAATTCTTTCTCCTGTCGACCCTCTGGACTCGTCGTGATCTTTGTGATTGAAGCCACCCCTTGCAGTACACAAACATTTCTTGGGCATTAGATGGTAGCTAGTGCTGCTTGCTCGGGCACGAGAGGGGTTTTGCAATGTGTTGAACGAGAGGTGGAGCATCTTCTTGATGTGCTCGTTTTGCGTCATGCATGTAGCGTGTCGAGCTCACCCACGAGTGAGGTAGTGCCAAGACGAATATGAGTTCATCATTTCTGTGCTCGTCTGATTCGACGCTATATGCTTCGTGGTAATACTGTCACACTAGAACAAGACTCCAGCTAATTTTGAAGTGCTGTCGAATAAGTTTTGAGTGCTGATCTGTTTCGACGGCCGCTGTGCCCATAATTGTTCGACCAGTGGCGATCTGTAATTCTCTCGCATTCAATCAATGTTTTTCTTCCTCATTCCTCCTGAGACAGAAGGTGAGCCATTTCTACACTTTTTTGGGGCGCACCTTTGTTGTATACAAACATGCCCTGCAACTGCGCAGTACTGACGCCCTGCTTACCCTTTCTCACATTTGCGAGAAACTGTCGAGCAAGGTCCGATTCATTCTCATGAAACCGGAGAAACATGTCAATTATTTGTGCATCCGAAGCATCGTCCAAAAGTTCTTTGATATCAACTCGTCCGGGCCGAATCAATGCCGGATCAAGCCTGTCTTCGTGATTCGTTGTCATGAAAATGATGCGTTCTTCGGCTGATGCTACACCATCAAGTGCATTGAGCAGTCCGGAAAAGGTGACATTTGAACGCGTATAGCCTGCTTCGGTAGTTTGAGAACGCCCGGAGAATGCAGCATCAATATCTTCTAGCAACATGATGCTGCGGTCCGGAATATTTGACAGCAGATGATTTAGACGATCGTCTGTTAAACCCCGTTCAGAGAGGTTGAGTACGCAGATATTATACTCCAGTTCGCCCGCGAGGGCGTAGATGAAGCTAGACTTGCCCGATCCTGGTGGTCCATGTAAGAGGTATCCTCGTCGGTATGGAATTCCTCGATTGCGGTACCATGGTCCGCTTCGTAAAAAGTCCTTGACATCGTCCACAATGCGCTCCTTGATTCCCGTGTCCAGCACAACTGAATCAAGACTTCTCCTGAGTCGCGGCTTACCGAACGGGCGCCAGTCTGTCATGATTGAACTGTAAATGACAGTCTTGCCTTCTTGCATCTTCATAGCTGCCTCTTGTGCTTCTTTGAGCAAGTCTCGAAATATCTCTCGATCGCGGTAAAGTGTAGTCAGAGTGACCGTCTCCCAGGGACTTCCTGTACTCAAGTCCATCATCTTGCCGTCTCTCTGTCGGTCCACCTGGATATATGCGCCTCTATACTTGAGTAAATGTTTTCCAGGTCCGGGTATGAGAGAGAAAGTCGTTGATGCGGCGCCATTATCGTGTTGTTTAAAAAGGGTCTCGACGGCAAAATGATGCGACCGCCGTGACTTGTAAGTCGACATCCAATGCAGAAACCATAGGTACGATTTATCCTTGGAGGGTATCTCCATAGTCACTTTCTTGTGTTAGTTGCAAGCTCCTTTGCGAGAATTTCATGGCGTATATCGTATACCCAACATTTGATGCTTCGCAAAGCCAGCGGCTCTACGTACTGACTGACGAGCTATTGCAAGACCTGCTCCCACAGCCATTACTCCAAGTCCAGCAGACATAAACTGATTTCCTCCGGTCAGGCTATCGAGCCATCCTTTGGCCTTGTCATCACGAACAGGTGGTACTCCAAAGACTTCAGGGGCAGCGATTGCTGAAGCATCCTCCGTAGCCATCACTCTAGACGAGGAGACGACGATGCAGCACAGTGCAAGGCAAGTCAAATATTCCTCTCAACTTCTTCATAATTTGTAAGAAACAATATTGTGGAGACAAAAAAGTTGCCAGATGATTTGTTCTTTGTCATCCCAGGATTCCTTCCTTCAGGTAGAGTCAGACTCGACGAAAGCGTCTAGATGCTCTGTCGCGCATCAGTACCGAGGCTGCAGGAGTGTCTCTGTCGTTCTAGACAGCGTCTCTTCACAACAACGTCGCTTGTTCGCACAAGCACATTATCAGGTCGCCATGTGCGCAATACTGTGCTCGTCTCTGTGCCCCAGGAGTCTGCCTATATCGTTGAACGTTTTGGAAAGTACCAAAGGACTTTAGCGCCTGGTTTGGCACTACTTTTGCCGCTGATTGATCGCATACCGTACTCGAAAAGTCTAAAGGAAGTAGCGATGGAAGTTCCCGAAACGAATGCCATGACACTGGACAACATCACGCTGGACATCGATGGTGTCTTGTACATTAAAATCGTCGACGCATACAAGGCATCGTATGGAGTGGAAGATGCAGAGTTTGCAGTCAATCAGTTGGCTCAAACCACACTTCGTAATGAGGTGGGCAAAATGGGATTGGAAGAGGTTTTGCGGTCACGAAGTCTCTTGAGTAGTAGAATCACAGAGGCCGTGAATCAAGCTGCTGAAGCATGGGGAGTCAAGTGTTTGCGCTATGAGATTCGTGACATTCAGCCTCCTAAAAGTGTCCTTCTGGCAATGCACCGGGTCGCCGTCGACCGTCTATTCGGATGACAATACACGACGAAGAGCGTCAACTATGGTGTAAAACCATGAGACGCGCTGTACATAGCCAAGATAAAAACCTTGCATATAAAAAGTATGACCTTCCAAAGCATGCGCCACGATAATCTGAACAACTCGATTCACCAGTACAATTGTATGTACACACAAAGTAACACATCCTGCCATCTCCATATCCGCGCATCACTCATGGCAAAGTTCACGGCTCGCACGCTGACTGCACCGATAGCAGCATTCTCAATGGTCGGTCCCGGCTTTGCAACCTTCTTTTTGTGACATGGCTAATTATCGATAGGCTTGTATTGTGTATGCGTACACTCGTTCATCGATTCATGCGGCGAAACGCAACGTTTCTGAGAAACGGCGGCAAGATGGCGGCGCAGTGGACTTGAGGCGCGAAGGATTGCGGCAGCGTGGCATCGACGTGCGTGACATTGAGCGCGGCAGTGGTGTCGAAGAAACCAGAATCAGGGAGGAAATTGAAGCGCGACAGTCACGTACGCGATGAGACGCATTCGGAACATTCGTCAGAGAAAAATGCGCTGGGCAACTGTAAGAAGATGGAAAAGTCCTACGCAACGATACATGGGAAATGGTCTATATGATGTTTTATTTTGAAATTATTTCCCAACCTTCAACCGAGAACACCTCTCTTCCCCTTTACTTAAACACGGTCGACTCACGACCAGGACCGACACCGATTGCACCGACAGGTACGCCGACAAACTTCTCAATGAATGTAATGTAGTCTTTTGCCTGCGATGGCAAGTCTGCGTACTCCTTGATGCCAGTCGTCTTGCAGTTCCAACCAGGCAAGGTCTCATATGTCACTTTGGCTCGATCGAGCGCTTTCAAGTCTGCAGGGAAGTAGTCGACTTCCTTGCCGTCAATTTCATAGGACGTAGCAATCTGTAGCTCAGTGAATCCATCAAGGACATCCAGTTTTGTAATGTTGAGTTTTGTGTAGCCGTTGATGGCAGTCGAGTACCGCAGAACCACGAGATCGAGCCACCCACAACGTCTTTTGCGACCTGTCGTGACCCCCCATTCGCGGCCCACGTCTTGTAATTGCTCACCGATCGTGTTGAGCTGCTCCGTGGGGAAAGGACCGGCACCGACACGCGTCGTGTATGCTTTGACAACACCCCAAACGGTGCCGATTCGCTGCGGCGGGACGCCGAGTCCGGTACAGACGCCGCCAATGGACGTCGGGGAGGAAGTCACATAGGGATAAGTGCCAAAGTCCAGGTCCAGCATGAGAGCGTTTGCTCCCTCAATCAGTATTCTCTTTTTGTCCTTGATCGCTTGGTGCATAAAGTGAACGGCATCAAGCACAAACGGCTCAAGTTTCGATCGAACGTCTCTGTAGTACGCGAGTTCCTTTTCCACATCATATTCAAACTTGCCGTACCGCAACCCTCGCGTAGACAAGTTTGTACGGAACCGCTTTTCAAACTCCTCCCAGTCAGTCATGAGATGATGCAGACGAACACCGCTCCTCGAGGACTTTGAGGAATAAGTGGGTCCGATTCCCTTGCGAGTGGTTCCCAAGGACTTTGAGCCTAGTTCACCTTCCTTCAGACCGTCCACAATCTGATGATAGTCAAACACGAGATGCGCTCGATCGCTGATGAAGATTCGCTTGTCTGCATTGAGACCCTTTTCCGTGATGGCCTCCAACTCCTTGAAGAATGCCGGGATATGCACGACACAACCGGAACCGATCAGATTAACGCAGTCCGGGTTCACAAGACCGGAGGGCAAGATGTGGAAATCAAACATCTTGCCATCAACCACAATGGTATGGCCAGCATTGTTGCCACCTTGACACCTCGCACAGACGTCGGATTTATCAGTCAGAATATCTACCAATTTTCCCTTTCCCTCGTCACCCTAGAACAGACGTGTTAGTGGAATTGCTCGACTGTGTTTTGTGGCCGCCGATGAGAGGAAAGACGAACCCATTGTGAGCCGAGTACAACAGTAATCTCTCCGGGAGCGATACTCATGATTTGCGCGAGGCAGAGGACATGCTACTTAAAAGCCCGGACCCATCTGAAGGGAAGCAAGAGTTACGGTGGTTTAATAGATAGGCGTAGTCTACACGGCGAGTACGAGACACTGGCTGGCTGCGTAGATGCAAAGTTGCTGGAGGCAGGAAAGACAAACAACCCTCGCAAACCGGTTCGCCCATCCCACAACACAAGCAACGCAACCTCCCTTGTCCTCAACCCTTGGTTAGCAGCGATTGACCTTGCCACTACACACTCAATCCTTCCATAATACAACACAATGTCTTCTGAAATCAGAAAGAAGCTGGTCATTGTTGGCGACGGGTAAGTCGTGATGCGCAATGAGAAATCTGTCGCACGTTGCCATGTACTGACTTTCTCCTCAAGTGCCTGTGGAAAGACTTGTCTACTCATGTAAGCATTCCTTCATCCTGCTCAAAAAGGATATGATGACATTGTGCGCAAATTTCGCTGACTTTTTGCCTAGCGTCTTTTCGAAAGGAACTTTTCCAGAGGTAATGCTCATCATGTGGCTCTGTTTTGCAAGAAGCGATTCAGAGGTATTCTACACCTTTCACAAACAATAGTCTGATAAGACAGGTCTACGTGCCCACAGTATTCGAGAATTACGTTGCAGATGTTGAGGTAGATAGCAAACATGTCGAGCTGGCGCTCTGGGATACTGCTGGTCAGGAGGATTATGACAGACTGCGACCTCTATCTTACCCAGATTCTCACGTCATTCTCATCTGTTTTTCCATCGATTCGCCAGACTCGCTCGACAATGTCCAGGAAAAGGTTCGAACCACATAAATCACATTGGCACACGATTAGTTACTAACAATCTGTCAAGTGGATCTCTGAAGTTATGCACTTTTGCCCGAATCTACCAATCATCTTGGTTGGATTGAAGAGAGATCTCCGACATGATCCTAAAGTGATTGAGGAATTACGACGAACCAACCAGGCTCCAGTCACGACTGAAGAGGTGATACTAAAACGCCTGCACGGAATGATGACGGAACTAATCTTCTTATAGGCTGAATCTGTTGCCAAAAAAATTGGTGCAGTAAAGTATCTTGAGTGCTCCGCCAAGGTGAACGAAGGTGTGCGAGAGGTCTTTGAGCACGCTACGCGATCGGCAATGCTTGCAAAAGCTGACAGAAAGAAGAAGAAGTGTATTGTTCTCTAAGGACCGAGGGTTTTGGAGGATGCTTTGTCTCTGGTCAAGGTTGGCATTAGAATGCGAGAATTCTGGGGATGAATCATGTGATTATGGCGAACTGAAGATTGGTGCCTTTGCTGTTTTTTTTTGTTCTGCCTTAATAAGTTCTTTTGCGGTATTTTTAATTCGTGACCCGCACTTTCATCTGCTCGAGTCGGCGTTGTGCGCTCTAATATTGTTCATTGCCAGATAATCGGCCATCTTCTTTGTGCATGCCTGACTTGCGGGCTCTGAGGCTCGCTCAGACGACAACACAACTATTCAATGCAAAACACTTGAAAAAACAACCAGTCTGGCTTCCAACAGTGGTACGCACTCCACCAAGCACAGATTTCGCGAAAAAGTTGTCTCCCATCAAACCTCATGCTCGCTCAAAGAACGGCAAAGTGCGTCGTATCTTCGAGCCACGAAAGATAGAGTACAAGGAAGACCGACTTCGTGCACGCTTTTATAAAGAACATCCATGGGAACTTGCACGTCCCGTGTTGTTGGTGGAGAATGACCTGGTTCGCGCAGAGACGGACTGGTCCACGGGGATCGTACAACGGGGTCGTCAGGTTTCCGGTGAATCAGTGGTGCAGAGACAACGCTACTTGATGATGCAACACCACCATACGCGCGATGAAGCGTACCTTTTAGCGTGTGATGAATTTTATCGAGTCAGGATGCGTGAAGCGATAGAGTCTCGTGTAGCACAGGAGGAAGCGCTTGCTTTTGGTGCGGCATTCAACAAGTCGCATCTCCAAGTCGGTCTCGAACTCGAACGAGACGTGCTTGAAAAGTGGCGAGACCGTGCTTTGCAGGCCAAGAATCTCGTCCAGCCTGGTTCAGTGGCAACCACGACAACAGCCTCGGCTGCGACGTTGGGTTTGGATAGTGGGAAAACGGAGGGCATAGAGTCGGACGTCATGGATGAATTGTTGCGATAGAGGTTAGGGAAAATATATAAATCATATTCTCATTTGATCTATGTACAAGTTTCTGACTTTCTACAAAGATGGAACTATATTGATAAAGAGTACATGACTGACTTTTTCGACCGGCGAAAAATCCCTGAAGGAAAAATGCGATGCTACAGAGACGTCGTCGTGTTGCCATACAGAGCAGTGGCAGTGGACAGGGAGATGACACGAGTGGTGTTTGCCGAAACATGAATCGTCACGGTGGAATGCATTGTTTGTGTGGTTGTTACGGTCGATCGAGTAATGGTTGAAAGTGTGTTTGAGAGGAATGATGCAGAAGGTGCCGCCAGGGCAGCGGCTGCTGCATCAACTAGTGCCGTGGCGGACGTAAATGACATGACTGTTGCTGCAAGTTCTTTCCTCTGTGTTTCAGCCTGATCTACATTGACCGCGATCGGTTGTGCAACTGTCGAGACTGATATTTGTACAGGCGTAGCGAGTGGAGTACATGCTTGAGTAATGTAGATTGTCGTCGGCACATAGACGGTCTGCACAGAAACTAGATTGACCAATGATGACGTTGTTCCTATTGCATCGGGCAAGACTGCCGCAGCTGCAACGACAGCTACCTGAGGACCGAGCAGCAGCGACAACGGGTACGTACTACTCGATATCGTGCTACTGCTAACGGGTGTAGTCCTCGTAACCGTTGTTCGACTTGTGATTGTTGTCGTCAAGGGGTTGGCATTGAGTGCAGGCATCAATGTCTGCGTCGTCATACTTGGCATGGCCACGAGCTGAACAACATTGTCTACGGCACCAACAGCAGCTATTTTTCCAGTGGTATTGGTGAGCATGTTTGAAGGTGCCACTGCAGTGTCATTGAGATAACGCCGATGCAGCACAGGTTGATGAGGCCAAGCTATCACGATCAGTGACGGGCTTTTCAGCGCGAATCAAAGAGACTTACTAGAAGAGACAGAGACAATCAAACTCGCGAAAATGAGTGTGGGTATGAACATGCCGATAGTGTTTGTAAAAGAATGTGTGCGATAAGATGGATCTATCCTTGTAAGTTGAGCGTGAGGTCCGTTTTGTATGCGCAATTGTACCAGAGGACTCTTTTATCCACCGCAAACACGAACCATCTGCCCGGCTGACTTTATGACGCAGGGGTAATCCAGGGGATGACTACAAGAATGTTATACTTCCGTTGTTGCCATATGAACACTGCAGGTCAAGTGAGCTCACGGAAGTGGCATCAGTGCAAGAGACGTATGGTTTGGAGCTGGGGAGCAGTCTTGTTATGAAGCAGTTCATTTCTTGTTCTGCTGCAGCTGCGTTGTTGGAAAAGAAAGTGTGGCGGTGCTGCAGATCTTTCGTGGCTGAATTCATGTGTGCATAAACTGAACTGCAATTGCTAAGTGTGACAAACTTGGTTTACCTTGTGCTTTTTTTGGTCTGTCTTTCAGTCTCCTGCTCAGTCAATCATTGCTTATCATCTCTGGTTGCTGTGGTACTTACCGTGGGCGGAGAATTGTCAGCGAGCGTCCTTTTCACCTTCGCTACTGCCTTCTCCTTTCCTTTGACTGGCTTTCGTGGCGGATAAGGACCAGACGCTGGAGTATATTCGCTTCCAGATGTGGTCTGAGCATCTTCGGACTTTGTTGACTCTGGAGATTCGTACCCATGACGTGCGTCTTGACCTGATTCGAGCTCCATGTTGGGAGAGGTGGTTAGATCGATCACTAGTGGACGGCCTGATCTCCGTTCCATTCCTCCCAATTCCATACCCCTTGTGATGTTAGCTTGTTTACGACCAGTTGACAAAGATCGAGAACGTGTCAAATCTTGAAGCGAAAGTCTCGAGCTCTTTGGTCCGTGGTGACATTTCTAGATTGCGTGACATTCTTCTGACATAAGAGAGCGTTCTGTCAGAGGGAAACGTTCTTCCAGCAGAAAGCGGTCTGTCAAGGGGAAACGCTCTTTCAGCGGATACCGTTTGGTCGTCAGAGAGCGGTATGTCAGCAGTAACTGTTCTGTCGCTAGAGAGCGTGCTGTCAATGGAAAACGTTCTTTCAGCAGAAAGCGTTCTGTCATGGGGGAACGCTCTTTCAGCGGATACCATTTGGTCGTCAGAGAGCGGTATGTCAGCAGTAACTGTTCTGTCACTGGAGAGCGTGCTGTCAAGGGAGGACATTCTTTCAGCAGAAAGCGTTCTGTCAAGGGGGAACGCTCTTTCAGCGGATACCATTTGGTCGTCAAAGAGCGGTATGTCAGCAGTAACTGTTCTGTCACTGGAGAGCGTGCTGTCAAGGGAGGACGTTCTTTCAGCAGTGACCGTTGGGTCATCAGAGACCATTTCTTCGTCTGAGACTATTCTGTCATGCGAGACTGTTCTGTCCTGAGTGTTCGTTTCGCAGTTAGGGAGAAACATAGTGTTCGTAGTCCCATCTTGTCGATATTGGACTACTTCAGCCCTGCCAGTTACTATTCTGTCGTCTGGTGTTCTCCCGGACTGGGGGTTGGAAGTGTTTGGGCAAGTACCCCTAAAGTTGTCTGCATGGCAGCAATATTCAGCACGGAAGACACCTCCATTCTATTACTCTTGTGAGTCACATGTCTGTCACCTTGGGATGATCCCAACTTGTACGGTAATTGTGTAGTCATTGTAGGTGCCACCAGCTTGTATTTCGATCTTTTTGGGAAGAGCCCACTCGTTGAACACTGTCTCTGCCATTGGAGACGTTCTTTCGATTGTGCGACAGTACACGATTTGTGGTATGAGCGATGGTTGGAAGAGGATTTGGTGTAGGTTTGCGAGTCTGTAGCGCTGTTTATAAATGCTCAACGAATGCGATTCTGATCATCCTGCAGAATTGGCCCCACTTTGGCAAACCCACATAGCGGCTACCGCAACAAAAACAAATGACAAGCAAAGCAATGCATCTATTATATTCGCTGCGTACCATCTATAGACTAAATAACAACAAAGAAACTGTACTTACTAAGCTTCTGCCGCGTGTTTGTAAATCATTTCTCGTCCAGAGCGAGTCCGCGAAGAATATTTGCAGGATCCTCCTCGTGCTCTTCTGCAGTCTCCGTGGTTGCCTTTGTGACTGGCGAGGCTTCAGACACAGGCAACACATCGACCATTTCTCGAGGAGTCCATGGACTTGCACTCAAGTTAAGTCCGAGTGCACTTGCGTTGCGAGAAGACAGAGGTGTCGCCTGACTTGGAGGAGCCCATAAATTACCACTGGCATTTGTCGGTGGTGCAAGGCTTCTCTTGGGTGTGGTAGCTACTCGACTCACAACGGGACTGGTGGAGCGGTGTAGTGCAGGAGAGACAGCCTGTTTCGAGGTCTGAGCCTCTAGAGTCGCCAGATTGGCCATAGACAAAGGTATGGAGGATTTTGGATTCCACACACCATGAAGCGCTTTCGTGCTATCAACATGTGGACGCTGGTACGCAGTCTGTGCTGGAGAACTGCTTTGGAAATACTGTTGATGTCTCCTTTGAATCAGCTCTCCACCACTTTCGCTGCTCTGCCCGACGTCGTAATAGTATGGCTCGGACACCCGTCGTTCATATTCACTATCCGCATGCCGAGGATTCTTGAATCTAGATTCTCTCGAGGTTGATCGCGAGTGTGTTCTCGAGTTTGCAAGCGAAACTTTCTCACTTGCAGTAGCTGCGTTCAGCTCTTCAACACCCTGGAAAATGCGAGCTCTCGCGGCTTTGTAACGTTCCTCTTTTTCCAACTTGTCCTTCTCTTTCACTTCTGCGGCACTCTGGGCGACTGGTGAGACCAACTTTAGGGGATGTGCTGTCGGCGATGCAATCACTCTCTTCATGATTTTCATCTGAGGCTGAGTTGCACCACTTTCCTTCCTGGCCCTACTACTCTGCTGAATCTGAACGTCGCACAGCTTAGTCTTTGGCACCTTGGACCATGGATGCTTGTGAAAGAGAAGAAGATGTTGCGCATCGTCCGAGACGTGGGTGAGCTGATAAAATTCGCCGGTTTTATGAGCCAACAGTCTTTGATGACTGCTTACAGAAGGGACTTTGAGCACATCGCGCAGAGAATCCTGGAGGAAGAGGACAATTTCCTGCTCAAGGTTCAAGATTGTGGACCTATCTCTTGAGCTGCTAAGCGCCTCGAGAAGGGTGTCATCGAGAGCAGGGACATTTAGGAAGGCACTGGACATGTATAGCCTACGCCATGAAGGGACCTGAGCGAGTTGGCAGTTCTAGGACTATGCCCCAGCGTGTACTGGGCACGACTCGGGTTGTGCGGTGAGTCAACAACTAAAAAACCGCTCAGATGCGTCTTTGCAGTGCACGTGCAGATATCAGTCGGGTTTAGTGTCGGCCCAAGTTGCTGTTCCTGGTCTGTCGTACTTTCTGCATGCAACCACCGCGTCCCCTTCCCGTTAGGACGGTTGCATGTTAAAGGTCTCGCGCCCCTCTCTCTAGTCAATTCCCTTCCTGTGACGCAGCGATCACCACGGTAAAGAACGACTCCTTGTTCGGACCTCCTACACCTCTTTACCCATGGGCCAGACCTTGTCCGAGCCTGTTATTGTCAAGCACTCCAGGCAAGTACTGTGTCAAGCGCTCTCTTTGCTTGCACATGTCGCAATCTTCGTTCCAAGCTGATACCTTACAGCAATGGCGCAGATGAGCGATTTATTTATGGCGTTAGCGAAATGCAAGGATGGAGAATTTCGATGGAGGATGCTCACACCACAATCCTCAATTTGACAGGTGGAAGTGGTAAAGACCAAATATCTATCTTTGCAGTGTATGATGGTCATGGAGGTAAAATTTTGGCGCGTAATGTCGTTATAATTGAGAAATTCTAACATGCCACCTTTAGGTGAACGAGTCGCAAGATTTACTGGTGAAGAACTCCATAAAATTGTGGCAGCCGAAGAAACCTTTGCGAAGGGCGATTACACGGAAGCACTCAAGCAAGGCTTTTTATCAATTGACCGAGCGATCTTAGCTGACAGGAGATTCAATGAGGATCCGTCAGGATGTACTGCCACTGTAAACTTGATTACCGCAGATGGAAGAATTTTTTGCGCTAATGCCGGCGACTCAAGAACGGTACTTGGAAGCAAAGGCACCGCCATACCATTGTCTTTCGACCACAAACCACAAAACGAGGAGGAGAAGGCACGAATCTGTGCGGCCGGTGGATTTGTCGATTTTGGACGAGTCAATGGCAACTTGGCTTTGTCGCGAGCTATAGGTGATTTCGAATTCAAGAAGAACAAAGATCTTCCCGCTGAACAGCAGATTGTCACTGCAGACCCTGATGTGACTGAGCATAAAATTACTGATGACGACGAATTTCTGGTTGTTGCTTGTGATGGCATATGGGACTGCAAATCTTCCCAAGCGGTCACCGAATTTGTTCGTCGGGGCATCGTTGCTGGACAAGATTTGACTCAAATATGCGAAAACATGATGGACAACTGTCTGGCGTCATCTTCCGATGGCGGTGGTATTGGATGCGATAACATGACTATGATGGTTGTAGCACTTCTTCAGAAAGACCAAACCAAAGAAGAATGGTATAAAATGATTCAAGATAGAGTGGCTAAAAACGACGGTCCTTGCGCGCCGCCCGAATTCGCTGAATTAAAGGGACCAGCGTTCCAACACTTCCAAAGTCGATCTCCTCAATTCGGCTCAAATTATAGCACAGAGGAAAATGACGAGTCTGAAGAGGACAAAGCACTCAATGTCAAGGCTGGAGAGATTATCGTTCTCGGGGACGGATCGGAACTGTTAAGAGAAGGGGCGGGTGAGGACGATGCAAAGGACACTATTGCCAAGGAAGAAGCTGGCTCGATGGATCCCGAAGACAAGAAGTAATCGTGTACACAAGAACAAAGGGTGAACGGGGTTTTGTGCATAGACATCGCCCGGTGATGCACAGAGGGTACGCAGATACACTATGGAGAATATCATCATCATCATCATCAAGGTGTGCAAAGGTGCTAGGTGCACGAGTTTTGGGTGTTATATCACGCCACATAGTATCTGAAAATCAACTAGTCGAATTTTGACGTGCTACCGTGCTATTCGTGGCCGACAAAAAGCTCAGGATGGCGTCTGAGGTTTTTGTTGGTTGTTCTTGCTGCACCCAGTGACCGGCGCCTGAGATGAGCACAAGAGGGTGAAACATGCCTTGCTGGACCACAGCGCCGCTTTGCATGCGTTTGAGTGCGCCTGGGTCCTGGTAATTTCCCCAATCTCGCTCGCCAGAGATGAACGTTGTTGGCACTGATATGGCTTTGCCAGTTAGAAGCGCCAATTGCTTAGCATCAAGGCCTTGTAGTCGGGCACGATAGTGATTGAGTCCGCCCTGAAACTCGGTGCGTTGGAATTCCTGCACGTAATATGCCAATTCCTCCTCGTCCATCCAGTGCATTTGCTTTTTAGCGACGTCTATGTCTACATGATTTGCAACGGTTTCAGGCATTGTGAGGCCTTGTTGCATCAGGTAGTATTCCGGTAATGACAAGATTGCTTTTGCTGTCCATGTATCACTCAACCACGCAGGCCTGTTTTCCTCGTGGTGTGCGGATTTATAGTAGTAATAGCCACGGTAAAAATCGGCAAGTCCTTGTTTCGCATGCATCAGGTCGGAATTTGCAGAGGCCGTGCAAAAGTATGCTTGATAATGAATTCTAGGCACAGCCAGCTTGCTTACTTCATCCAATGCCGTAGATCGGTCGCTGTTTGTCGCAAGGTGAGGTGTGGGTGGGCCAGTATACGGTGCGGACATCATGACAAGTGACTGAAACAGGTCGGGTCGAGCAAGCACAAGATTTGCCGCGATAGCAGATCCCATGTCATGACCTACGACCACACGAACGACCGGATTGTTCGGCTTGAGCGTATACATTAGAGCTACGATATCGGAAGTGGTATCTATCATGCCAAACCCAGCACACCCATCATGAAATGACACGGAAGAGACCTGGTCAGAGACGGGCGCGGTACGACCGTAGCCGCGCAAGTCTGGAGCAATCACATGGTAGCCTGCTTGAGCCAGTAGTGGTAAGACTTTCCGCCATGAAAAGGCTAGTTCCGGAAACCCATGCAGCAGCAGGATGGAGTCGCGAGTAGAGTCTCCGCACTCGAGCAGATGCCATGAAAGACCCGAGCTGATGAATTGTCGAGACCTGATGGATGCATCAATGGTGTCCATGGCTGCATACTGTCACGAGACGGCCCAAGCAGTGATCACGAGCAGATGGAGGAGAGCAACCACGAATAATTGTGTGGAGAAACGGTGGAGCCGTCATCCATCCTTTCTCGCAATCGTGTTTAAGCTTGATACAGTGGAACATAGCTTGATTCGTTCATACGGTATTATCGAGACGGAACAAGGACGTGCCATCTACGTAGCAGTAAGAGTTGAGGTTACAGCTTCTGTCACAGAGTTATCGAGAACATTTGCCGTATTGCAACTGCACAAATACGAAATCACCAGCCACACTCACCTTTTGCGGTCAACTCGACCTCTTGCTCTTCTGTCATAGCATCCCATTCTCCGTGTAACTCATGGATAACCAGGAAAACCCGCACGATCCGATGCCAGAGCAATCGATCGACTATGCGACTCGTTCGCCGCCGCATCTCAGGAGACTTTCGCAAAGACCTCCAGCGCGAGATCTGCATCAGGCCAATGCTCAGGCATCAAACCGTCGAGAAGTATTCTTGCAAGAGCGACGAGACCGTCTTGTACAGAGGAGGCAAGAACATGATCTCGTCCTTGCACGTGGCCGTGTCGATGGCTCAGCCAAACTCGAGGCACTTCGTGAGTCCCTTTCTGCAGCTCAAGCAGCTCGAAATGCAATCTATGCTCGAATAGCAGCGAACGGAAGCAAAGAATTGGCGAAAGTACAACTGGTCGTCGCACAAAACAAGGAGAAGCTCCGATTGGAACGAGAGACGAAGCGACTGGCATTGGAAGTGAAATTGGCAGAGGCGGAAAAGCGTCGTGAAGCAGTACTCAGGCACCGGGGTCACGGTCGAAGAAGCGCATCCCCTCGTCTTTCTACACGTCCCGAATCTGGCATAGTCCCTTCTCGATCGCCTCTGCAAGCAGCCACACAGATTCAGCGGTGGTGGCGAGCTCGTCTGACTCGCAAGCGTGCGAGAGATTTTTTGTCTCAGCGTCTTTCTTACGAGACGGTCGGGTGTATACCGTTCGATGTTGTAGCCGACATCATCAAGGGCAAGGATGTGATTGAATGCTCCGGAAGACTGCTTGAATCATTAGGCATACTCGATCCATTTGCCACAAAGTCCTCGAGGAACGCTAGCTGCAGGGTCTTTTTAGCAACTTTCATGATTGTCAGTCATCCAAAAGATATTCTGATGCGCGAAGGACCTCTTGAGAATCGCTTGATTGTGCAAGCCAAGGATTTTGCTGGAGCTTTTACTCGCTGGCTCGACCGTTCTGCGGCAGGGCGCATTTGCTGTCATGAGCCCTTGATCACAGTCTGGCGCAACTTTTTTACAATTTTCCAGAGTTGGAAGCACGACGATTCAGCTAATCTGGTTGAAGTCATGATTGCTCAGTATTGCGAACTCGACCTGATTTATCAGATCGTGAAGCAAGACAGTGACCCTATCGTGGCTGCCGAGTATCATACCGCCATCAAGGATAATCAGCTGATGCTTCTGAGTAGAATCAGGCGCATCGCTGGTGATGAAACAAGAACGATGATCAGGACTGCTGTTTTGAAGGCTCGAAGGAAGCGGCTTCCGAGAAAAGCAAAACCTGTCATTGACGAAGCTACTCTCGATCACGAGGAAAGATCACCATTGACTGGTGCAATTCAATTCTTCTCGCTGGGGCAAAGGCAGACTAGGTTGAGCAACAGGCAGCTCATTCACGAATTAGCACTCTGTTCTACCTACCAAATCACGAAAGCGGTACTATCGCCAGCAGATGCGACCTCTGAGGAAACTATGAAGCGCAATTTCTTCACGTCTCTGCAGACAGAGATGCGCGCGGGACGCAGCGTTTCTTGGGTTCCCATCATTGTGCAGGAGTGTAAGATGCGTTTGCTACGCCTAGTTATGCCCGACAGTACGACTTTTAAGGCTATCACGGCAACCTTTGATCTCCCTACAGTCGAATCAGAGTGTAGAGAAAACTGTTATGATTTTCTGGCATTCACAAAAGTTGTTGTTCGTATGATGGCGGCGTTGTGTTCTCCGGCGCGTGATGGCTTGGTATCAAAAATTCAAGATATCCGAGGTACTGACGACATTGATTGCTTTGCAAAATGTGTTGACGCTATCTTTGAAGTCCTCGACGTTCTACTACTTGACTCGGCCAATTTTCATCTTTCCATTTCCGCTCAACAACTCGTTCCACAGGCGGTACCATACGAGCAAAATCTCTTTGCGGACAACCTCCGGAGCGGCGGCACGACACTAAGAATTACTTCGCAGTGGATCCTGGCTAGTTTCGAAGAACTGAATCGAGCTTCTGTGGCCGCTGATACTGTGTTGGAATCACTGCCGCCGTCACGCCCGAGCGCTATGTCCGTTTTTAGGCACGCATTTGCTCGCATCTGTACAACGGAGAACGCCTTGCCGGAAACTTTGCACCTCGATCATGACCGCATCAGTGATGCTCGTGCACAGACTGTACGGGTTGTGTGCGTGGCGACACATCTCATGGCAACTAAAAACTTGCTGCGCAGCAAGACTCAATCACTCAACCCATCCGTCTGGTTCACCATAAAGGACCGCGTTACAGTTCTGGTACAAGACGGAGCGGACGCGCCCTCCATTGCTGCGGAAATCAATCATCTCTTGGATGTCGCCTACCTCGGCACTGAAGCAGATCGAGTGTTGAGGCATCTCACTTTGCTGAATCTAGTCACCAGAAAAGCAAGTGCTGATCCGATTCAGAGACTATTATTAACTCGCATGCAAGAGTTCATGCAAGATGCCATTGATGGTCGAGAAGTGACGACCTCCAGGATCACAAGTTGTGGATTATCTGACATGAGCAGCGAGGTTTTATCTTTGCTCGAGAGTGTGCGGAAACTCGCGACCCTCAATTTCGCTTGCTACAAGGCATGGTATGAAGATATCCTTGCTTGATTTTATCCATGGTCAGTTTCCGCGGCGACGCCTTTCCGTGTGTGGCAAGGAAATGCACCTCGTACGAACGAAGTAATCTCGTAGAATTTGAGATATCCAGAAATTGAAATCCATGCTTGAGAATCATTATGGTTGTGTGCAAGAGAAAACCGCTTCCTCATCTTCCAGCGCTGCTCCAGCATACGGAATGCCGGCTGACCAGTTGTAGAAATCCTCCTCACTGATGAAATCGTTATCGCGAGAGAATGAATAAGCAGACTCGTCAGTCTCTGCCACACTGCTGTCATATGCCAAAGATGGCGCACCATCTGATCGCGTCAATGTACCGTATAATCCTACCAAGGAATCCGGCAGCTCGGGAAACGCGTTTGGTGGAACGAGTACGTTCCATTCTTCAGCGAGGACACCAGTACCGGCATAGTCGGCTTCACTTGCCGTTACCAGTGAGCCGGCATAAGAAGTCGTGTGCATGGGTGGTGGTCGACACGACTCATTGCGTGATTCAGACACAGATTGTGGCGCTGACCGAACCTTGATTTGCTGCTCTTTGTCCTTGTGACGTCGCGTGGTCCCGGTCTTGTGATGGCCCTTGACGTGTTGATTACGGTTGTCCTGGCGCGAAAAACGAGCGTCACATTCTGAACATGGATAATTTTTCTCACCAGTATGAATGCGCTGGTGTCTCGTCAAGTGGCCCGAAGTCGAGAACTCCTTGCCACAGTCTGGATAGTCACAGTAATGCTTTTTGGTTGGCTTTGTGCGAATCCCAGTAGTCTCGCTTGGTGCATATGTGCCAAGATGGGGATGCAGAGTCTTTTGCTTCTTTTGCGTGTTTGCCGCAGGGTGGGGTGCCCCAGTACCCGAGCCCGAGCTCGAGGCTACGTTTATCACTTCCAAATCCTTTGCCGCTAGTAAAGGGAAGCCCTGATAATCATTCCACTCAGTGTACTCGATAAAGTTCTCCATCACTGTTAATTAAAAACTGCAGGAGTCTTCACCGTGCAGGCCGGTCCGCCTCCTGAGAGATCCTGCAACAGCGCAGACGACTATGAAAGAGCAGGACTTGGGGTTGACAGGACGAGAGAAAAAGGTTCTGAGTAGGTTTTGACCCCACCACGATCACATCGTCGTATCCATATACGGGCCCACTTTTGAAAAGGCAATGAAAACAAAAGCAACGAAATCAAACTTCTCTCGACAACAAGCTCAAGACACGATGATTCGGACCTTGAGAGCTTCGAGATCGTTGCCATCGTTGAGATCTGCTGCTGCCGCTCAGCACATTGCTCCACCAGTCCCTGTGCTGCCATTCGAGTCATGTCGGTCGATGGCCACCGCCACGCCTCGGCCAAGAAAGTCTAGCACAGTCATTCAGGTCGATCCGTCGTCCACATTGGTGACCGAGCCAAAACGGCGTGGACGTCCAAGAAAGAGTACTCTAACGCCAACCATACACAGACGCTCAAATTCCACTGATTCGAAACCGAAAGAGGCGAAACAGTCCAAAAAGGGTGATCCTGTGCCGACCATACCACAGCCGGAAGCAAGTCAGACGGCTGCAAAAAAGACGGCACCAGCTAAACGTGTACAACAACAAGAGAGCAATGTACCAATTGCCGCAGACAAGTACCAGCCATCACAGTCTGCTCCACCGGCGTCCGATGCAAAGACTGCCATAAGTACGTCGAATCCAGAAGATCTCGGCACAAGAGTTCAGGCAGTAAGTTCCAAAGCGGCTTCTGAAGCGCAAGAGTTTGCCAATCAAGCAGTCTCGGCAATCGAATCTGCAGGAAATAGTGTAAACCATGTGCAAGACTTGTTGAAGGATACCTTGAAGCAGGCGTCTGAAGCAACAAGAGGTAAAGAGGATTCGTCAAACGGTCAACAAGGTTCCGACAAGGAGATCCCATCTGGGGAGAAGACAGTCTTGTTGTCTATGCTCGGCCTCACTGGACTCTGGGTCGCGTTCGGAGGCAGATTCCAGAAGAAGACGAAGAAGAATGATGGTTCATCGTAATGATCCAAGGTGTTCTTTCTGTATGTTTATGAAAGTATAGTTATGAATAAGGTTAAACAATATTGACACCGTTCTCGAAATACCAACTATGATTTAATGCGGGCCCGAATAGGCACGATCGGCTCAGACAAAGTAGCTGAGCGATGGACGACAGAGATGGCTCATTCTATACAAACATCAACTACAGTGATATGGGATTGGCCATAACGGCTGTAAAGGTGGGCGGTCGATCGCGTGAAACTGCTATCGAGATTGGCATGCGTATGATTTTCGTCGCACAATACTCCCCCTGCCTGTAACTCTGCATCGTACTGGTTCGACTCGGAGACTTACTACATTCCATCAACAGCTGCTACTATGATACGCATATGTGACTGATTATGCAGCAGGGTGTTGCCTTTAATTGCAGTCCTATTCAGGCGTAAATAAGAGTCCCTCAATCTGTGCATGTGGTTCCCAGATGATAGTTACAAGTTTGTCGTTTATATACTTTTGCAAAGCTCCGAGTGAGCGGCGGAGAAGTGTCTCTCAAAACATTCACGACGGTGCTATGATGCAACATGAGTAGCCTATTTCTGCTTCATTTCGTCTCGGACTTGATTTTTGAAAGGATATCCACTGGTCCTGCCCTTGTTGCCGTACTTGTCATCTCGAGAATCATGCACAGCGAATAAACCACACCACGCACCTACGAGAAAGAGGAATCCACTGATACTCGCACCGACATAAAAGGTGCCTCCCATGCGTAGTGCACTCGCGTACATGAGTGTTCCCGAGACGCCATGATGAAAGAGTGTGATCCATAGCGCAGGCACGAGACACGGACTCGTTTGTCTACTTTGCCGTTCCGCATCCGGTTGCGTCTGTGCCATGCTTGCATTGAATGGCACAGCGCCCGTCATCACGAGACTCAATAGTCCAATCACAAAGACTGCGAGACCGAGTGATTGGCATAGATATGTCTCCAATTGGGTCGGGTCGGAATAGGTCGCCTTGAGAAGCGAGCAAATAAGTCTTGGTCCGAGCGTCAACGTGAGTCCCTCAATCGTGGCCCATACCGCCGTTGCACTTGAATAGAATAGAAAGACATCCATCCTTCTTCCCAGTGACTCCTTTTGTCTGCATTTTCCGGTTTTCCTTCTTGTTGAGCCAGATAGCCAGCCATCGACGTCATTCTAGAGACCTTTACAAAAAAGCAAGTTCCGCCTTCTCTCGTTCCACCTAAAATTCACCTTGGCTATGACATTAGGCAGAGATATCAGTGACGGCACAAATCAAGGCGCCAATAAAGGCATCGATTTGATCAAGGGGATTCATGGCATTGGCGAAACCATCAGAGGTAATGAATGCAGGGTGTGTGAAATAAGTCATTTCTATTGATGCGGATTAAAAAGGAACCTTCAATTCTGGCGTAGATGATATCTCTGCAGCCTCATTTGGCAATGATGCAAAGAAAGATCATCATTCGAATGACGCAAAAAACGCAGCGACTTTGCAGCGCGGTGAAACAGTAAGTTCCGAAACACAACCATGTTACCGCTTCGTGCACGCCAACTCATGCCATTAGGAATTACAGAAAGGAGAGCGGGCAATGAAGTGAATTTCCCTCTATTTTTTTTCTTCAGTCTATGCTATACCCATTTACGCTATGCTCAAAATCGCCGTTGACAGTCCCGGAAGAAATAGGAAAAAGGAGGAAACACGGAGTTTTTGTCTACAGACGGTAGCCATATTTTGTCAAGTCTTCGCAGTGCTGCATCCGCATGTTTTTCGCAGCATTGTATTTCTCTCGATCAACTGTGAAGAATCCGTATGCATCATTCATTTTCCGCTCGCGATCTTGATACTCATACTCGCAATTGTCCCGTAAACTGCGAATGTATGCGACTTCCGCCTTCTTATCGAGTTGTGCTAGGTTTTGCGACGAGACACTCTTGACCTGCTCCGGATTCACCCAGTATGGAATCTTATGTGTTGGTGTATAGCGCGGTGTAGTGTAAGGCGCATATTGTTGGAATGAGTATGAAGGCGTGGAAGAACCAAAGAAGGATTCGCCAGATGAGAATAGGGAGGATAAGACGGAGAAGCCAAAGAGGACGAGGAGGGGTAAGAGCTGCATCCAATTCGAAGCATTAGGACCGCCGACGCCGCCGCCTGCTGCTCCAGCACGACGTTGTTGTCGATTCACTCCACCTCCACCAAACTGATGCATGCGAAATCCTGGACCTCCGAAGCTGGCAAAGGGACCACCACCACCGCCAAACCCAGTCTGCCCGCCCATACCACCACCGAAAAACATGTTGAACAAGTCGTCTGCATTGATTTCCTCACCAAACATGTTGCCTCCACCTTGCATGCCACCACGACCTGCATGATGGTTGAACCCAGACGATGCCGCCTGCCTCGAATCAGGATCCGCGCCATACCTATCATACTGTTCCCTCTTGCCTGCATCACTCAGAATCTGAAACGCTCTCGAGACCATCTTGAAGGCTTCATCTGCTCCTGGGGCGCCATTCTTATCGGGATGTAATTGGAGTGCCAGTTTGCGATACGATTTCTTCACCTCCGATTCAGTTGATTCCTTCTTGCAGTCCAAAATTTCATAAAACGCCGTATCCTTGCACCGCCGCACCCTCTTCACGAGCCCTTCCTGTTCCGCCGTGAATTCACGCTTGGGCTGTGTATGTGTGCGATTGACGGCCGGTCGTGAAGGTGTCGTCGCGCTACCCTGTGCGCCCGGCTTTGTCGCGGCAATCGTGCGAATGAGTGTTTGCACTTCCGGAGAATCATGTAAATTCGCGGCTTTTGCAGCAAACTTTGTTGCGCCCTCTTTATCGCCCGCAGCCAACTTGCGTTTGGCAATCTCTATGCATCTGCCTTGATAAGTTCTCCGATCCTCATGCTACTGCAGGAAAAAACACATACTTGAGAGCCTCGTCACGATTCATGAAAGAGCGAGCCGAGCAAGCACAGGCGGACGGAAGAAAAGAAAAAAAGTCCACACTCCCTTTGCTGTTGCACAAGAGGGGAGTCTGTATTGTTGGCTCTACCTGCCACGAGAAAGGCGTCCTCAGCAAACGTTCTCTCTTGTCGAGTTGTCCACTTTCGCACACAAGTTGCAATCGATATGTCGTATCTCATCGTACCTATGATTTCAGCACAACAAAAGAAAACCTGCGGGGACGGCCGACTCGCTTGGCAATGTCTAGCTGCAGGCAAGTGCGATGACCGAATCGTTTGCATTCAAAGCAGATGCTGAGGATCACGGTATACATGTAGTGGTTCGGCTACGTGAAGAGGCGCAAGAACTGCGCAACAAAGCACAAGAGTCCTTTCATGCCGCACAGCGTCAGTCTTGATGACTCTCACCTTATAAAATGCCCTTCTGACAGATCATCTTAGAAGCTGGTACGGCGCCCGATAGGGAACACATTAGGCAATTAACGAACCGCGCCAAGGAACTCGATCGCAAAGTGCAGAAACTGGAAGACGCGGAGCAGACATTGGCTGAGAATCTCCATTCACAAGAACAGCTTGATGTGCTTCTCGAGGATGCCGCAATCTGTCAAGTCGATGAGGGACTCTATGTAAGTGGCTATGCTGCACTCGAGAAGGATTCGACACTGGCGGATCGTGGCATCACGCATATTCTGTCTATATGTCAATATTATTTACCGGTAATTGTACAACATTGTTACACAAGACATGTAGAGACTGATGATCTTTAGACGGCACAACAATCGCAAGCATACACTTGCAAAGCTTGTCCAGCACTTGACACGGCAGATCAGAATCTGCTCCAGTACATACCGGAATGCGTGAATTTCATCGACTCTGCACTGGCAAACAAAGGCAAAGTGCTTGTTCACTGCCATGCAGGTCAATCTCGATCGGTCGTCATGGTAGCAGCCTACCTAATGCAGAGAGACAAATTGAGCGTTCATGACGCCCTTGAGAAGATCAAGACCGTTCGACGCATTTGTCCCAATGAAAACTTTCTGAATCAGTTGCGAATATTCCGCGATAGTGACTATGTGGTTTCAGAAAATAACGTACTTTACCGTCGTTGGAAATTTGAGACTTGTAGCCAAATGGCAAGTGGTGGGGTGGCAGAAAAAACAGAGTACCAAGACAACGATACGAGCGCCAAGTACACACAGATTCGCTGCAAGAAATGTCGGTATACTTTGGCTTCGGAAAACCACATCATTGCCCACGACCCTAAAGAAACGACTGTGCTCCCGGAAGCGCAACAATCGAGTCTCCTGCCTTCGTCTTGCGCTCATTTCTTCCTTGAGCCAATCAGATGGATGAAGGAAGAATTGGAAAAGGGCAATCTGGATGGTCGATTCACTTGTCCAAACAAGAAATGTAGTGCCAAGATTGGAAGTTATGCATGGCAAGGCACGACATGTAGTTGTCGACGATGGGTCTTGCCCGCGTTGTGCATTCAACGCAGTAAAGTGGATGAAATGAAGAGCAAGACCCCTGCCAAAGTCGAACCTGCTCGGAAAGCGCCTCCGCCATCATGAACACGTCGTTTATTGTGTCACATCTTTCATGTTGTAGCGTAGCATATAGCCACTTTTATGTGCGGATGGGTTACTTGGGAACACTTGGAAACTCTATTGTTGCCCATTGAGCATCGCGTGCTTTTTGCTGTGCTGCTTGTTGCTTGAGATTGACGCGATGCTGATACATGGTGCGATGCAGCGTGAATTCTTTTGGCTCTGGCACAGCTTCAGGGGCAGTTGGTTCTGCTGCTGCTGCTTTGACAGATTCGCTTGATTTACCGGAGAATGGATTCGGTATCCAGCTACCAAGAGTAGATTGTTTGTTCTTTGCTTCCTCTTCCTCTTTGCGTGCGGCCTTGCGTGCCTGTGTCTCGTCGTATTCAGCCTTTACTTTGGCAATTTCAATCTTCTTCAATCTTTCTCGTTCGTTCGCGGGATCGACAACTGGCACGGCAAGACCAGGGTCTTTCAAGTGCTGCGCACAGCAGTAGAACCAGTCTTTCGAGTCGACCGACATGAGAACAACGTTTGTCGGCCGATAACAGACTGTACATGATTTTTCATTATTCTGTGCGACCAGTCGTTTGCGGTAATGATTCACATGAGCAGTGGAAGCCATGGGTCGGTACAACCAAACAAGAGTCTTTGGTGTCTGGAAATCACTAGGAAAACACGGGATGGTGGGTGGAGTTATGTGATAATTACAACATCAAGCAAATCATTATTTTTGATATGAAAAAAAAATCAACATCGCCCAAACGAAATGGAAAGACTTCCCTGATCCTCATAATCACTCTGGATCCAAATTACCCGGTTTCTCTTCCGTGTCAATGTGCCAGACAACATAATTAGGCAACCCGATCAGGGAGTATCCTGCCCGGTTCACCATCTTCCCGAACCCTTCCGTCTCGGCTTGATTTTCAAACGCATACGCAGGGAAATTGATGCCACTGCGATGGACGTCTGCTTTGACAAGAATGGCGACGCCTCCAACAGCGTCCAGCTTCACTTCTTCCTTCTTTTCTTTTTCCGTAATATCTCCATGCCGTTTATCATCGTTCATTCTGCACAGGTATCGACGCTCCGTTTTGTACTCATCGTATCCTTCAGCCAAGACAGTATCCTTTGACAAGGTCTTGGTCAAAGCCTCTCCAGCCTCCGACTCGACCCACGAATTATAGTCGAAGCGACCTTCTACATCCACGCCCTCGTCCGTATACCGATGAAACCAAATGTTTGGTACAATGACATCCTTGTCATGACTGGCGAGATCTTCAATAATACTCGTTGGCATTTCGACGATATCTACATCGAGCCAGAGTACCCAAACGTGGTCCGGTTTGAGCGCCGCCGAGAGCAAGTAGTTTCTCGCTCGTCCCAAAGCCTTTCTCCTGATGGCTTGAAACTCAAACGCGTGTCTGTCTTCCACATTATTCTGATCCCCTCCCAACTTGCCGAAATCCTTCTTGAACGTCTTGATTTCACGCAACGGCGTACTTGACTTCTGAATCTTTTCCGCTTCAACAGCGATCGTCGCAACCGTTTCGTCTCGTGTATCGCTGACCAAAAGCGCAAGATCAATCAGTTCATGCGGATAAGACAACTCTTTGATGAGTCTCATGTACGTTGGGAGATAATACGCAGCATCCTTTAGAGGGGTAAGAATCAAAACGCGCTCTTTGTTCTTGATGGGGCTCTTTGTACAAGAGAAGCCATTCAAGTCAATTTCCCGAATAGACTCACTGCTCAGGACGACCGGTGCATGATAATTGTAGTGAACGGGCGTGACTCCTTCATTATGATCAGACCAGTGGTTCAAATCCTTGTCTAGCGGAGAATAAAAGTCGAGCTTCGTTTCCGGAGCCAGAAACCTCGAGGAGCTCTTGTAGAAGAGAACGAAGAACGCAGCGAGACTGGTACAGAAGAGAAGACCTCTCCGAGATACGACTGGCATTGCTAGTGCTTTCGACGGCAATATCTACTCAGTATCACGCGATGATATCGCTATACTTAGCCACTGTTTCTGTACTTGAGACGCACACTGAATTCAGGACTGGGAAATTCAAGTCATGATAGCTTGGTGCACTTGCATTGATCAGTGTGTGATTCTCACCGCGTTTCCCAAAAAAATGAATATTCGCGATATCGATAAGAATACTACAATGGCAACAAACATGGTAGAGCGTGTACACTTGAGCAGTAACAACTGGCTATAGAGAAAGTATGTTTTTGATGCTAATTGGATACTACTACTGTGGTGCAAGGAGACGCTAGACGAATGAATAAGAACAGACTCTGGTTATTTGTTGACTAAAGCGCGAAACTCAACAGAGCAATCAATCCACTTAAGTAGCTGACGGTCGTCGTCAAAGCTCCGCTGGAGGAAGGAGCTTGTGAAGCACCGGCCGCTGCTGCAGGGCTACTAGAGCTTCGCGAACCTGAGCTTGATCCTGATGAAGTTCCACTAGGAGAAGACGAAGCAGTAGCTCCTTTGCACACGAAAGAGGTGGATCGAACAAGACTCTGAGAGATGGGGCAAGTGAAACCAGTCGCGGTTGTTTGCACGTTGACACTTCCTGCCACGGTCTTGAGTACCGGCAATTCCACAGTGCTGAAAGCGCCGTTGAGAGTAAGAGCAGCAACAGTGGTGAGAGCTGGGAAAGCAATGTCCTGAACACCAGTGTTGTTGGCAATGGTCAGACCAGAAACCGTTTGCAGTTTTGGCATGGTAATGTTGGTCAACATAGTATTGTTGGTGATGGCAAGATCTCCAGTGATTCTGGTCAAGTTGTTGGCTTGAACAAAGGTCAAAGCATTAGCTTGGATACCCATAGATCCGGTCACATTCGCCAAAGCGTTGATGGACAAGTTTCCGACCTGTTGGACCGTGAAATTGCCACAGTTTGTAAGGACTGGGAACGAAACAGCAAGACCTTGAGCATTGGCGGAAATCAACAAAGATGTACCAACCTCGGTGAGTGAATTCATGACAACCTGTGCCAAGTACTTGTTGTTTGTAATCGAAATCGTGTCTGCTCTGCTCAACGTGAGACCAGAGAGAGAAGTGAGCTGTGTGTCTGTGATTTGTACGGAAGAGGCTGTAGTAACACCACCAGTGAAACCTAGAGATTCGAGAACAGGCAAAACAGAGTAAGAAATACCACCGATAGAGGTAAGAGATGGGAAACTGATGGAGTTCAGCTGCGTCAACTGTGTTAACGTAATGACACCAGTCACGGACTGCAACGACGGAGCAGTCAAAGATGTCGTTTGTGCGAGATCTGAGTTGCTGGTGTTTTTGACGATCTGGAGATTTCCATTGAGAGTAGTGATACCACCAAGGTTGACCTGGGGGACCGTGTCAGAGACAACGATATTGCCCTGAACGTTCGTACATCCAGTGATGGCATTCAAATCTGCAGCAGAGTTGATGGTGAAAGTCGCTGAGGTACATGCTGGGTTAGCTGAAGACGTGGTCGTCGACTGAGCTGATGCCACGTTAGTTCTTTTTCTACAACGATCCAGCAATGACACGACCCAGACACACACATGTGTCTGTACATCGTGAACTGCGAGGAAGGTAACATACCTGAAACAGCTGCAAGAGCAAGAAGTGAAGAGACAAAGAAAGAACGCATATCGATGCTTTCCAGAAGTCCTGTAAAAACGATTGTAGTGGAAGAGCTGCGAAAGACGCTGCTGGCTTCAAAGAAGGTAAAAGGTAGACGCAACGAACGGAGAAGAAGAGTGATGAGGTGGTTGGTGGGAGAGTGCAAAAAAGGTAGCCAGGGGTTGCCTTTGTATCAATGGAAGGGTCCGGGAAAAAAGTTTAGGGCGGAAGGGGCGATCAACACAAACCCACACAACAACGCTTGGCCGAGCGTGTTTGTGGAATCATTCAGCCACGAGCAACCGATTGCTCCGGTCGACTTTTTGCCCAGCGTTTCATTCTCGTCTGCAATAGCCACACCTGGCAAATGGCCCTCATCCACATGGCACCTTGCTGGTGTTTGTATTATTAGCGCTTCCCTCTATAATCTTTAAGCCTTCTCTAGCGCCTCAAGCACTAGCCAAGCACTTTCGTTGCTGCTTTCTATTTGTGTAAGGGAGTATATGAAATGCAAATCTACATACAAAAGACTTGTTATGATCTCGTCTCTCATGCTGTCGAGCTCTATAATCTCATATTTCCGGTTCCGTTCATTTGGAGGAATGCCATAGAGCGAGTATTTGTGCTTGATGGAACCAAAGTCGGGTAAAGAATGTAGCACTTTCGGCTGCATTTTCCAACCCCAAGAACTTGTCTGATACATGAACGCACTCCTGCGAGGCTCGGTGTCACGGCTTAGAGGTGTTTTACCTATCGCTGTACGTGTCGAGCATAATCATTTCATAATGGACAAGACAACTCCAAGCACGGTCCACGGCTCAGGTGGACGTGATTTGACATGGCGTGCGTAGTCGAGACATGTTGCGCCAATCGAATTTGAAATTCCAGTCGCCTGCCGACACCAAATCGGGCGCGCCTCAGCCTGCACTAAATTTAGCCATCTGTGGCCACCTCAACAGATTGGAACAATAACACCCGTTCACAACATGCCCGGCGATGTGGACCACCTGAGAGTGAAGATCGCATATGCCTTGGTCTGTCTTGCCATACTTAGTTTGGTAGACATCCTGTTGATGGCATAATCAGACATATGTTTGTAACACTTTTGGCCCAGGTGGCGCTCACTTGTTACCGTGAGTTACTCCTTGCTCCTTGTTGTAACCCTTGCCACATCTGCCCCAGCCTATAAGTTTTGTGTGCTTGCTCTTGACACGCTAATGACTTCACAGACTACCTACAGAGTACATGACGTCTTAGGAGACGTTGAACAACATCAAGGACGTCCTTCACGTTATAGTCAAACTGGATACGCTGAAAATAATATTTCGATAGTATTCTTGTTGTAATTACGATGTCGTTCATCGGCCCTCTTTCAACCGCGCCGGACCGTACAATGTCCGAGCAAAGCAAAGAGACTTGAATGGACTTGTACCGCACTGTTGTCCAAAGCAATTCGCCAACACTTCTATTCATATATTGGTCTTGTGATGTGCTTTAGCTCTGATACGTACGTAGTCGCTCAAGTATATGCTTCTGCGTTATGGAGCTCTGTATCGAGCTCTCTGTAGAAGGATCTGGGATGGCGAGCGGAGAAGAATATAGATCCAACAAACCAATAAGCTGATACCAGTTGAGCGAAACATACCTCTTTTCGTGAACGTTCCTCAAAGACACTTCTGACGGGAGAGTGACGAGGGATTGGGAAAATCACTGTGATGTCAATGTCCGGAATCGACGAAGACTCTACTGCCGAGCGTAAAGAGCACATTCTCCGATTTGGAGATGTCCAGTATTGGCTGGCTGCGTATCTCGCCCTTGACAGTCTCAGGTAGATTCGGCAGCCTCTAGCTTCCACTACACAAGTCAACAGAGATGCCAAAACCTAAAATAGCGGCGACTTACAAGCCAATCTCCAAGATAGTGAGCGGTATCGACGCCGTGTCCTTTATTCTTCGTCCTCATTTCTTCGGCAGTCATCTTGGTGACTCCCACAGCAACAGCATGTTCTTTGCCTTCTGCTTGTATAACCACCACTTTATTGACGTCGAGTACTTCTGGCAGCATACCACCCGCCGAAGTCATTCCCGGAGCCATGATATTTGCCCCACTCAAGCTAGTTTACACATTAGTCTCTGAAGCGTGTTCATTCCGGCATGAACATACACGAATTTAATCGCACCACGATCCACACGAACTTGCGTGAATGCCTCAGGGTAAAGGTGTACAAGGCGCAGGGCAGGAATCAAATCATCATCGAAAGACTGGAAAAAGACGACTTTGTTGTCGACACTATACAAAGTCATGCGGTCCTCACATTTCGAAAGCGTCAATTGACTCTTCTTCGGTATGATATCGTCCACAAACGGAGTCAAGCCAGGATATAGCTCTGTAATCTTGATTTTGATGTTGCGCTGTGCAGAAGACTTGACAGGTGTCGTTGATCTGATGTCGGCCTTCGATTTGAAGTTCGAGAACATATCGAGTCGCACGTCCAGGGATACAACAAAAAAATTATCTCGCCTGGCACATAATCACAAAATTGAAATTTGGGTGAAAAGGTCGTGTATGAGACGAAGGAGCTCCTGCCCCACAAATCAAGCTGTTCTACAGCAAGTTGCTGC
The DNA here is from genome assembly GCA_000836195.1 of Taphrina populina JCM 22190. Classification (NCBI taxonomy): domain Eukaryota; kingdom Fungi; phylum Ascomycota; class Taphrinomycetes; order Taphrinales; family Taphrinaceae; genus Taphrina; species Taphrina populina. Next base: position 230,152 of record DF820094.1, read on the forward strand.
TTGACACGGTGATGGAAATTGTGATGTTCATGGCACGTAACAACTCTAGATGCACGCTGCTTTTGTCGAGATTAGAAATGTCATCAATTGTATCATAAAAACTTACATCAACTAGCATTTTTATACTTGCTGTGGCTATCGCTAACTCAAATCTGCCTCCGGGTTCATTAATCATTCAAGATCGTCCTCTTGAATCTCATCAATATCACTCATATCTTCGTCCTCTTCAATCAATCCATCTTCTCCTAAATGGTTCGGTGCAATGGAAATTCGGCTATGCTCAGTCGTGATTCGAGCCACTTCTCCATCACGAATCTGGTCTCGCAAAATCATGCTTGCCAGCTTTTCCAAGATTTCTTTTTGAATGAGCCTGTTCAGCGGTCGAGCTCCATAAATTGGACTGTAACCAGCGGCTCCAAGGTAATCTTTGGCTTCCAGACTGAGCTGTAGAATGACGTTCTTGCCATTCTTGTTCAATCGCTGCTGTACCTCCAATATTCTCTGATCCACGATGGCTCGAATGTTGTCCGGTGTAAGCTTGTTGAAGATGATGATGTTTGATAAGCGATTGAGGAACTCTGGTTTGAAGAAACTTCTAATTGAGCCCATCACAGCATCACGGGTGAGCTTCGAAATTTTGCCCTTTGACGTTGCCGCTGTTTCATCCAACAAAAATTGCGCACCTAAATTGGAGGTAGCGATGATTATTGTGTTTTTAAAGTCCACTAGTTGTCCTTGACCACTCGTCAGACGGCCTTCGTCCAAGACTTGTAACAGCACAGTCAGAACTTCCGGTGCAGCTTTTTCAATCTCGTCCAGGAGCACAATGCTAAACGGTCTTCGTCTGATGGCTTCTGTCAATTGACCACCAGCATCATATCCGACATATCCAGGAGGCGCACCGATCAGTCTTGACTTGGAGTGCGACTCGGAGTACTCTGAGCAATCGATGCGTACAATCGCCTTGGGGTCATCGAATAAGAACGAAGCCAGCTGCTTGGTGAGAAGTGTTTTGCCTGTACCAGAAGGTCCACAGAACAAGAAAGACGCGATTGGTTGATTTGGGTCTGAAAGGCCTGCTCTAGACAGTCTGACAGCATTCGAAACCGCTTTCACTGCTTCAGGTTGTCCAACAACATGCGCAGCAAGATGTTTCTCCATATTGATCAATTTCTCTTTTTCTGTCATCTTGAGCTTGGAAACATTGATGCCAGTCCAACGAGCCACAATGTCCGCAATCTCTTGTTCCCCAACCACATCGACAATAATTTTATCTTCATCGAGTTCCATATTGTCTGCTTGAGCCTTGGCAGCTTCGAGCTCCTTGATATGTCGTTCCAGCTCCGGAATAGCATAATAACTGAGATCAGCGGCCCGTTGGTAGTCGTTATTTCGCGAGTAGTTTGCTGCTTTGGTTTTCAAGTCATCAAGCTTCTTTTTAGCTTCTTGCAGGTCATGACCACGTGCTTTTTCGCTCTCGAACTTGGCGCGAAGGGGTGCCAAGGTCTCTTCGAGATCTGCCAAATCCTTCCTGGCACTTGCAAGACGATCTTTGGAGGTCTGATCTTTCTCTCGCTCCAAAGCGTGAATCTCGATCTTCTTGGAACCAATTTGTCGTTCAAGTACGTCGACCTCCTCAGGCAAAGAGTCTCTAGCTACTTTCACGGCAGCTGCAGCCTCATCAATCAAGTCAATAGCCGCATCGGGTAGTCTGCGGGAGGTGAGATATCGACCCGCAAGCGTTGCCGCATTGACTATGGCTGCGTCGGTGATAGTGATACCATGATACACCTCATATCGTTCTTTAAGACCTCTGAGTATATTGACTGTGTCTGGAACGGATGGCTCCTTGACCAAGACCTGTTGAAAACGTCTCTCAAACGCAGCATCCCGCTCGATGTACTTGTGGTATTCCTGTAGAGTTGTAGCTCCAATACAGTGCAATTTGCCGCGAGCAAGCATGGGTTTCAGTATATTGGCTGCGTCCATACCACCTTCGCCTGTGCTTCCTGCGCCTATGAGGAGATGAATCTCGTCGATAAAGAGAATGATGGGAATTTCCGAGTCCTCGACTTCCTTCATGACAGCTTTGAGACGCTCTTCAAACTCTCCGCGGTGTGATGCGCCAGCAAGTAGGGCAGCTATGTCCAGTGAGAGCAGTTTACACTGCTTGAGATTTGCTGGACAATCGCCTTCTGTGATACGATTTGCTAGACCTTCAGCTATAGCGCTTTTGCCCACACCAGGTTCTCCCACAAGACACGGATTACTCTTGGTTCTTCGAGACAGAATGCGAATGATCCTCCTGATCTCGTCATCTCTCCCAATGACTGGGTCCAACTGTCCATTCTCCGATTTTTGTGTCAGATCCTCTGCATACTTCGAGAGAGCTTCGAAGCCTTCCTCGGCGTTCTTCGAATCGACTCTTTTGTTTCCACGAGACTGCTCCAATGCTACTCGTAAAGCCTTCTCTGGTGCTCCAGCAGTAGTGAGAATAGATTGGATCTTTGGTGAATCAATCAACGCTCCAATTAGATGATCAATGGCGATATAAGTGTCTTTTTGAGTTTTCATAGACTTTTGCGCAGTCTGTAGGACTTTTAAAGAAGCAGAAGACATGGAAATCTGCTCGGGAGCAGGATCTTGCGTTGGTAGACGTACAAGCTCCTTGGCGATTGAGCGGTCTACAGCTGTGGTATCTGCACCGCTTTTCGTGATGATTTGTGTGAACAGTGGAATGGAGCCATCCTCCTCCTGCGCCAGTAAAGCCGAAACAAGATGGAGAGGCTCTAACTGAATGTGACCATACTCGGTCGCAGTTGTGTGTGCTCTGTTCAAGACCTTCTCTGCCTTATTCGTGAACTGGAATTGAGACATGTCAGGTCAGTTGATGAATGTGTCGTGTCAATCTCTGTCGATAATTGCAGGTCGTCAACTGTGATTGCCGGAAGGTAAGAATGGACTTGGGGTGGATTCACTTGATGCAGTATTTAAGCTTGAAGTGTGGAAATATCTAGCAATTTCGAGAACATTCGTTGAATGGAAATTGCCAGAACAAAAGCAAGAAGGGACGCAATAACTCAAAAAGACCTGTAAAAACTGCACAGGACACCCTGAGATATACAGACAAGTAGATTATACGAATCACAATCAGGACATACCTCTATACAATTGCTCATGATGGTTCTCGACGCTTCAACCTTTGATCGCATCTCCATGAAATGTGGCGTTTGTTTGTGGCTGATATGATTGTGGAGCTCCATCGTGCAGCACAGAAACAGCAACAGCATATCAACAGCAAGCTCTGTCTGTATCCCTTGCGTTTCCTGGTTGCATAGTCATTCGAGATGTCTGGACTCTCGCGAATGCGCTTGACAGAGGAGCGGAAGAGTTGGCGAAAAGACCATCCTTTTGGGTATGCTATATGGGATGTCACTAACGAATTCTTCGCTCACACAACCTCAGATTCATCGCAAAGCCAGCGAAAAATGCCGATGGTTCCATGAACCTTATGTCGTGGAGTGCTGCAGTTCCTGGGAAGAAAGGGACACCATGGGAGAACGGTTTGTACAAGCTTGATCTGGCATTTCCCGAAGGTATGCAAGCGACGAATCATTGACAATCCTGTCTGATTATGCCAACAGAATATCCTGCAAAACCCCCAAAAGTAAAATTTATACCGCCACTATTCCACCCTAATGTTTACCCGTCCGGGACCATCTGTCTCTCTATTCTGAACGAAGAGGAAGGTTGGAAGCCGGCGATAACAATTAAGCAAATTCTTCTCGGTGTACAGGATCTGTTGAATGATCCTAATCCAGATTCGCCGGCTCAAAGCGAAGCGTTTGCAATGTTTAAACGCGACAAGGTTGGTTACGAAAAGAGATGCAGGCAGTCCGCGAGAGTAGGTCCCACTTTCCTTACTACCCTACCAAGACTGCCTAGCTGATACAATTTAGGATAATCCTGCAGCCTAGAGGTACTGTTACATACACAACGGTGCAGATTATCTCCATCCCCACAGCCTTAAAGTTTCTTGTAAGATATACTACTGCGCTCTTATCCTTATTCTTCAGGTCTGTTGTAAGTATAATATGACAATTCGCAGAAGATTCAGCCAAGGGCCGGGCAAAGTGAGCCGTCAGTACGTATTGGCATGCCAATTGTTCACGTTCATGCTCATGGTACGATTCATTGCTGCCGATATGTGGCGACATAAGCCTTCTGGTGATCAGTCAATTGTCTCTTCGGAAGATCTGAAATAATTATGAGCATGGATTTGGCTCGTCTCGACCAACTTTGACGCCTAGATAAAAGCTGTAACTATATCACGATCTACAACTACTTCATGATGCCTGTCTTCCTGTCTTGACACCAACACAGACAGCTCCCTCGATTTGCGACGATTTCCGTTCCCGATTCCGACCCTGACCTTGCCATGAAGGCGAAGGAGTGGCGAATCGCTCTTGACTTCACAAGATATTTGTCAAAGCTGACAAAAAAGTATTATAGATACGCCTGGAAACGGTATGTCTTTTGATCATCTCAAACCGACTAGTCTCATTGTTGGGCTATTTGCTCAGGCCACAAGCCGCTTTAGTCACACTATCGTACTACAGATTTACCTTTCCTTCTATGCTGATGTGATTTCTGCAGCTGATACTTGCCAGAGAGTGAAGTGGCAGCTGCAATATTCGTGTATGTACTGATCATGATAAGATTGCACAAATGGCGGGGTTTCTCGATTGTGGCGTTTCAGCATCTGCATACGTCGCTTGTGTCAGCTGCTTCTACCTGTCGCAGAGCTGATTGCGACGACCGATGCGCTGCTACCTGACATATCACTGAGCGTTTCATCCCCCTCCCAGCGCGCCAAACACATTCAAGCGCACATCATGAGGGAGGCCATTACAGCCGATGCGGCCATTGGGGAAGATCACGAACAAGACAATGATCACGAGAGAGCGCCATTACTGGCAAGAAAACCAGGAGCGCTACGGCGCAAACGCACATCGAGGCATGTTAGTATCATAAGTATTTGCGTCCTTATAGTTCTTTCAATGCTCAGCCTGATATTTGGCTTCATTCTACCCAACCTAGCCCAGCGATATCTTTCGGAAACAATAGATTACAACATTTCCTCAATCAGTCTAGAAGCGATCACTGGACAAGGAGCGGATGTGCGGGTCGTTGGCAGTATCTATGTCAACACAACAAAGAGTACCGGCGGAATGACAAAGAACGTGGTCAATCGTCTACTAGCCGTTGCGGGCCCTATCACAGTGAGTGAAGGACACGTCAGTATTTTTCTAGAGCACAATGGCATGCACCATATTGCTTCGACAACGCTCGAAGACATGTCCTTGCGATTAGCAAACTCCAATAGAAACCCATTCGATATGATCTCTGCCATCGAACTGGAAAATCCTGAGATTTTGGGTAAATATGCTAGCGCTATCGTGAATCATGATGTCAGATCAATACCTCTCCGGGTTATCGTGGACGCCAAGGTAACGAGATTCATTAGCGCAAGGAGGAGTGTATCGCAAGCCTTGAGCTATGATCTGCCAGACAGTGTTACTGGCGTACCGCCGTATAACATCACACAACTATCGGTAAAGGACATGTCAGATGGAGGCATTGAAGCAGTTGCTGCAATCAGTATATCAATCGTGCCACCAGTAGATGCTCTGATTCCCAGTGTGGTGCTTCAAGCATCGATCTTGGGGTGCGATGGTCAACTGATCCCGATCGCTACCGCCAAGAATAAGCCTTTCTATCTAAATCACGCTGCTACAATTGTCGAAGTGGAAGGGTCTGCTGAATGTGAGGCAATACCAGCTGCAGCGTTGGAGCAGTGCCGAGACTCTGTACGACAATCGCCACTAGATGGTGTGATGCAAACATTCTTGGCAGGAAATGATACTACCATACACGTTGGTGGCGCACAGACGGGAAATAGAGATGACTGGCTGCAAGCTCTGCTGCGTGAAATCACAGTGCCTATAAGCATACCTGGAAGCAAGTCTCAGCAATTCGCTCGGGATATAGCGCTCTCAGATGTCAAGTTCAGTTTGCCCTCCTTTTTCGGCGGAGGAGGTAAACCGAAAATTAGCGGCAAGGTGCGTGGGATCATTGATATCCCAGAAGGTATCGAAGTGGACGTCAAGGTTGACAGTGTTCATGTGCTGGCTGATTTGCTGTATAAAAAGAAGAAGTTTGCCTATGTGGCATCCCCTGGATGGGCACCCGCATCATCTGTCCACGAGACACAGAAAGAACTTCAGGTGGAAGTCAAATTGAAGGATGCGCCAGTGACAATCACGAACGAAGACGTTTTTTCTACTGTTGTTTCGCAGCTGCTTGGCGGTAATGTGCTCCTGGATATTGTCGGGTTTGGCGACGTCAAAGTTGCTACATCATTGGGCAAGGTCGAAGCACATAGACTGCCAATCGAAGCTCAGGGTATTAAGGTTGGCGGATTTGGTTTTCTGGGAAATGTCAAGCCCAAAATTTCGAGTCTTGGTGTTCTCGAGACAACCGAGAAGTCGATGGAGCTCGTGATTGAGGCAGAAGTTGAGTAAGCGATTCAGATGCTATCTGACAGACCACCTGACTTATGCCGCTTAGTAATCCTACAGGATACGAAGCGTCTGCGGCGTATCTAGACATGCTATTGACGTATCAAGACCAAATACTAGGCAACATGACTATTGAGAATGCCAACATTCTTCCGGGCCTCAATTGTGTCAAGGCACGAGCTCGATATGCTCCAGAATTGTTTATGGACGGAGAACATAATGCCATAATGGGCTCTCAATTGCTCAGTATGTACCTGAGCGAGCAAAGAGTCAACATCACACTTCAGGCACACAGTGGCTCGATTCCCGACTATCCGAATCTTTCGAAAGCACTTGCTTATCTGCCATTACAGTTGCCTCTTCCCGTACCACGACTCATTGATCCCGACTCGAATGATGGGGATGGTCCTGCTTCTGAACCCACCGGTAGTCAATTTCTGGTGTCTGCCAAGTTTCACCTGTTTTCGAGCACTGCTTCTTTCATACTGCGTAATCCACTTAATGAAACTATTACAATCACAGAGCTGCATGCGCAAGCCAGATATCATGACGACATGGTTGGAGTGCTTGATTATGGATACCCAATCACCTTGTCCGGCACAGAGTCACAGACTGAAACGACACGATTGCCTGTAACTTGGAAATTGCCGCCGAGTGATATCTTGCGAAAGGCAGTGCGTGGGACATTACGCGTGAATGCTACTGCCCAGGCCATCGTTGCGGTCGGTCGAATGGGTGGCATTCCAGTCAATTTGACACTACACGAAGTGGGCGCCGGCGTAGGTCTTTAGCATATATATTCGAATTTTTGTCATATTCAATACTTTATGGAAAAAACCCTTACGAAGCCTTGGCTGCATCTTGCTCGACTTCCTGTTTCAGTTCTTCGCCTGCATCACCACCGACTTCTGTCTTTTCGGCACTAATCACTTTTTTGAGTCCCGGCAGTCCCTTTCTGCTTTCATTCCGCGCGAGTTGCATGAGTAATTGATCAATCACCACCAACGCAGCCATGGCTTCAACAATAGGTACAGCTCTCGGCACGACGCAAGGATCATGTCGGCCTTTCGCAGCAAGACTTCCTGCTACGCCATCATATGTCGCGGTACTTTGTTCCATGCCAATTGTAGCGGGACTTTTAAAGCCGAGCCTGAAGAAGATGTTTTCTCCGTTTGTGATGCCGCCCTGTACTCCACCACTGTTATTAGTGACTGTACCGAGGTATGTTTCACCACGACTATTGACCTTGTGACCAAACGCATCATTGTGTTTCGATCCCGATACTTCAGTGCCAGCGAATCCCGACCCGATTTCGAATGCTTTGGTGGAGGGAATACTGAGCATGGCTTTTCCGAGACTAGCTTCCATTTTATCGAAACAGGGTTCGCCAAGGCCAATGGGAACATTGCGGATGACACAGGTGACTGTGCCGCCGATACTATCGCTCTTCGCTTTGGCTCGCTCAATACGTGAAATCATTTTTTCAGCCGTCGCTTCATGCGGACATCGAACGAGTGAGGCATCCACTTGTTTGCGCGTGACGGACTGTAACATGTCGAGATAGTCGCGCGAGATTGGGCTCTCTATATCGTCATCCAGTTCGTCCGTGCTTTGTGGAGTCACACTCGGCACCTTGATCTTCCCTACACTGCTTACAAAAGCAACAATTTCGATACCGTACGCTTCGAGAAGGTATTTCTCCGCGATAGCACCGGCAGCTACACGACCAATGGTTTCTCGTGCAGAAGAGCGTCCGCCGCCCGAACTAGCTTTGACGCCGTACTTTTGAAGATATGTCCAGTCAGCATGACTTGGGCGCGGGTATGCGTCCGTCGCATTGGCAGAGTAATCATGGGGTCGTTGATCCTGATTCCGCACGAGCATCATGATGGGTGTGCCAAGGGTGATGCCAAATTCCGTGCCTGAATGTATCTCTACCTTGTCCTTCTCATCACGCGGCGTCGTCAAGTGACTCTGGCCTGGTCTGCGTCTCGATAACTGTGTCTGAACATCGGGTTCCGTGAGCGCCATGCCAGGCGGACATCCTTCCACAATGCATGAGACTGACTTGCAATGCGACTCGCCAGCACTGAAGAAGAGATAAATCAGCTCGTGTCCTTGACCTTGGAGACGCAGGGTCTGACTTACGTGGTGACTTTGAAGATTGACCCGAACGATGAGCCAGAGGACGACATGGTAGCTAGACTGAGTACTGTCCTGTCGTATCTCCCAAGGCAAGACTTGCTTACACTTTTGCAGAAGTAGTTGAAAATGCGCCACCACTTATTTTTATCTTTTATTTTGCCTTGTACACTCTTTCATGCAGAGAAGGAGTTTTTGTTTCGTGAATCACTGGTGTAAGGACTAGCTTGAGAGGGATACATTGCATGTAAGAGTGCTTCAATAAGAATTGGAAATTAAATTGCCCCTGTGCGATTGACGTGAGCTACCTACTGTGTCTATGCATTGTCCAATTGGTCTTCATGGCCAAGCTTCTTTCAATGCAATTTTCAGGGTTCCAATCTAATGTCAAGAGAGGTATCCATAAACAACATCGATTGACTACTTAAGAGGCATGTCAAGTCTTCCTTGAGATCCTTCATCGTGAATTGTTCGTCTTCCTCGACTAGCTTGCGAGCGACTCGAGCCTTTTCTGCATCATTTCATATACATATTGACCTAGATGTTCTACTGATTCCATGATGGTCGGAATCACACCTGCCGATGACTCTGGCCGACTTGTGGGGTACATTTCCCCTGTGAGAAGCTCAAGTTTGCCGTCGGTCGTCTTGTCCAGCGACCCCAAAAACGGCGCCAAGGAAGCTGGCATAGCTGAACGTCTCCCAAAGACGTACAGCCCTAGTTTTGCCCGCGAAAATGCAGTAGTTATCATCTCAAGGTCTTCGAGATCGTGATTTGGCGTCGTCCGTACTAGACTTAGGAGAATGTAATCGTTCTCGCATCCTTGGTACTCTTCTATGGTTGCCAGATTCGGTATGCCAAGAATTCTTTTGTCTTTACATCGAGATCTTAGAACGTCTTGTAGTAAGGCCCTTTGATCCGCAAAGGGTGTCAACAGTGTGATGCTCTCCCGTGGATAATTCAGCAAGCGCATGTACTGATACAACCCTACCATGTATTCTGCTTCTCCAAGGTTCTGCCAGGCATCGTCACGTGGCGCATGTTCTGCTGAGCCTTTGTAGTCTGGAACATTGATGAATTGCAGTGTGTGACATAAACCAGCGTTGGCTCGTACATAGAAATCCTTCATGGTGGAGGGGAGAGAATCCAACGGAGGGTAGCGGTGCTGGTAGACTGTTTTTATGCTTGCTCGTGCACGGCCTTGATGGTCAAATGACCAGATTGGTATTCCAGAACGTCGTAGTCGAGAGAAGAGAGTTTGGTCCGCGTTAGTTGCGCGTGTTACTATCAGATTCGGCGCATGTCTAGCACCGATCTGATTGCTGTCACCTACGAATACTAAACGTCTGATCTCCCTCGGGCGCTCCAGCACGGTAAATGGAATGAAAGATTCAACCTCGCCAATAGCGCCCGCTTGGTGATAAAGTACTGATGAGAATCTTGATATGGCTGCCCGAAGTTCAGTCTGTGCTTGAGCGCTGTAATCGGACGTCACTAAAACAATTTTGGCAAATTTTGTCTGCAGGAAATTTAACTGCGATTTCGGGCTCTTTAGCAGCTCCAAAGGTCGTATTTCTGCAAGCTCATCGAATAGCCCCTCCACATAGGATTTACATGAAGGGTAGTAATTGAATTCTCCTTCGAATAATATGCTGCTGCCATCCTTGAAGAATTGTTCCCACAAGACAAGCTCTTCTGCATTTCCTTCCGAATGTAGTTCCAGTATTTTCGCGCGCACAATCGTATCGTAAAAGTATGCAGCTGATTCACATGAAGCTCCGTGGTCGCCAAAGATCTTGAAGGATGCGGCGAGGCGAGTGACCTGCTGCAGCAAGTACGACCTCCGAGCTAAGACAATTTTCACGGCACGGTGGTCCAAGTGAGCATCTGCGCCATCTCGTCTACCGTCCAAAGTCAGAATATGTTCTTCACGCACGTTCAGATTCTGGAGACATGAGACAACGGCAGTAAGGGCCCCCTCCGTCTTGCATATTATGAGCTGCCGTCCATCGGGCTCGTTCTGGTAGATATTACTGATGGCCTGTGCAATGACCAAAGTCTTCCCTGTGCCTGCTCCTGAATCAATCACACTTAAGCCTGGGGAAGTCGCAGCGTGAATAGCTGCAATCTGTGAAGCCGTGAATCGAATTTTGTTCAACTTTCTTCGGCTCGAAATATATGGTCCTTTTGGTGGCAAGGACACGAATGAGACTGTGCAACTTGGTCCATGGAAAGTATTCACCGCATTCTTCTGCACTTGGAGAGTTCCTTCGACAGCCGCTTCTCGAGCGTGCTGTAGAGTTACTGACCATTCAGAAGCGTCTGGCAACAAGCCAGCAGAATTTGCGACTTGGCTATCGCTCTCTTCTAGTCTCTTCACAAAGTCAGCTTTCTTGCCACTAGTAGACAACTCACGCTCAACAAGCATAACCTTCAATTCAGCATTCGTAATTTTGCTGTAATCTTGTGTGTCTGCTTGTGCATCTTGGTCTACATGGACGTTAGGTAGTGAGGCATCTGGCAGGACCTCTTGAAGGTGATTAATATCCACAAAAGTATCGTTCAGGCAGACGGTCTTGGCTTCATCCATGTGCGAATTGTCCCCAAAACCTAGAAAAGGACCTTGAAAGAACTCCGGCAAGATTTCATGGGGTTCTCGCATATATTTCTGAAGACTTTGCATAGCAGGCAAGAACAGATTTTTCGTGCGTCTGCGCTTCATCAGTACGTTGAGATTCTCGTAGACTTCTTCCAATCTGACGGCGTCTTTGTCTAATTGGAATGCCTTTGGATCAAAAAGAATCCGCAAAATTCGATTTTCTCGAGCTTCCGTCGTGTTCATAGCATCGTTGCGCATATGACGCAAGGGTTTGCCATCATTTGACAGGACCGATTCGATTATCGCAGTGCGTACACATTTCAAACCAATTTTCTCTGCAAATTCAGGATCTTGTGTATCAGGCAATTCTGTAGCAGTAGAATCACTGGCCGCAAGATGCATAAGATAAATTACGTCTCCTTCCTGAAGCGCCTTCCAGCCTTTCCTCGATTGGACAGGCAAATCGGCGAGCTGAAGTCGGAGCTCTGCACGTACAGCTCTTGGACTCCCTGGCTGCTCTATACTGGGAGGAGAGACTTCTAAGATTACTGGAGGCTCGATCAGCAAGATATTGTTCGAAGCGCCATTATATCTGATTTCACGTGTTGGATAAGTGATCTGTGGTGCTAATTTTGTCAAGGCGGAGACGATATCAGCCCTAATCGAGAGGAAGACTGCTGCTCTGTTGATGTTCAACAACCGGTATGCAAAATCTTTTGTGGATAAGAATTGTACAGAGAGCTTTAATAGTGGTAGATTGTCGGTCAGTCGAGCCATGAGGTTCCATTTATCAGAGAACAAAGTCGCTTCTGTAGGAAAAAGGGATAGCTCGGAAGACATTTCCGAGTAGGACTTCGTTTTGGCATATTTCTGAGCCAAGCATGATTTCAGGAGCTTCGCGTCAACAGGTGGTACTTCCGCTGACTCATGGGAAGTCCTCAAGTGTAATTTCTCGCAGAGCTCGAGCAAGTTATGCTCGTCCAGACCTTCCAGATGAAGATACAATTCAGTAGGAGTGTAGATGGTCGCATGATTTGATAGGGCAAGCAAAAGCAGCTTGTCTTTAAACTCCGTGATCGCAAGTTGTTGCAATTTTGAAATGCTTGCTACGGAGTTCTGGGAGATGTCCTCAATACTGTATTCCTGTCCATCAATGTTGTCATATGGAACCGAAAGGTAGTACTCAAGTAACTCGCAATACGCTTTCATCTCAACCAAGCCTGAATTTGAGTCGGTATTGTAACGACGGGAAAGCCGCAGTTGACATAACAACTGTAAATCATTGATCACATAGAATGTGTAACGACGTGTTGGCAATTGTGACAGCAACACACTGAGAAATTCGACAATTTTTGTGCAGTACAGCATTGTGTCCAGATCACTCCTATGTGTATTCATGAGGTAGATCAGCTCGGTCATTAGTGAGGCCAAGAATCCGCTTGAGAAAAGTAGTTTTGCTTCTGCTTCGTCCTTGGCCATGTTTAAGGCTTTCACACGAGCTTTGTAACGTTTCCTAAGGAGAGGCCTTGCTTCAAGAAGCTCTTCCCGCAATGAAGGAATCATGTTGCGCCAAACGAGTATCGACACCAGTGGTTGAAAGGCAGCTTGTACAGCCCGGTTATCGAGATTCGATGCAGCATCAATCAGTAAGCACAGACCTGCCGATCTGACTCGGAAGGATAAGTCTCTGTTGAGCGCAGCATGAAGGATATGCTCGATTAAATATCCTATCGGATCGTCTTCACCTGATCCATCCGACGCTACCAACTTCTGGAACGTGGTGTGCCCTTTGGATCTTTTCTCAGCAAACAAGAAACATATAAGTATGCTTGATTCCAAGCTGGCGGAGCTGTTATAGTGCGGCCAGAGAGTGTCTTCGAAATATCGAGTATTGTCCAACTGAGCCAACTGCTTCGTCGGGAAGCCCTTACTGAGCAAGTCATCATATACAGCTTTGACACTACTCGCATGATTACTGCGCTGCATTTGAAGGTTTCAGTGAGTCACCAGCAACATTGGCGCATAAAGCACATGTAGCGCGAGTGGATGAATAATTTTGGTTGTCTATTAGAGCTACCGAACAGAACTGTGGAGCAGCCACACAAACTTTATTGATTATACAAAGTGCAGAGTTAAAGTTCGCATGATATGTATTATGCACGATTACGGACTACAAACGGGCTCGGTCCTGCCCTGTGGAAGGGGATATGATGGCCACCAGAGCACCAACTCCGACTGCTTCTCCCTCCTTGATATTCGCAACCTCCGAGATCTTACCAGCAAATGGTGACCTGACATCGAGTTCCATCTTTCCTTGCCGAAAGATTGCTATAGTCTCGGCTTCACTCACGAGATCGCCAGGATCAACCAGTATTTCTACCAGAATGCCCGAGAATGGTAAGCCGATGTGGGAGCGATCCATAGGATCTGCCTTTTTGTGATCCGATGATCCTACAGTCTTTTTGACTTGCAAGGTCCTCGTCTCTCCGTTGATGGATATTTCCGCGGAGAGGTGAACTGGAAAATTGTTCTTCAGGATTTTCTCTACTTTCAAGGCTACGGGGGTCTCTTCTGTCCGATTCTTCCCTGACAATGTCCACGAGAAAGAATCCCCTTTCTTGAACAAACTACTCTCCGGAGCAATGGTGGAGATCTTCTTCTCAGCACTCGAACTGCGTTGGCCTCTGAGGCCTGTACGGAGCAACATGGCAGCGCCATTACGTGCAAGTGACTGAATCATTTCCGGATTAGCGAGAGAAGTGATATCGGCTGTTCCTTGTTGCCGCATCAAGGGACTTGCGAGTATGCCCAGTAAGAGTGTATGGTTCGTTGAGAGCTCATCAAGTTCGACCAATTTTAGTGCATAAATAGCTTTCTGTAATGCAAGAGGATATGACGCGGCAGTCGTGATAACCTTCGCCAAAAGACTGTCATACTCATCGGTCGCAGTGTATGTATCGGTCGGTCCCAAATTCGACAAGACAGAATCTACACGTATCCCCGCGCCAGCCGGTAGAATACCAGCCTTCAGTGCACCATGGCTTGGCAAGTAAGTCTCGGGGTCTTCTGCGTTTAGGCGACACTGGATGCTGACACCTCGAGCGTCCTCCGGTACGACCAAATCTGCTATATTTCGCTTTCGAAGTATGATTTCGAACAAGAGCTGTACAAGGTCTACGCCTGAGATCTGCTCAGTCACAGTGTGCTCCACCTGAAGTCTAGGGTTACATTCCATGAAGAAGAAGCCTCCCGTCCGACTCTCCACTAAGAATTCAAAAGTGCCCAAGCCTACATACTTCACATGCTTGGCTAACTTGATTGCAGCTTCCTCGAGCCGGGCAATATGCGACCGAGGTAAAGAACTGGGCGCGATCTCGATGAGCTTTTGAAACTTGCGCTGCAATGAGCACTCTCGTTCGAAGATGGTTTTGACATTACCATACCGGTCGGCCACAATTTGAACTTCGATATGCTTGAAGCCCTCGAGTGCCGCCTTTTCCACGAAAACTTGCCTCGAAGGGCTTTCATTTATGGCTTCCTCAAAGAGCGTTGGTACTTCGCTCACTTGACGGACTAACCGGATACCCCGTCCCCCACCACCATCAAGGGCCTTGATCATGATCGGAAGACCGACCTGCTTTTCGAAAGCCAAAATATCCTTCACATTCTTTACGCGCCTCGAAGGCAACATCGGTATCTCAAGCTGAGCTGCAATCTGCTTGGCAACTGCTTTGTCACCAAGACTAGCCAAGACCTCCGGAGAAGGTCCAATGAAAAGAAGTCCTTCGTCTTTACATCGTTGAGCAAAATTCGAGGATTCCGAAAGATAGCCATATCCCGGAGCTATGGCGTCCGCTTTCGTCTCTTTCGCGATACTTATGATGCCTTCAATATTCATGAAGGTTGCTGCGGACGATATCTGCACTGCATGTGTCGCGAATCGTGCATGTAAGTTGTCCGTGGAGGTATGTATTGCGATTGACTCAATGTCGAGTTCTGCTAAAGCCTGTATGAGCCTTACGGCGATCTCTCCGCGATTAGCGACAAGTACTTTCATGCTTCAGTGCATTCTCCAGCAAAGACGATGCTCAGTGAGAATGGTATTTTTAGTGCGTTTCAAATGGCCCCGCGGCTCAACTTTGATTGCGGGGTATCTTCGAAGGCTACTGCTACTACCGCCGACAAGAGTAAAAGGTCATTTTGATCTCGTCACTGCTTCGGCTAATATGTCGAGTGGATCTTCGCGTGGTCGCAAGTCGAATTCATGGCAACCCGTGCTAGACCGTATGGATCAGGTGAAGAGCCTGTCTCAAACACCTCCTACTTCATCTCGAGGATACCAGAACCATGTAAAGAATGGCAAATTATGGGTTAGAGACCGCATCAAGCTTCTCGTTGACAAAGGTACCTTTGGAGAGGTCGGAAGTATCACCGGGACACCTGTGTTCACGCCAATGACGAATAATCTCGAATCATTCATTCCGACAAATTTCTTGGCTGGACTAGCACGACTCGGTGGACGTCGTGTTGCCATTGCTGCTGACGATTTTACCATTCGTGCAGGTCACGCAGATGGAGCCTTGTATGAAAAAGCAGCGTATATCGAACTCCTTGCACAGTCTCTCTACCTACCACTTGTAAGACTCATTGATGGTTCATCTGGAGGCGGTTCGGTGGCCGTGTATCGCGACATGGGTTTCACGTACGTGCCACCATCTACTGGTGCGGGATGGACCACCATGATTGATTCGCTCTCGGTGATACCCGTTGTTGGAGTCATACTCGGTCCTGCTGTCGGTCTCGGTGCCGCCAAAGTCAGCACAACACATTTTAGTGTCATCTGCCGAGGAATTGGAAGTCTTTTCAATGCTGGTCCAGTGGTCGTTGAGAAAGCAGGTATAGAAGAAGGCCTCACTAACGCAGATCTCGGTGGCCCTGGTGTGGTCTGTACAAATGGTGCTATTGACAATTTCGGCGAGACTGAAGCGGAATGTTACCACATTGTAAGACAGTTTCTGAGCTACATGCCATCTTCTGTACTCAGTCTACCGCCTCGACTCTCTTATACGCCACTCACCAAGGACGAGCAGCTTAATCGTGCCAAGATGCTAGATGAAGCAATCCCAACAAGGAGAACTCGTGGTTATGCAATCTACCCAATCATCAAGAACCTTTTTGACGTTAATTCATTCTTTGAAGTTGGGCCTGCGTGGGGATCTCCAGCAATCACTGGGTTTGCCAGACTGCGAGGCCTGCCGGTCTCTGTGATTGCATTCAACGTAGAATCTCCGTCACTAGGAGCACTGACGGCTTCCGCCGCACACAAGCTGAAAAGACACATGGATCTTTCGTCTCTGTTTGGCTTACCTGTGGTTCAACTCGTTGATATGCCTGGTTTTGCCATTGGTAGTCAGGCCGAACGAGAAGGAACCATGCGTGCTGGTGTGGAGTGCATAAAGTCATACTATGCATCGACGGTACCACTATTCAACATCATCCTCCGAAAAGTCTATGGCATTGCAGGAGCATTCTTGGTGGACAACAAATTGCCACACTACCGCCTCTCTTGGCCGAGTGGAGAGTGGGGCAGTTTACCGCTCGAAGGAGGAATCGAAGCGGCCTTTGCGCATGACCTAAAAAGTGCCTATAAAAAAGACGGGAAAGCAGGGTACGATGCATTGATGGCCAACCTGCAAGCCGAATTCAAAGTCCTCGCGGACCCTCTTCGCACGGCCATGAGCTTCAACATGGAGGAAATCGTCCGACCAAGTCTATCTCGCGGCATTGTGGCAGAATGGACAAAATTGATGTACGATACTGTTTTGCCACAAAGGTTGAGACGAGTCCAAGCAAAAGTGGACATGACTGCGAAGATGTAGTATTGTATTTACAGTCTCGATAACGGTATGGTTTCTTCGCGCAGATTGCCAATGTACATACATGGCACGTCTAGGATTCAATGGCTGGCCGTGATAAAGTTAAAAACCTAGCATAATCGCAAGTGATACTCAACAATTTGCCTTGCTCCAAGACGAGCAGAATATGCTTTGAGCTAGTTGTCAACGGTACGTCCTATAACGTACACATGACTCTCGTGCGGCTTGACATGTACACCAACACGCCCGAAAATAACGGAAAGAGAGCAAAAACAATACACTAGTTAGCCTAGCCTAATGCAAGAGTGCTCACAGTCTTGCTTCGTGAGTCATAGAATACTCGACATATTCGGGATACCACATTTCCTCGTCCACAATACGATCGACCTGATCGTCCTTGATAATACGACCATAGCGTAACTTCATGGCTTCCCGCACTACGGCCTTGGCTATCGTAGCAGAGACGATACGTAGATCTTGAGTTCTCGGATAGATTGCACCAGTGCTGAATCGCTCCTGAGAGACGCACTCTGCCATCGCGTCAGCTGCCACGAGAAACATTGAGTCTGTAATGATCCGAGACGTCGAGACCATGCTGCCGAGTCCAACACCGGGGAAGATAAAGACATTGTTGCCCTGACCAATCGTGTAAGTTTTGCCTTTGTACTCGACAGGATCAAACGGACTTCCTGAGCCGACAATACCCTTGCCATCAGTCCATCGAATGGCCTCCTCGGCAGTGCACTCTGCGAGCGAGGTAGGATTCGAGAAAGGAAGAATGACAGGTCGGTCACAGTGCTTGGCCATTTCCCTGATCGCTTCTTCAGTAAATGATCCACCCACAGCCGTCGTTCCTACGAGTACTGTAGGCTTTACTTTGGTGATAACTTCTACGAGATCGGCATCGCCCGTGAAGCCATAGTGGTCCATCTCTCGTTTTTGCAAGGCAACCTGAGTCTTTTGTGGATTCGCATCTACCCCTGCTCGACCCTTGTAGACAAGCCCTTTGGAGTCCAAAAATACCATTTTCTTGGCAATTTCTTCCTCGGAGATACCAGCTCTTTCGAAACCAACTCGACACAGGTCAGAGATTCCTACTCCAGCAGTACCGGTACCCAAAAACACAATTCGTTGGTCCTCCAGGGTTGTGTTGAGATTCTTCATGGCAGCAAGAATGCCTCCAAGTGCTACCGCAGCGGTTCCTTGGATATCGTCATTGAAGGAAGGTAGTCTATACCTGTACTTTTCAAGGATGCCAAAGGCCGTGCTGGAGTGGAAATCTTCCCACTGCACGATACACTTGGGATAGACTTCCTGCACAGCCGTGACAAAAGCTTCAATAAACTGGTCATATTTCTCGCCTCTCAATCGTTCTTTCCGATATCCAGCGTAGTATGGGTCTTTCAGTAGTGTTTTGTTATTGGTGCCGACATCGAGACTGATTGGCAAGGTGTGAGAGGGATGAATACCTCCACCAGAAACGTAGAGAGAAAGCTTTCCAATAGGGATTCCCATACCTAAAAGATCAGCCAAATATTCATGGATTTCATTATATACACGTTGCCACCGAAGTCACTTACCACCTGCGCCTTGATCTCCGAGACCAAGAATTCGCTCATTGTCAGTGACGACAATCAGGCGTACGTCTGCATTCGGTGAGTGTCGCAAGACTTCTGGGATACAGTCAATATCATCTGGCGTAATCCATAGTCCTCGCGTTCGTCGGAAGATATGCGAATATAATTGACATGCCTTGCCTACAGTAGGAGTGTATATGAGAGGCATCATCTCAGCGACATTCTCCACAATCGTCCTGTAGAAAAGAGTCTCATTTCGGTCCTGGAGCGCGGATAGTCCAATGAACTTTTCGAGCGGGTCGTCTTTCGCTCTAACTCTTTCCAGTTCGAGGTGAACTTGCTCCTCAATTGATAGGTGCGTTTTGGGAAGTAGACCTTCAATCTCAAAGTCTCTGCGTTCTTCAGGTGTGAACCTATAACGAGGTCAGCCAACGTTATGGATGATGTGAGACTGGTCTAACGCAGTGTCCTTATTGTATAAAGGATGGTAGAGTAATCGAAAACCCTTGAGACCTATAGGCAATTGCAACTTCTTATGCTCCTTGGCAGATACCTCCCTACTTGCAGTCACATCTTTCTCTTCTGCATAAGTTTGCGTTTGATCAACATGACCTGGTGGATTGCGATCTTGTACTTCGAATTTGGGCATGACTCTCTGCGCAGTGGAGTACAATTTAGTAGTGGTAGCAGCTGCTGGTTTGAATTGTCGTAGTAAGTTCTTGTGCATACAAGTCCGCTGGACTTGCTTTATTTGGCGACAAAAGGATGCCGTCATATGGCCGCTTCCAAGTTCAATGCCGGGAGACTCCGGCACAAATAATTCTGCGCCCGACTTTCTGCCGCAGCACACAAGCTCAAGGACTCGCAAAGACCCACATGCATACATTCGTTGCACTTGCTCATCCAGCTCACTCTGCATCATGAACAGTAAATCTAATTCATAGACTTACGCATAAAGGTACATGACTCAGATGGACATTTACAGTTGATCAGTACTTGTGACACACGTTAAACTCAGGTATTTCCATGGCAGCGGCACAGGTCCGCGCGGGCCCGGAGTCCGACCGAGTGACGTGGGATAAGCTTGGCAAGTGCCACTCGCATGTATTTCTCGCAGTTTGTGTGAGACAATGTGAGCTTCACTCAACTCACTTCGGATTGTCGGTACAGATGTCGAACCCCGACGGGTCTGATACATGCCTTCAAAAATGTTCTATAAATGTGCTACGCCATGTTTTCTGCTTGCTTTCATATTCCCAAAAAGGCTTCTAGCTGAGCGAGCCATAGCTACTAGCGCTTCTGTAGAGTCTGAAGTTTCCGCCAGAGACTCCTTCGCCAGATAGCTCAGAAATTCTGATGTTGCAATACATGTGTCCATATTAGACCGTTTGATCTGGCTTACAGAGCTTAAAAGCTTCTCTCGTGAAATGTTGTTCTTGATATGACCCAGTAACGAGGTTTGAAAGGTGTTACACCATTTTTCGAGTGCATCAATACCTTCTATTCGTGTCTGGTATTCCGAGCCGTCTTGTATAGAGATCTTTGACTTATGTTCAATCACTGTGAAATGATCTTCAATAAAGCTTGCAATTTTAGCACGCAACTCGTCAGAAGCAGTCTCGTATATGTGGTGTAGAACTTGATGACCTTCACTACTTGCATATTCGTGTTGTGCATGTTTCTGTGACATCGTTGAAGACAGTGCATAGACCAACATCTTCTGGGTGAGTTCATCATTTTCCGTACTGATCCGGCTCAATAACTGTGCTTGGATAGGAATATTGTTGGGTAAAGCAAGTATGGCATTCTCATTATTCTGCAGAGCAGATCCAAGAACTAAAGCCGCTTTTTGTCTGCATTGAGCAGAAGACGATTGCATAAAATGCAGTAAACGTTCGAGCCCGTTGAAGTTCGATGCCTCTACAATTTGGATACCAAACTCTAATTCGTGAGCTAAATCCTCCAATACATCGAGTGCCTTTTCGACTGATGCACTACAACTATTTTCCAGACTGAGATGTGCCAAGGCATCACTGACTTTTGAGCGTTCTGTTCCCGGCAAGGGTTTCGTGGGAGGAAAAGGCTTCGATATTGGTTCGGCATTAATCTTCGTCTCCTCATGCGCTATCTCGCCGGGAATAAGTGCCAGGTCATTGATGCTATCTTCCTCGTTTATTTCCTCAGGGAGCAGTAGGCGCGCTTCCTTCACGCCTGTTTGCATATTGATCTTGACTTGCAGGCCGGGCGGTATCGATTGGTCATCATGTATAATGGCAAACTCAGTAGTAGGCAGGAAAACTGCAGGATAACACTGGGTGCCATGACAAATAACTTTGCCAGTCGAATCTTGCGATTGACCAAGTCCGAGATTGACCAAGAGTAACACGAGCACAAAGCACCATTTCATCGTGACGCTAAGAAGTAGACCTTTGCTGATCAAATGCCTGGCATTCCTTCCTTACAAATCGTGCCTGCACCACTTGACAATCTTGATGTGCTGGCATATCTGCAGAGGTCAACAGCATTGCCCGTGTGGACGCGGCACTTTGATTCGATGTGGGGTGCTCGTGGCTGAGGAGTCGATTCATAAATGACCCGCGAGTACCAGTTTCCAATATAGGCTGTACAAGCTTAGGCATCTATATCTATAAAGAACTAAAGTAGAAAGCACAAGGCCTTTACAGAATATTTGATTTAATGAGAGGAAACACTGGTTCTGCTAGATAGGCAGAATCCAATTACCGCGTTTCGTCAAAAGACTACTCGTCTGCCACAAATGCTGCAATCATTTGGTACAAGAACCAGAAGAACATGAACATCTACAGAGTCAGTATGTGATTGCATACAGATTGATCGTGTACTAACGTAGAAGCCGAGCTTCGCAAACGACTCCCGTTGATGTCTGCTGAGAGTTCTAAAAATTTCAGTGGCATCAAGCTGCCATTCCTTCTTGACGAATTTGTTTGCGTTCCAGGCCATTAGAGGCGCACTGAATGCAAAAGAGACCCAGTTCCCGGACAGAAGAAGCATTATTGCGAGAAACGCTTGAAACAGTGCTTCAGGCAGTATGTATGGATTAAGCCGATTGACCAAGTCGATAGGGTTCAGATAGTCAGAAGCTAAATCCTGGTACATGATGGTGAAGAAGACTTGCGAGAACAGTAGAACGAGGTTGAACACCAGCGCGACTAGGAAAAATACACCTCCCATGTCGAGGATACGTTGTGATTCAGAACCCTTGGTGTTTGCAAAGTGATGATACACAAATTTGAGTGGCTCGAATAGCTATCAGTGAGTGCCCCTTTAGCAGTCAAAACAGAACTACAGATTGTATAGAAGGGGCCGACAGTACGTTCTACCACGATCAAAATACATACGTGTGACATGTTCGAAACCAACGCACGAAGGTCGTATCTTTAAACGACGATTTCTGTCTGACCCCTTCTCTATAATTCCGAGTCCTCTCTGCAGATGCTTAGTAGTATGGTGAAACGTACATGCACGAGTGAAATTCAGCTCAGATATAGGGAGAGATCGGAGAGATCCGCATGTATTGGATGAGCTAATCTTCCCTCATTATGTAGCACTGCCCTTGTGTTTTGTCGACCAATGCTCACCCTCCATCTAATCTTTCAGGATCTGCACATTGCTCGTGCCTCACAGACTTCGCCCTGTTCGACGCCGTTTTTGTACCTGATCTGCTACGCCCGAAATCTCATGGACGGAGTCTTGATCACAAGATCTTGTCACACTGCAAAGCATGTTTTCTGTGCAAACAGACATCGGAAAATCCGCTTGTGTACTCACTAACCTCCGTTGTCGGCGGTGCTTTCGCAGGTCCGAGAAACGCACAGGCTCACTACAAAGTCAGCATCACATCGGGACATTAAGAGGCTTGGTCAGACATGTTTTTCTCAGCAAGCAAGGCACCCTGTTTGTCCTCTGCAATGCCACGAAAAGATACGGAATATGTCTCATTCTTTTGTGTTTCAAGCATGCCTTCACTGGACGAGCTTTGGGCTAACCCAGAGTGTGGGTCTGAACCTGTCGCTTCTTCAGAAGCGCAGTCTGCCGGCAGTCGTGAACGGATGTGAGCAATATGACCTTCGAGGTCATTCAAAATACTGAATTGATTCGCAAGCGTCATCGACTAATATTGTCAGATGCGACGACAACTCTCGGAGAAGACTTACGAGATTCTCTATCGTTGCTCTCTGCTCCTGGACGATGAGAGTTAGTGACGCAATGCTTTTGTTTTGTGCTTCCATGATTTCGAGAACAGGACGGAAGTCGATTGTGGGTTTGATAGCCTCGGGAATCTCTAGCGACAACTTTTTGAGCCAAAATATCATTTCTAGCGCACGAGGGTCGTCTTGCGCTAGCCTTATAGGTGGTGCGTCTGTCATATTTGCGTGTTTTACTGCTTTTGTAAGTGCTGCCTCAGCGAGAGCTGTGCCTTGTAGCTAGATTGCCACACAAGGAGACCTCGCCGAGATTTATGTAATCGATGTTGCCTTGAGGATGGTATCAGGCGTGGAGATGTGTCACACTCTGGAGCTCATATCATAGGATCATGCTTGCAACTCGAGCACAGTCAAGGTTTTCAGAATCTACACAAATCGGAGTTGAGGTGCATCTTCCCGCATTATCACATTTTACGAGAAGGTAACGTTAGTGTACGGGGACTCAACGGTGCAGTGCCGTGGCGTGCTAACAGTTCATTGAATTCATGTTTGGCTCAAGAGTTTGGCGGACATGGCGCAATATTGCTGTGAACGTGCACGTTCACAACAAACCTATAGATCTGTAGGATGACTTAACAAAGGCAAAATCAACTGTGATTGTGTCCTACTATCGAGACGTTTTCGTAGTGTCAACCACTTCACGGCGGTGCAATATGTAGATACGTATACAACACTAGTAC
Source organism: Taphrina populina JCM 22190 (assembly GCA_000836195.1). NCBI lineage: Eukaryota > Fungi > Ascomycota > Taphrinomycetes > Taphrinales > Taphrinaceae > Taphrina > Taphrina populina. The sequence continues at coordinate 253,851 of DF820094.1, forward strand.
TGTGGAGATGCTCATGCATAAGATCTGCATCAAAAGACTTCAAGGCAACTCCTTTGCGAACTCGTCGTTACGTAAAGCGCACTGGCGAACACGTTTGGTATTGCCAATAGTGGTCTTTGCGAAATTACACCAGTCGCCAGTCGTACTCAAAGGATATATATGGCTATGCATCGATCCGATCGACAGACGCGTGTTCGGGAATTTCGGCGGAGCTCAGTCCCAAATTCGCTGTGATTTTGCACCACACACTTCATGCAAATGAAAAAACCCTATGTGATGGGCCTTAGAATAAACGCTACCTTGCCATACGCTCAAAGAAAGATGAATTAGACCAGAAGAGAGCCAGCAACTCAATGAAGATGAACACTTGGAATCTCGTTAACCTGAACAATATGAAAGAAGAACCATTATTGAATCTGAGGTCCCACTAGCTCTCTTTCCAATCTAATTCATCATTCACCTGAGCATGGTTGGCGACCCACACAGTCCACACGTCATCGCTTGGTGTACCAGATTTTCATATCCGGGCCTGAGGTATCTGTATGAAGAAGAACACATGGTAATTCAAGCATTAGAGCATATGGTAGAGTAAAGTCTACAGAATATGATATTGAGAGAGCGCACCCACCTAGCGGTATCTCGGCATTGCGGCTTATATTGAGCCGCTAGGACAAACACGGGTCATATATATATATATATATATATGACGCATGATTCTTCTATTCTTCTACACGACAATCTCTCCACAGAGCTAGGTCCTGGATCCGAAATATTTGTCCGAAATACCAAGCGGTCTTCCAAGCTTGCAAGTTTCACAGAGCTGCATTTACCGGTATCATTGGCCCTCCCGGCGACATCTAACCAATTAAAAAAGCTATTGCACTCCAACTTCCAGGTATTATGACATGCTGGAACACGCTAGCTACAGATATCCCAGCAAATCTCACCGGATGCCACTATCGTGCTAGGACGTACAGACTATTACGTCTCAATTTCTTTCTTAGACTTATCAGTTTTGTACACGTGTAGTCACATATCAGCTAGTATCCGTCTGCTGCAAGTTAGCCAGATTTATGTTGGATTCAAGCCGTCATCTGCTATAACCTTGCTACGTACACAGTTTTTATCCCTTCTACAGCCTTGTTTCTCAGTAGACATCTAAGACTGAGCTGACTCTGCCTGCCAGTTTGTTAATGGTGTGACCCCATTTACCTAGCTTTCGATCGTGCATAGACGTAACAGGATTTCTATTTCATCGTATAAGAGGTGAGCGGCACTGCGGCTGCAGACTGTCAAACATCGAAAGTAAACATATTGCACGTGCACACTTTCAAAAAGTTTTCTGCTCCTCCAAGCGACTCAATGAAAAGCACTTTTCAAATACAAACCAGAATCATCAAACAACCAGTCCTTATAAGAATCCTTTCTTTAAATCAAAAAAGAAATGGGAGGCACTAGAGAACAAAAGGCCGAGTATTTTGAGAAGCTCAAGACCCTTGTCGAGACATACAAGTCATGTTTCATTGTGACTGTCGACAATGTTGGATCCCAGCAGATGCATCTCATCCGAAAGTCATTGCGAGGTGAGGCTGTTGTCCTGCTCGGAAAGAACACCATGATCCGACGTGCTCTACGTGGATTCGTGTCCGACATTCCAGAGCTCGAGCGATTGGTTCCTCTTGTCCGTGGAAACATGGGATTCGTCTTTACGAACGGTGATCTCAAGGACATCCGCGAGAAAATTGTCAACAACACTGTTGCCGCTCCAGCTCGTGCTGGTGCCCTTGCTCCTCTCGATGTATTCATTGAGGCTGGAAACACTGGTATGGATCCTTCGAAGACGTCCTTCTTCCAGGCTCTTGGAGTTCCAACCAAGATTGCTCGAGGAACCATTGAAATTGTTTCTCAGGTTCAAGTCGTTACCAAGGGCACCAAGGTCGGTGCATCCGAGGCTACTTTGCTCAACATGCTTAACATCTCTCCATTCACGTATGGTATGAAGGTAGCTACTGTGTACGACAACGGTCAGGTCTTTGCTCCAGAAGTTCTCGACATCACTGAAGATGTCCTTCTTGGTCAGTTCATGTCAGCTGTTCGAAATGTCGCTTGCATTTCCTTGGCTGCCAAATATCCAACTATTGTCAGTGTTATGCACTCCGTCATCAACGCTTACAAAAACCTCCTCGCCGTCTCAATCGCTACCGACTACACTTTCGAGGGTTCTGAGAAGGTGAGCCTTATCATCACGAAACGTCCTGTCAGCCCAATCAGTCATGATGAATCACGTGATGATTTCTATAATGATAGGAAGAGTCTGATCTATATGAAAGACAACATACATTCATTACTGAGATTCACCATGACTGCACGGCTGATGTGCATTTCGGCCAACCTTGTTCAGATTGCTAATTGGGATAGATCAAGGAATACCTTGCAAACCCTGAGGCTTTCGCTGCTGCTGCCCCAGCCGCTAGTAGTGAAAGTGCCCCGGCAGCTGAAGAGGCTGCCGCTGCCCCTGCCGAGGAGGAAGAGCAGTCCGATGAGGACATGGGTTTCGGACTCTTTGACTAAGCTCGACTTAGGTAGGTCTGTCTACAGTGTAACGTCTATCTTGAATCTCACGCATTGTACACTGTCTATGAACGTATCCTTTCTCCGTCATGAGCTTGTGTACATCTACGTGATGCTACGTCCCAACATGTTAATACGCCAACTTGAGCTTCATAAATGATCATCCCTTGACAGCAGAAATATTTGCACGGGATTGCCGAGCGCGTCAATCTGGATTCTGAGTGGTTCCTTGGCTACACGCATCTCGTCGTTACACTTGCACAAACACACACGCAAGGCTTCCATAAATCTGTCGCCATCATAGCAGTTGTGCCTTTCGGCTTCCTGGTAGAAGTTTCAACAGGATTCACAGAAACATGAGTGCTGGTGAGGTTCGAAACAGAGGAAAAAAGACTCCCATAGTCTCGCCATTGAAGGAAAGCAGCAATACTGCTAGCATAGGAAAGGTTAGAATTTGGCAATGCTGCAAAGACGATCACTTATTCAAGTAGACTCTTACGAAGCCGCTATTGAGCACAGATAGGCAATTCTCTAGGGCTTGGTCTATTGCGTTTGCGATAACTACAGCACTTGCTTTTGCGACTCGATTCTACAAAATAGATTTTCCCGCTGAGGTAGTGTTCGATGAGGTTCACTTTGGCAAATTTGCCAGCTACTACCTGCAACGTACTTACTTTTTCGACGTTCACCCACCCTTTGCTAAATTGAGCTTGGCTTTCGCTGGCTGGGTCATCGGTTACGATGGACACTTTCTCTTTGACAACATCGGAGACTCTTACCTCAAAAATAACGTGCCATATGTTGGTCTGCGAGCTTTTCCTGCCATTCTCGGTAGTCTGACAGTCCCAATTGTGTTCATGATCATGAAGGACTCAGGATATGGTTTACCAGCAACTGTCATTGCCACGAGTATGGTCCTTTTTGATAATGCTCACATAGCTGAGGATCGTTTGATTTTGTTAGATGCTATGCTGGTTTTCAGTATGGCCTCAGCCATATATTCATATATTCGTTTCTATAAACACAGGCATGTACCTTTCACTAGAGGCTGGTGGCAGTGGCTTCTATTGACTGGGCTTGCCTTGTCAAGCGTCATGTCAACAAAATACGTCGGACTCTTCTCTTATGTGACTATCGGGGCTGCCGTAGCGATCGACCTCTGGGAATTACTGGATATCAAACGTGGTTTGACAATGAGGCAATTTGGTAAACACTTCTTTGCACGTCTCACGGGTCTGGTGATTATACCTTTTCTGATCTATTTGTTCTGGTTCTGGGTACATTTTGCCGTGCTTAATCGTTCAGGCCCCGGAGATGATTTCATGTCTCCAGAGTTCCAGGAGACTCTTGCTGACAACTTGATGACACTCGAGTCCACCCCAATCAATTATTACGATGTGTTGACCCTTCGACATCGAGAAACCAAGGCGTACTTGCACTCACATCTGGCGAACTACCCACTTAGATATGATGATGGCCGCGTATCTTCAGCCGGTCAGCAAGTTACAGGCTACCCTTTCAATGACACGAACAACCACTGGCAAATTCTGCCTTCTATACCTGGTCCGGAAGCCGAAAAACTTAATGTTCGTGTTATGAACAATGCTGTGGTCAATTTTCGACATGTGCTCACAAACACCTACTTACTTACACATGATGTGGCATCTCCAAATTATCCCACTAACCAGGAATTCACCACTGTGTCGCCGGAATTAGCCGCTGGCGAAAGGAATGCAGATGTTCAATTTCAGCTGCAATTCGTAAGTGGCAAAGTTGGTCAGGAGCTCCGGACCAGAGCTGGAATGTTCAAGTTGATTCACGTTCCCACCAAGGTCGCTATGTGGACCGATGCGGCACCCCTACCAGAATGGGGTTTCAAACAACAGGAGATCAATGGTAACAAGAAAATTGTCGACTCATCGAACATTTGGTACCCAGAAAGTATTGAGGGCTTGACAGATTCATCCCGTCTTCAAGTTGAGAAGAAACAGCTGAAAAGATTACCATTCCTAAAGAAGTACCAGGAATTACAAGGTGCTATGTTTCACCACAACAATCTTTTAACGTCTTCACACCCGTATGCAACACAACCCATACAATGGCCATTCTTATTAAGAGGTGTTTCGTTCTGGACCAAAGACGAAGGACAGCACCAGATCTACCTGCTTGGAAATCCTTTTGGTTGGTGGCTGTCAATCTCCGTGACAGCAATTCTTGTTGGGGTCTTTGCTGCTGATCAAATTACCAGACGTCGTGGAGAAGAGACGATCTCAGCCACGACACGGAAAAGGTTGTACAACTCAACAGGATTTTTTGCATTATGTTGGGGAGCGCATTACTTCCCATTTTATCTCATGGGAAGACAGCTTTTCCTGCATCATTATTTGCCTGCCCATCTGGCATCATCGCTGGTCACAGGTGCAATGGTACAATTTATCTTCTCGAGAATTGGTCGCAAACCGATCTCAGTACTGCTTATCTCCGACGCGAAGCGAGAAAAAAGCACGAGCCCTTTGACTGAACGTGATGAGAACAGCCTTATCGCTTGGTTTGTGACTGGCGTCATCGTTTCTTGCTTGGTGATCTCTTTCCTGTATTTCGCGCCGGTCACATACGGTACTCCCGGTTTGACTGTGCAAGGAGCCCTTGGTAGAAAATTATTGGACACTTGGGACATGCATTTCCTCAAATGATAATATGTGTCGCAAATCAGGATGGAAACAACAAGGTAATTATTATTACATACATTTATGCCACTACTTACCATTGATACATTCCATACACAATTGAGATTTGGCTTCCGTGGTCGACCATTTCTGCATTAGCTATGAGTACTTTGTGCTCAGTGCTCGGGACGACAAGCCCATCATAAAATTTGCGCCTAATTTAATTGGTGCCCGATGTCAAAGTCTGAAACCTAGATAGAAGACATATATACTCCGCAACGTAAACACATTTGTGAACTTTAGGAGTACCTCCTTATTGCATACTATAGTTTACTCTTTGAATATCGAGAGAGACTACTGAATCCGCGTCTGTCATATAATCGATCGGACTTCTAGGATTCAATCGCCACGATGATGCGAGCCTCTTGTTACCGCCACGCGTCCTTGACCGGGAAGAAATCGACAATTCTCACCAACAGCAGATCATTGTCTAGTTTGAGTGCTTTGAGATATGCTTGGCGTCCTTCGCCTATGCCTTCAGGACCTCCGGTAAACCAGAACTTTGCGGATGCATCGGAAGAACCAGTCTTTGGGCGGCGCGCGCGTATGGGACTCTTGGTTGCAATTGGTGTTACTGCAATCAACGGATATGTCTGGTATTCATGGACACTGGCGAGTTCTATGGCTGGTAGAGGTGATACTTCGTTATTGAATTACATGTCTGAAAACTTTACTTGTTCTCGCAGGAATTACAATGAAGGACGGTGGTGGACAGTTGTGACGAGCGGATTCTCACATATCCAATTTTGGCACTTCTTGGCCAACACTATCGGTGTTCTTTCGTTTCTCCCTACAGTGATTGGTAGGATTGGTCCTATCTCGGGATTGACAACGTATCTCGGATGTATTGTCGGTGGGTCTGCTGCCTCCTTGTACACTTCGGGCCAATGGAAAAGCACGGAGGTTGGATCACGCACATCGTTCTCATCCATATTCTCCGCTCCGAAGCTTGAGAGGATGGATACTCCCGGATTGGGAGCGTCTGCCGGTGTTTTGGGTCTTTTCACCTTTACAACATTGCTTGCACCAACCGCCACAGTATCTATCTTCTTCATTCCATTTCCCGCTTGGCTGGCCTGGGGCCTGCTCACATGTGTCGATTCGTATTGTGCCTTCTCTCCTGAAGGGCGAAGGAAAATGATTGAACTCACGGGAGTTCAGATGGGCCATGAGGCCCATCTTGGCGGATCTGCAACTGCTCTAGTAGCCAGCCTTTTGTTGATGCCAAAGTTCTGGCTTCGGCGATAAATATTGATGCTTCTGTTTCATACAAGACTTGTGTGCATAATTTGGGAACGAAATATCGAAGTTGGTGCGAGAGCCGGTGCGAGAGCCAATTGCAGTGGCTGGTTGTCGTCCAAGATAAATTCGACACAGCCTTCACCCCTTTTACGTGCTTTTTAAGATCGGTAAGAGACGGGCTACCACAAATTAACATTCACTGCCACCACCGGGCGGCTTGTTGCTATCCAAATCATTCACGAGACCTACTGCAATAGACTAGAGCGATCTGACAGTTTTGATGTCCATGTCAAGATTGACGAGAGTCTTGGCACACCATCACTAAGTTTGCTCCGATTGTTCTGTTCGCAAGAATAAGTTATGTCACATAGATGCAAAGCCAGGCAGGATGCAGATATAACACTACTCTAGATGCAATTCTGAAAGAATGAGATGCGATGCGCGTGTTCAGGAATGCGGTTCGCAACCACCAAAGAGAGACTCTAGATTTTTGTCTTCAGATGCAGCCATTTCCGGTATTTGGAATACGACTTTTGAAGTGGAACACGGGAAGTGCTGAACGGTTGGTTCTTGGCGCGCATACATGAACGACATGTTGTTTCTTGCTACTGTTGTCACTAAAGGCTATGCATAGATCAGATGACCACTGCAAGATCACACTGTGAAGGGTAGAATCTACCCTTCAATCACGAGGACAAATCTTTGATCGACTGGACAGCTGCTATGTGCATCATGTTGGGCTTGGAGGCGCCAACAACTCTGTTCCGTCTATTCTGAGGTTCAGGCCGTTCCTGCAATCCTCGATACGAGCAGCTCGTGCGTGGACAATGGTGGGGGCCAAATCACCCGTGCTACGCGTAAGCAAAGACTGGTGGACGTGAAGTCGTAGCTAGAGACACTGCTTTGATTGAGCGTATTTTTCACGCTCAAATCTTGTATGATAATGAGATAGATGGTATCATCCATGACCTCGCCCTACATGCAGTTGGAATGCAACACTTCTGTCAAACGTCAAAATATATGCACAATCCACATATTAATGGCTGAACAGCCGCTACTCTAATACGCTCCCGCGCTTATCGACCGTCTAATTGCGCCATTCCCCTGCTCTGCCGGCAAGTTAAGCCTCTTTCAAAAGACACCACGGGATGTGATTCGTATTGTGCCAATCATTCTTCCTTGTGCTAGACACGGCTCAATGCTGGACTTGAGGAGGTACGAGATCAAACTTATATAAAGGCTTGCGAAGTTCTCAAAGAAATCAGTTTGTTCAGATAGCAGAGCAAGCAAGGAGGCAAGCAACTCAGCTCATACCAGGTCAAACCCAATAACCATGCTTTTCCCCACGCAATTAGTCACACAGCACATGAAGGATGACAACGGCATCCACTACGTTCGACCTGTGGGAGCGCCTGTCGATCTGGTCGATCTTCCACAAAGTAGACCACAACGACCAAGACTTCAGAAGAGATCGTCCTCTAGTGCTTCAATCCGTTCTTGGAGCTCAAAGTCCTCTGTTGGAAGATTTATGGTAGACTTTTGGGACTCGATGTAAGCATGATGAGGAGGTATCATGACCATTGCTGACTGTTCATGAAGGCCTGTCTACAACACAGATATGCGTGACCCAGTCATGTTTACACGTCGAGATGGAGGTTCCATCACCTCTTCCGTGAGATCTTCGCCAAGCGTTAGTCGAGCAACATCGTCAGCAGTGTCACCGACCTTGGGATCCCTCCAGGAATCCGCTTGAGTACGACTGCGGCATGCTATGCTCATACAGTGCACCATGTAAAGTACGAATTCTTGCACGGCCGTGTTTTTAATCTTCTTCTTTGTATCGTATTATACTTAAATTTATGCCAAGGCACTTTCCAATGAGTACAAGAACAATGTCATTCCGTGCACAGTGGGATGACGGTGGCTGTTCATGAAATGGGCTGTCCGGGCGTAAGCCATGAAAGCCTAGATAAGATCATTCTTGACGGCATCCCACTTGCTCCCGCCGGTTCCGAAATCGATCCTTGATAAGAATTTCGGCCATGTGTCAGCACGGGATCGGCCGCACACATACGGCCCATTACCGTGGTGAATCTATGAGTATGTCTCATTCCCATGAAGATGCTCGGCCCTGTGGTCGGCTGGAACAGTGGTCCGTCTACCGACTGAACCTAGGTGTTTACAGGAATGTCATTGTGGCACAACGATACAATTCCTCCAAGGCTTACACTCTTGATGCCTTCAAACTCATAGTAGCACAAGCGTTGCAGGACAGAGTAGTGTATGAACAGCCTCTATTAAGTTGCGTCATTACTGGAGCACGTACCGAGCAACCATCTTTTCAACGAATCGAAATGTCGCAAATGCCCTTGTTTTCAGCACAAGCGACCACCGACATGGACGAGTTCTTTCGTCAAGAACATGATAATTCCGTCAGCGATACACAGCCTTGGCGTGTAACTATTGTGCCATCCGGCGACGCATTTTGGGTCTCTTTCGCATTCCATCACGCCATTGGCGATGGTACTTCCGGCTTGATCTTCCATGAGCACCTCTTGACCACGTTGCAGAGATTAGAGGAGAACACATTGAGCAAGGACGCCGCGACAGTGTCTCTGCCGCCGCCTCTTGAGCAGACTGGCTTGTCTCTGCGTGTTTCCTGGAAGAGGTTGTTAACAGAATTTTCTGCCGCGACTCTGCCGTTGCCCACCTTTCTCCAAACGTATCTCGCAGGTCCGCCTTTCTACGGTGGTCGCATAACTACGATGAAGGACCGCAGAAAGAGGACGCCCGGCCTTCGGTCGTTCAAGCTTGCTCCTTTCGAGGTAGAAGCACTCAAACAAGTTGCCAGGAAAAACAAAATCAGTATCCATGCCATCCTTCACGCTGCGGCTGTGCATAGTATATCAACCGATCGGCCGATTAAAACGAGTACTCCCATCAATCTACGGCCTCTGATGCAGAACCCGAATGAAAGAATGATTGCAAACTATGCAGCAGGAATCATGTCTATGACCCCACGAAGTTCGGACGTTATGTCTACTGCTATTGCTTTCTACCAGGAATTAAATCATGCCGACACGCGAAGAAGTGCACTAGAACAAGTGGGACTTTTACGATACGTCAATAACCACCCTCCGAAGGAAGACGGAGTTTGTGGTATGAAAAAGATCATTATAGACAAATGGGAATCTGAGAAGCAGCACTGTCTGTCGTATACACTTGAAGTCTCGAATTTGGGCAATGTAATACATTTCAATAGTCTACACTTCATTGATCGTGCTAATTTTTGATAGTGGAAGCAGCCTGAGCTCAACAATTGGAGCGTAGATGATGTACATTTTTCCGGCTCAAATTCAGCGATCGGAGAGCTCTTCTGCGTAGGCGTCGCTACAGTGGCTGGTGGTTGCATGAATCTCGTTTGTACATGGACGGAAAGCTATGTAGATCGCTCGGAGGTCGATAATTTTATGGAAACTTTCAGACAAAACATCCTTCGAGTATGTTCGGTTGAGTAGTATCTGCTCTTAGTTGTTCTATATCTTACCGCGCCATCAGCTACAAGCGCCAGCTTTTCTAGATCAGTTAGATGTTAGTCTCAGGCTCGGAGCTGTCAGATGAATGATTGTTTCATGCACTGACTCACTGAGTACACTCATGAGATGATAGATGCACGTGAAAGCTAAACACACTTACGGCAAGACTTCCCGCAACCATTGTTGTCCACATAAACGGCTATGAGCACATTTGACTCAACGCATAAACAAGATAGAATGCTGCCCGACTTTGGCTAGTCGTCGCATCGAATACAGCTATAATCTGAGTGGCGATCTGAGTAGTCTTTTCGACTGAATGCATGGCGATTCTTTTGGCGACAAGCTCGAGGATGGACTATCCGATCCGCTTGAATCGCCAGACTATAATCCGAGAGCACACGTGAATGCTCTGTTTCCCAGCATAGACTCTTTGGCAGTCCTACCGAGAGTCGACTCGAAACTACAGCGATGCGAAATCGAGTTGCAGAGGTCATTGTGTGAATTGCGTGTCGCTGCGCAGACCAGCAATGTCGATTCGACGGCTCGAATTAAGAAAGTACAAATTGAATTACAACACTTCTTCGAGGAAGTGGAAACAACAAGAAGCAAAGCACGCGATGTAGAACAGACAGTCTCCGATATGACGAAAGATATCAAGAAACTCGATATGACTAAGAAAAATCTGACTCTGACCATGACCATCATCAAAAGACTACAGATGTTGATGACTGCCTTTGATCAACTACAAAAACTGTCCTCCGGAAAGAAGTACTCAGAGACAGCATCTTTGCTCTCTGCAGTCATCCAGTTAATGACTCATTTCAAAGCATATAGATCCATACCACAGATTGCATTGCTCTCACAGAACATCGCTGATCTGCAGCGATTACTCCTGGAGAAAGTGGCGGCAGATTTCGAAATGTACTTTAATACGGGCCTTTCCGCCGGGTCCAAGTCCACGTTGATAGAGGCTTGCGAGCTTGTCAATGTCCTTGGTGAAGGTGCTCGTGGAAGGATACTCATGTGGTACACAAACTCCCAATTGCGTGAATATCGTAATGTTTTTCGTGGTAATGAAGAGGCAGCATCTTTGGACAATATAGCGCGACGTTACGCTTGGCTCAAGAGGATCTACAAGACTTATGATGACGATCATGCCCAAATTTTCCCCGAAAATTGGAAAACACTGGACCACTTGATCAAAAGCAGTTGCGATACCACCCGAGAAGATCTATCATTCGTTTTGCAGCGGTCTCCACCCAACGTTAAGATCCTTCTGCAAGCCTTGCAGGAATCTTTGGAGTTTGAAGCATACTTGAAAACCAGAGATACCGAGCTTTTACGAACTCCACGACAATCGGCAGATTCTGTGCGCAGTGTTCACTCTGAGGCTTCTGCGATCGAGACTCGAGGGTCAGTAATCAAGATCAGCGAGGTCTTTGAACCCTACTTGGGGCAATTCGTGGAACTTCAAGATCAGACACTTGCTCGTATGCTGGCAAATTATAGAGCTGCTCCGTGGCCGGGTCTTGATGAGCAAGTCTTACCCTCCTCCGCAGATCTCTTCTACTTCTACCTTACAACTCTAACACAATGCGCAGAACTTTCTAATGGCGATCCTTTGTGGCAATTCGCAAAAGTTATGGCCAAATATCTCAATGAATATGCACAGAAAGTGCTCAGCCATAAGTACCAAAGTGGCGTGGTGACTGTCGAGGAGATCATCATGGTTCTCAAGACCTCCGACTATTGTAGCATAACCACACAACAGTTGGAAGAACGGATGAAGGCAAGTATTGCTCAAGTATACGTTGACAAAGTGACCTACGAATATCAGAATCAGACATTTTTATCCATCACAAATCGTTCTATAAGTCTGCTAGTTTCTCATCTGGAGAAGGTGATTGACAATGGTTTGAAGGAGATGACCAAGATTGTTTGGCAAGAGGTATCTGAGGTTGGCGACCAATCGCAGTACGTGTCTGTCTTGGTAGCTGGACTACTCCGAGAGGGGAAACGAGTTTTGCAAAATTTGGGCAAAGAGAAATTTGTCCGGATCTTCTGCGATCGCGTAGTGGAAGGTTTCGTGGTATCTTACATGACTGCTATTGGTCGCTGTCGTCCGATCAGTGAGGTCGGCTCAGAACAGGTAAGGCTCGCACCACAATATTCTCGCAAAGAGTTTGCGATGCTGATCATGGCGTAGATGCTGCTAGATATTCATGCCATCAAGGTAGCTCTGCTGAATCTACCAGGCAGTGAAACCACGGCAAGTTACACGAAATTGGTCAACAAGCAAATCACGCGACTAGAAAAAATACTGAAAGTACTGTTAAGTACATCTAGTCCGCCCGAAGGGCTCATTCAGAATTATCTCTTCTTGATTCAAGACAAGAGCACTGTAAACTTCATCAAGATCTTGGACATCAAAGGTGTGCCGAAGTACATGCAACAACCGATACTTAATGGTTTCGTAACTGCATCACAGACTTATGAAGGCGAATTGACGGAAAGCAATACGCTGCTAGAGTCTTTATCCCTGAATGCTGATCGACTCTCTGATGATCGCAAAGGACTGGATCCGAGTTCTTTCTTTCGAGATCAACTCGGCATTGGCACTCAACCAGTGTCTCGTGCAAATACACCAGGTCCCGAACGATTCGGATCACAGCTCGGTAGAATGTTTTCCAAAAGGACAGTCTCAAGTGTTCAATTGCCGTCCTCTCCAAAATAGAGATCCATGTAATATTATGCAAGGCAGTACAAAAATTGAACAGTATTAGGCTTCTTCGCCAACTTTACTCGCATCGGATTTCCGGTACGCAGCTGCTCGTGCCTTGCTTCTCAAAGTATCCTTCTTTGACTTTTTCTTCTTCTTTCTCGTGCGTTCTCCATCTGGCGCTTTGGCGCGTTCACCCTCCATTGCTATTTCCTTTTGCAACAACTTTAGTTTCGCAGCAGCTTGACCGCCCATGAGGTTTTTGACACGTCCCAATTTAGCTTTGTCTCTCGGCTTGAGATCCGGATTATTGATTTGATCCCGCTCTCGTTGATCGGCTTTATGTTTGCTGGGCGTTTGTGTAGCCTTGACCACTCTTAGTTTTCGCGCACCTTTACCCTCACCCAATGCCATTTTCTTGTCGTGCAACAAGAGTGCATTTTGAACACTACTGGCATCTTTGAATTGCACGTATGCGAATCCCTTGCCTACATTTGTTTTCTTGTCACGAATCACACGCACACTGGTGATGGGTCCCGCTGGTGAGAAGTGTGTCCACAATAATTCCTCTTCCGCATCGAACGGTAGACTTCCCACAAACACGCACTTTTTGTTTTCATGCGCCGCAGGGTGTGCGACACTATCCACCCTGATGTGTTTTTTATTCAAAAAGTAGTTCCCATTGAGTACAAGCGACGTACGCGCTTCGGATGGAGTGGAAAAGACAATGTATGCATTGAATGTGTCTCTTTCCGGATGAAATTTACCCTGAACAAAGGCCACTTTTCGGGGCAAAAGTTCGGAAAAGGCAATCGATCTGAATCTGATGCTTTTCACTTTACCGTATTGTGAAAAGAGAGATTTTAGAGCTTTGTAGTCTGTATGGGAAGTGATGACCGTGGTAGGCAGGTTGCCTACAAAAACCGTGGCCTGGGCTTTCTCTAGCTCTCGGTCTTGGCGCGCTTCTGTCTCGTGCTGTAAATTTTGCTCTGTGGTTGTAGAGTCCTCGAGTGATTCGTGTACAGGGACGGATAAATCGTTATCATCAGAATCGTCCTGCGATTCAGATTCAGATCTCTCTGACTCTACAAGCTCGTTTTCGGAATCAGCATCACCAGCTAGAGGCTTGACTGCTATTTGTCCATTTGGCTTCGCAATTTTGGATGGGTTTTCTGCTAATTTGGACATGTACAGATCCTCCAAGAGAACATCATCTCTCTTTCTTTTCTTCTGTTTCTTCTTCTTCTCTCGCAGGGAATCAGCCTGCACGTCGCTAGATTGTCTGACAGATTCGCCGGCTGTCGATACATCTCCATGGGAAACTCGAGTCACAGGCTCGATCAACGAGCGATCTTTCTTGGGTGGTTGTTGCACAGGTCCTGCCTACAAACTTGATCAGAATTGCTCTATTCATCATTCTTCCATGCATACACTTGAAGCAAAAAGAGCAGAGATCGAGGCATCCATCCCACTGACTGCTCTGAAGGTTTAGGCTAGCAAGTATATTCACCGTGCGACACACAAGAGTCAGATTTCAGGAACAAGAACTTTATTCAACAACTTTGTCACGTGCACTTTTCGAAACTTGTGGATGATTTATTCATTGTTGCTCCTGTGACTCCAGAAGCCTTTTCCATAACTGACAAGAATCTCCTGGCCCTTTCTAATACCACGACTACTGCTCTTCTTGATCTTGACTGAACCGCCAACAAAAATACCCATTCTCACCTCGCCATGACTTGTCACATAAGTATCGAATCTGGCATTGGGTCCATCTTGAATTCCACGATAGTCATTCACCATGCGGCTCTCATTGCCCATCTTGGCGGCATCTATACTGAGATACAATGACTCATGACGCAGTGATAAATCGTAATCAGACGTAGCATCAGAGTCAGTAGCATTCGGTAGATGAATATAGCCCATGTAGTCAACAATATGATCACCTGGACTCAAATCTTTTGCTGCAAAAAGGCCATTCTGTCCATATGCCGGATGACTGGGCTCTTCAATCCTCTTGATACGTGTAGGCGACACGGCAGTCTTATGGAACGCGCCTTTCGGAGCCAAGAGCGTTTTCGTGTGTGCATCTATAGCACGCGAAACGATCGGCTTTCTCAAGTACTGCAGGTCTGCTGGCCAGTGAGACGGTATTTGCTCAGACATAAGAACATGAGGTCTTTGTCCAGTGTTAAATAATCATCCGTATGGCGCCTGCGCATCGCATCGAAAGGACTTTTTGCATAGACTTGCAAATGGAGAGTTTGCACATCAATCAGATCTCGGTTGTGGCTGTTCGTGGCGTGTCAAGATCTGTTCCTTTGATCGTTGTACTCGAGTGACGGACAAGTTGCAAGCTTGAAGTTTGGGGATTTTGAGGCAGATTATATGCACGAAGCATCAGCAATTCATCAGTGATTACCTGCTTGATCACTTCTTTCACCACTGACAATCTCTGATAAATTGCGCAACTGTTTGTCGTACGGTCTTGCTGAAAGGACCACCATCTTCATGTGTATAAGGAATTTCTGCAAGTAGTCGAGTACCTAGTCTCCTGCCAAATATCGAAAGGCCTAATAAGGAGTCTTCACCGCTCAGTACTCGCGACTTGGACATTTGTTCTCTGTCTCCGGATATAGCGATGAACAATTTGAACGCTTTGAAGAGAGTAACAACGTCATCCGGGAGCAAAGGACCGTCGAGAGGCAGTACCAGCACCACAACATGATCGAAAGCGAGACCCAACTCTCCTCGCTCTATGTAATTCGCTGCAGCGTCTACGTGTAGTCTGTAAATATGATGATTTTGAGTTGACCAATTGCCCTGTCCAGTCATAAGAATCAACTGACTTATAATATGGTCCGGATTCTTTTTCTCAAGAGCCTCGTCTGCCACAATCTCTTGTGATTTTACTTTCTGTATGTCTAAAGTCTCAGAACATATGGAACAACATGTATAATTCGGTAGTACCGGCTTTCCACAACATAGATAACACTCCGAGTCGAGCTCCAACTGGCCTTTCAGGTTCGGATACCTTGCGCACCTTGAACATTCACAGTAAAAATGATATCTTGTGTGTAATTCTTGACGTCGAACAAGATAAGGTGCGCGCACGGAGATGTATGAGATCAGGATGGGTTGATCCTGAGCAATTCTCTCGTGGGCTCTGATGATGACTTTATTGCCGGAGAAGGCCACGAATGCATTGGGAGCACAGGAATGATTCAGTAGTGCAATAGTAGGGTCAATGACCACTCCCAAGGAGTCTAATTGTTCTGATACAAACTCAATTGAATCTTGCACATTAGTTCTTGTGACGAGCAAAATCCGCAGATTGATTCTTACTTGTCTGAAGCACATAGAAGAGTCTTTGAAGCATTACTGTGTCTGGCTCTTGAATTAAGGCTGACAGGCCCTGAACAAGTATATCGTTACCCTCTTTCGTTGGGTGTGCGCGCATGACCAGAAATTGAGATCCGCGTCCGTTCTTCAAGAGTAAACTCATTCTAATAACACTCAATAGAGCACCTGCAGGACATCGAGGATGTGACGCCTTAAGTACCGGACACTCCAGCTTGTGTATTAGCTTCCAATGCTGCTTTTGACATTTCCTCGAGCAGTAATTTATATTTTTGCATGATGTACAGGCAAGGAGAGATGTCTGCGAGGGTAAGCAGCATGCGGAACATAAAGATGCAACGGTATGAGCGTCACGCAATGTAATGAGGTGCGCCGTGCCTTGGTGAACCACATCTCCGCGCTGGTATACCTTCGAGGCGCACAAGTACCGTCCTTGTGTGGCAGACTCGCTCACATATGACATCGCTACGTTCAAAGTTCCTGTAAACTCGTCCCACAGCAAGTCGCGAGACGCACTGGGTTCTGTCAAATGTGATCAGAGTAGACCCTGGCGCGGAGAAAGGAATCAAACTTCTTTACTAATTCTAATGCCCGTGAGGTAGGTATATATTGATTTGTTTTATAATGCACGATCAAATACATATACAAGACTTCTTGAATGATCCATTCCCATCTTGTTCGAGCACGCAACTGTATAGGGGGCAGTGTCTACATTGTGCACACTACTGTTGTTGTGCTTTCTATGCTTTGCGAATCTATCTATGAAGGGCAAGCTATGGTTCTTCAACTTTGAAACATATGCTTGAGCTGCTGTCATTATGTAGTATTGCTGGTAGAACCATTTCGCGTCTCAAAGATTCCTTATTTGGTAAAGTGGGAATAGACAACTCTGACTTGATGCTGGACTGTGACTCGAGCTTAGGAATAGCATCCACCTCCACAACGTGACAAAGCTCGATCTCGACACCGGCCAACGACATCTGATCAAGCCAGGCAATCTGTGTCTCACTAAGTCTGTCGCCAGGACCCTTCACCTCAACAAACATGCACCTAGAAGCTTCCGGATTCCACAAGCATAAATCCCCGATGCCGCCTACCCTGTGCCCATACTCTTCCGCAAATAGCCTACAGAGCTGTGCCAGCGAAGCACCACCCAAGCAATCGGAGATCTCCAAAAGATCATCCAATACATACGCCCAACTCAGTCCGACGCACCAAGTTTGTCTTTCACGATGGTCTTGATCGACTTGTTTGATCAGGTCCGTGTACCCGCCATTCTCAATCAGTGCTATACGATGATTGATTTCACTGGCTCGTGACGGATAAAAAGCATCAGTCGCAAGATCCAATGGAGCCGTCTGAAATTCAGTCTGGAACACTCCAGGTATAGGCAGGAAGAGGATATCCCAAAACAACATTGCGAATAGTGTTGTCACAATGGAGTTCTCGGAATGAAACCCTTTCCAGCCCTCCCTTCGATAGGTCTCCAAGCACAATTCCTCTACACTGACTTCAGTATCAGGCTCGCAACCAGCCCACACGGAGTGTTTTCCAGCTAAACGACTGTCTAGACGCACACCAGATATTGTCCTCTTAGCTGGTTTGCGAAGTACAATATGTGAAAAATCATGTTTTTCACGCTTGACAAACTTGAGATCGGTCTCCAGACGCATAATTCGCCGTTGCAATGCATTGTGATAGATCTGGTGAGTATCTGGGTCCTGCAAACCTTCCATACATGTCTGGTGTGCTAGACGCTTGCTCTTACGTCTTTGTGCGTCGGTAACTTCTCCAATCATGGTGGGATGATAGTGTTGCTCAAGCAAAGCCTTTCTGTCATACCATTCGCCTCGTCTACCGACGCGAAAGATCTTCTGTGAAAGCAAGCCTTGCCAGATTTGATGCTCGCGAGCGTATTCATGTCTTTTGGCAAATACCAGAGCCGCCTTGAAAATCAAGCGAGTCCAAACCCAGCCAGCACTGAAACGGCGAGCATAGTAATGGCTCCTACGCATCTTGAGCTGCACTTCTCGAGATTGATCCGATCGAGCTAAGTCTTCTGCAAGCTCACGATCCTGCTCGCACATGACTAAAACCTGCCAGGGTTCATAGACTAGATTGAATATCTCAATCACACGATCTAAACCTGCTTTAGTCTGATTTGTGTTCAATTCCAGAATAGTGTTGATCTCAAATTTCAACCTCAAAGATTGTTCATACTCAATAAGACTTGCTCTTGATGTGAAGATAGTCGCTTGACGATTGATTTCATAGTCCGGAAAATTACGTCGAGATATTCTCGCCAGAATCAGGGTGGTCAATGACTTCTCATTATACTCAGACGACCTGTAGAAAACAATATGGAGCCTATTAAACAATTCGACAGATACCTGTGTCAAGCGAATCAACTTGCCAAGCATTTTCTTCACTTTGAGGAGAATCAAGGTATCTTTTCGTGCTGCACGTCCTTCGACGTCAAAGTCTAGTCCAACAGACCCTGTTCTCTGTAACCCCAGCTGTAATTTACTCAACTTGAGCAATGATTCAATTAATTTGTCTTTTGTTGTGCCTTTACACTGGAAGTCCTTTGCTAGAGACTTCAATTCTTCGAGCGATAGCAACACGAGAAGTCCCTCAAGACCGTCAATGCTTGATTCGTTTTCAGCGAAAGAGTTGACATCCGACCACAGTTCTCGACATGCACCCAGAACATCACTGATGTCGCCCTCATATCCGATTTTGTCCAATCTGAACCAGGAAGCTTTCTTTCTCAGAAACAGCCTGACATAGAGAAAGCGTGCTGGGTAAGACATTTTGGTGTACTTATCAAAGGTGTCAAGCTCGCCCGCAGAAAAGAGGAAGGCTTCCTCTGACAGCACTGTATTTAGTGCAGTTTCGAAAGCCTGGGTATATAGACTTTCACCACAATATCGGCTCGATCGAGAGGCTCTCGGTGATAGAGCAACATCGAATCCAAGCTGACTGATGTTTCCTGGAGTGAGCTCACTTTTGATTACAGTTACCCCAGAGGGCGAAGGGGTTCTGGGTGTGGAGCTGACATTCCCTCTACTATGAGAATACTTTATTCTTTTTGAATTGGGGCTTCCAACAACGCCAGAGCTCTGTGGATGACTCGCATGATGAGTGTCAACAATCCGTGGCGACCTGTTAACCTCGTCTGCGTCATTGTTTATCGGTAGAGCGTCCTCTAATTTCATGCGACAACATCATTTCATAGCAAAAATATCAACCACGGGCAGATACAGACAAATTCCGACAGAAGAATGCGGTTATTGTGTGCATCCAGATGAACATGTTATCCGATATCTGTTTCTGGAGCGTAATTATTCAGCTTGATCAATGGTCTATCACCTATCTAGAAATGTAAACGATACAGCCGAGATTGTCTTGTGAACATACCTGCAGTAAGTTTCTGCTACCAAACATCCTCCAGTGTGCGACAGCCATATTCTCCAAGGTCTCGGACCATCACTGTGCCTGAGAAAACTTGTGAGGCAGCTCGGTTCACGACAATGTCGCGCTATGATAGCAGGGATCGTCCCCGATATGATGAAAGAAGTTCTCGCAGGGAATATTCGGACGACAGAGATTCAAGCAGGCATAAGGATCGTCATGCTCGGCCATCGCGTGATTACGACGATCGACGTTCAAGCAGGAGAGACGACGATAGAGGCTACAGCTCTCGTCCTCCTCGTGATGATTATTCAAGAAGTGCAAGAGACGATCATGGCAGCTACCGAAATGGCGGTGGGCGAGACTTTGATAGGGCTCCACCACGAGGAGGTCCTGGCCGGATTGATGGAGGTTCTAGGCGACCGCGCGAGCGTACCAGATCGCCAGCAAGGCCGAAAGAACCTACTCCCGACCTCGAAGATATCACTCCTATAAATGAAAGGAAGCGAAGGCAGACTATGTGGGACATTAAGCCTCGTGGCTATGAGAATGTTACAGCCGAACAGGCTAAAATGTCAGGACTTTTCCCGCTGCCGGGTGCACCTCGAGTTGCTGGGCAAGTGGACGAGGCGCGGCTCAAAGCTTTTGCTGAAAAAGGTGCCTTGGCAGTGAAACCAGCTGACTTACAGCCAACATCCTCGAGACAGGCCAGACGACTCGTTGTCTCAAACATTCCTCCTTTGACTGAAGACGGTGCCTTGGTAGCGTTCTTCAACGATCTGATGTACAATTTGAACGTTGGGTCGAGCAACTTGACACCATGCATGAGTGCCAATATCAACAAGGAGAAGGCGTACGCTCTGGTCGAGTTCCGATCGAGTGAAGAAGCAACATGCGCGATGGCTTTTGATGGTTCAGTCTACAATGAGTCTGCACTACAGATCAGGCGGCCTAGAGACTATATCATTCCTGAAGCTCGGGAAGCTGACACGAATGCGGTAAAAAGGGATGACGGTGTCCTGGACGGCAAAGTGCCAGATTCACCAAACAAAATTATCGTCCGGGGTCTGCCGGTCGAATTAACGGATGATCAATGTATTGAACTGCTCAAATCTTTCGGAGAACTACGATCATTCATGCTTATCAAGGACGTCACTACAGAAATGTCAAAAGGCTTTGCATTCTGCGAATTTATTGATGACACCATTACCGATATTGCTTGTGAAGGTCTCGATGGTATGGAATTGGGTGAATCTACCTTGACAGTAACAAGGGCTTCGATTGGTGCTGCACAGGCAGCTCCGGAGGGGACCGGACTACAAGCAATCTCCGCTTTGGCCGAGTCTTCTCAGGATTTGCAAGCGTCCAATGTGTTGGTGCTCTTCAATCTTGTGACGAGCGAGGAATTGAACGATGCTTCGGAATATGCCGAGATCTGTGAAGATGTCAAAGAAGAATGTGCGAAATTTGGTGAAGTGGTTGATTTGAAGATACCTCGACCATTGGGTGGATCAAAGATCAATCCAGGAGTTGGAAAAGTTTTCGTTCGATATGATAATGTAGAAAGCTGTACGAAAGCTCTCAAAACACTGGCTGGAAGGAAGTTTGCCGACCGTACGGTACTGACCAGCTACTATCCGGAAGAAAATTACGAGGTCGATGCGTTCTAATTCTTTATCTGTAGCATAGAAAAGTTTCAACCGGTTCAGTGTGATGATTCCCCCAAAAATGAATTCCTGTGACAGCATAGCGCAGACACTCACTGCACGCACTGTCACGCCGTGGTATATGCCTTGTATCATTCCTGACTAAGATCACCTCCAGCCAGCTGCTTGCCACAGCGTACATTTTATAGTCTGCTTATAAGCTGGTGCCTATAAAGTATAATTCCCGTTAATATGGAGCCGGCCGCCCGCCATCAGCTCAACGCAAATGCCATCAAATTTACTGCATGCGTGGACATTCGTTCCTGTTAATACAGCGGTACCAAGGCATCAATTGGTGTGTTTATGCCTCATTCGACTCATCAGCTATTCGAAGCACTTTGTCAGAACGTCTTAGCGGTGCTCACCGAATTAAATGCGAATACTATGTTTGAGCACGGTTCTTACTCTTTTCGTTCACAATCTGGTAGAATGTCTGATACAGGACGACGTATGAGACTGATTCTCCTCCTTGAAGGTGTGACGAATCTAACATGTTCAGCCGCTTGCGAAGCCATACTTTGATGTTCAATTTCCATCACAAACAATCACAAACAATGAAGCGCGTTTGCTGCAATCAGAAGAGCAAGACAAGCTGAAATATCGTATACTTAGTGATGGCAGAAACAAGTACCTGTGCGCTGTTCCGAATGTTACGGTGACAAAGGAGAACCCCACGACTGAAGAGCGCTTACGATTGGCAGCAGCAGTGAAGGAAGAATCATCCAGAGCCAGCCTTAGAGGACAAGAACTTCTTAGCGGTATACAAGGGCACTGTCTGTTTTGGCTTGCTGGGTGGTGGACTTATAGGTTTTGTTATGGCGACGAAATCACGCAATTCCATGCTCTACCGCCTACCCCTGGCACTCCTATGTTTCCACCACGACCAGATCCGGGTGCTGGTGTTTACAGTCTAGGGAAGCTCGTTACTAGTGCTCAGTCAAATGAGGCTATTGGACAGTACCCAAAGTTTCAAACAACTCGAGAATCGAAATCACTCGTGATGCAGTATACCAAGGGCACATATTGTCCTTTGATTGGTGCTGAGCGCAAGACGGAGGTACAGTTCCAGTGTTCACCAACCACAGATGATCGAATAGTCTCTGTCAAAGAAGTCTCTAGCTGTCAATACGTCATCATAGTACAGACGGCAAGGCTATGTCATGATGTAGCATTTCGCGAATCTGGTCGCGAGCCGAGCAACGAGATATGCTGCTCTCGTATCACAGATGCGGAAACATTACCTTGGTTGGAGGAAGAAGATCAATCACCATTTAAGTTATCGGATTTTTCGAATATGGACGTTGCAATGAGGTCAAATGAAGCAGAGGAGAAAGCCGTGGAAGACAGGGTTGAGGGTGAACTGGCTCACCTATCCTTCGGCGAAATTCCTGAGGAACTGGCCAGCATGGTGAAATTTACAGCGCAATCTGAATCTCCCACTTCACCCGAGGTTGCGAACGTACTACAAAGGGAGAACATCAAGAAGGATACAAAGTTAGAGAAGCAGATTCTGGCGACAGATCTTGCTAATGATGTTGCTGACCGACTGGAAGATGGCACCCTCAAGGTCAATGGTCAATCCATTTTCGACGTAAAGAACGATAATGTAGAGTTTGACGTTGAATTACAAGATGAGCATGGAGAGCTTCTGGGTAATGTAGTCATGAAGGTTGTGGATGGTGAGGTAGTGATAGATATGGGGAGCAGTACACAAGATTTATTGGCAGAGAAGGATCAGGACACGCAGAAACAGCACGTTCCTTCTCATGTACAAGCTATCTTTGATCGGTTCGTTGGGCGAGAAGAATTATAAAGACGTGACACTATTCAAATGCTTGGAGCTTGCAACTGCCGCACCTGCCAAGAGCGGATGATGTCAGTTGTGCAACTTGACACGGCACACCAGATCTGCCGCATCTGATTGGCCCGGCGACTTGAGGCTTGTGAAAAGAATCACACTTGGGGTGAGATGCACTTCACTCTTGCTCTTTGCTCCTTCACTCTTATCCTTCACTGACGCTTGTCGCCCCGCGTCAACAGCTTTGTGAGCTTTTGCGCATCTTGCATTCTTTCTTGTACCTTCTTCCGTGCTTACGGGAAATTCATTCTTTAGTGACGTACATGTCTCTCTCATTGGCCACGGGCACTACTTCTCGATTTGCATTCATTCCACAAGGAGAAAGTGATGCAGACCCTATAGAGCGTCTCTACGTCTCTTTGGAGTTTGAGAAAAGTCATGATTTAGATCCGGCAAGCGTTGTGGCAGCAGTGAACAAATTTCAAGTCATATTCGACCAATCCACGAAAGGCTGCAACCTCAAACTCAATACAGGGGTCGATTCCTTGGCCGACAAATCAGAGTTCAGTCCTTCTGACAGCACTATCTCAGTTCCACAGACAAAGTCAGTTTCAGATAAGCCCATCTTGTATCATTCAGCGGGAATGTGGAGGAAGTCAAAAAAGTCCTTCTGCGCTAAAGTCGACATGAGATATCTCTACTACCAGCACTTCCTTAACATCCAGAAGGTTAGTCACTATCAGTTATCTGTGGTGACTTCCTTGCTGATGAAGGCAAAGCGCAGCAGTAGAGTCGAGGATTCAATCACGCTGTCACTTTTCTTACACGAATCTTCGGGGTTACGAAACGCTATCGATGCCGATGTTGAGCTTTTCAGAAAGTGGCACGATGGGGAATTTAGTGGCTCATTGCGTCGAAAATTTAGTTCAGAGTTAATGCTTTTCAAGGGTTATGTTGATGAACTCAATGATTACTGGAAGCAGCTGAGCTCAGAGGAGCTGTTCCAGCTTCCCGTGCTCAGAATGCTCAGTCGCACGCCTGCAGATATACTGACAACTCCGATACATGCAGAGGTCAAAAGCATCAATCAGAGAACTTATTTCAATACTCTCGTTCACCATACGGAAAAAGACCGTGGACATACTTTGATATAAGATGGAGCAACACTTATCTTCCTGTTCACAATGTACACCAATTAATTCAGCACATATTACGTGCGAGTCCGAAGGACGTCTTTGCACAGCAACTAGCATCCAGCACATATACAAGCGATGCCAGAAGTTGTTATAGTATTAATTTAGCACGTCGGAATTGGCTTATACACAAAGATCCTAGAACAGTGTGTAGCATTCTTGTTTTGTACACATTTTATATGCTACTAGTAATATTCTTTCAATCACGCTTTCTTGCTATTATGTACAGAGTAATGCCGTCCCTGGCATCCTGGTCACGCGTGATGACACTAACCTGAAACGACTTTCGTAGTAGGCGGAAGAACTTGATGTCTGCTTTCCTGCGCTTCTTATAGCTCATGTATGCAACACTATGCTCTTTCCTGAACAGGGTCGTCAGTGTCGTAACTAAGGGCTGAAAAAAATCTTCATGGTAGACGCAATCAGCCAGTAAAACTACATCACAGTCCTTTGGGTGCTCGTCTATTTGATGACCCCATGTCAATTCATGCAATCGGACGCAAGGAGGAGTCCCATTCAAGGCGACGTTGGTGCGCAGTACAGGTAAGACCTGAAGGAGATCAGTGAGAAGGATTGATCCGGTCCCCAAGTCTCTTGTCAGAGCAATACTCAAGCCCACTAAGCCTGTACCACTGCCTAGCTCCAAAATCTTCTTGTCACGCAACATGGAAGCATCGAGAGTGAACAAGTAGTTTGCCAGCACTTCTCCAGCAGGCCACAACAGTCCGCCCGTGCCCGCGAGGGGATCAGCTTGTAATTTGATTTCCCGGTGTCCAATTGAGACGACATAACTCGTGGCCACCGTTACTGATTTGCAAAAAGCGTCCCCGTTTGCGTCTGAATGCTTGATTTTAGTCTGGGAGATGCCCGTGTCGGTGACTGTGGATGATGGAGTGAATAAATCAAGATCGAGCTCATTGTCGTCAGAGTCACAGGGAGACGAGAATCTGATCATTCACGACGACAAAAGAACCACTTCATCCGCTACACATTTGGTGATTGGCCTCTGTCTGTACCGAATCGATACGGCACTTTGCCAATTCAGCAACTGTTCTGGGCCAAAGGTTGACACGGTTTATATCGTAATTGTCGTATCATCACTTGGAACAAAGCTGTGGCCACTCAGTACATCCCTCTCGGACTTCGCACAAGGGCATTGGCCGGTCAACATACTGATGGCGATGCAGGCGTTACAAGCTCAAAAGGCGCGTAACAATGAATCACTAGTTCTATTGTAGCTGGCCTAGAGGCAGATTCACTACCCGATGACACGGAGATGTATCCGAGAAGGAAGTTGAAGTGTAAAAGGAAGGCCCACAGCGTTCTCGAATGCACTGAGCCAGGATCAAAGGCAAAGTGCCAAGCGATCCAGTCCAATAAGGACAAGAGTGCCAACGAAAAGAAGGCTGAGCCTAGTACCGCGAGCAATAAAGATGCCACCAAGAATTCTGTGGCCAGCCTAGCTATTGCTGACTCCGAAGAAGTTCCAAAACAACGCACTTTACTCAACAGACCCTCATCGAAGCAAATCAAAGGCTTTGATTCATGACTCACGTACAACCCTCCAGTTGAATTATCGATGGGTATGGCTACACAACTTGAATTTCATTCAAGCTTTCCTGATTATGGGAAGCAACGAGGGTCGATTCGTAACGGGTGTTGGTGAATCATACCGTCTCTTCCAGATGTAGCGAGTAATATATTCACCAACACACGTTACGATTCGACCTTCGTTGATCCATATAACCAGGAAAGCTGGAATGTGCTCAGAGTTGTGTAGCCATTCCCTTCAATTAGTCTGAATTTGCAGAGAATCCGGCTCTGACAGTCGTTTACTGGAAGTGGTCTATTTCTCTCAAAATCGTTCCCGATCGTTCGATGTCGCGATGCTTGTGACTGGAATGCTGCAGCGGTCCAGTTGAAGGTCTTTGTGAGAGGATGCGACGATTTTGAAATCTTCTGTTATGGTGCGTCCTTAACAGTGTAAATGAAGTTTCTGATGCGCTGCTCGCAATTCTCAACGAGATGCTCTCGGACTTGGATCATTGTGATCGCATAGGGACATAGGACAGTGAAAAGAAAGTAAAAACGTAATTCATTAACAGGGAGACTTGGTCTTGATCCACGTCTCCCCAAAAAATTGGCCGTAGCCGAAGTTGTTCCGAGACGGGGAATCGAACCCCGGTCACTCGCGTTCATTGACATGAGAGGCGAGTATGATAACCCCTACACTATCACGGAGGCATATCGACTTTGGCCAATTGTTATACTATATCCTCTTGAGCCTCTGAATTGACCCTGCGCGTTCGCGTTGAAATGTCCTACATATGCAAACACCAATCGCACTGTCGCACGACCTGAGCTCTTGTAATATGCCCACAAACAATTGTCAGAACTGTCAAGTAGGCAATAGCAATTAAAAGAATGGGGGTTTTCTCAATGTCTAGAGTGAATTCATGGGCTCGTGCAGGCGTTGTGAACATGATCTTTCGTAGCAACAACATGATCAATTCTGCCCTTGCAACCACTGCAATGGTCTCCTTTGTTGCCACGACAGTTTGTTCGTGAGACATCTCATGCCATTACAATGTCACGAAACAGACGATGTGGAAGCTTGGGACGCATGTCTGAAACGGTTGAGGACACGTTGCAAACTGGGAAATACAAAATCTCTCGACAACATTCAAGGTAATTGTCGCGGAACGTATGGACCTCGATATAGTACTATCATTAATGACAGAGATGTCCGAAGCTCGATCGTATAATTGAAGTATTGCATCTATTCCTGTAGGCGCAGATCGAATGAATCGGGGTTTACTTTGAGCAGCTTGGGACAGTTCCCTCGTAGATGCACCCAAGAACTGGGGCAACGTCAGCAACCTGCTTGAAAGATCCAGCTTGTCCTGGTTGCAATTTGCACTTGGCACCAACTCCAAAGTTCTAATCACAGGTTAGCTATCATTCGTAAGGACGATCGAGGTAAGCCTACAATTTGGCTGGTGGTACCACAAGCAACATCTACACCATTCAAAGTGATACTAGATCCAGCACTAATGGTCTGAACTTCAGTTCCAACCGTCCATTTGCATTGCTGATCAGCGTTTGGAACGGCAATCTGAGCCACTGGAGAGGCGAAAGCAGCAGCTGCGAGAGTACTAAGAAGGAAGGCGAATCGCATAGTGTTTGATCTGCTTTTGAAATTGGCAATCTTACGCTCAGACAAACGAGCGAGAAAAGCTTGACTTATATATCATTTGAAAGATGTGCGGAAGCTCATTTCCATGTGTTGAGGCATATGCTCATAATAATGAAATGTGCCCTGAGCCGCTATGCAGCAGCATCAGCACCAGTTCTGTAGGTTTCATCTTGAGTGCTACGTGGGTGCGGAACTGTTGCGGTGTGCACGCATCACGTTAAAACACACTCCGTGTACACCGATTTTCCAGGTCGATGCAGGGTCGCGGCGTACTTCCGTTGGAGAGTCCTTGCGTAAGATTCAAGCGGACGAACGACAAGTACTTCGTGCGGTAAGTAGAAGCTTTCGTGTTTCGAAATTCTGTCTCATTCCTTGTTGGGTTCAGCGGTGTACACATCAAAGTCCATATATGCTTGCAAACACGAGCACAATGCAACATAGAATACGTCTACCTTGCCATGCGTGCAATAAGGTAAACAAATATCTTTCAATGAATATGTATAAAACATGTTGAACAAGATGGCACAATCTAGTCATACATGATCAGACAGATACGATTCGCCCTCATGCTGCTTCTTGCTAGACCAGAGTTTCTGTCCATGACGCCTGGTAGGAAGATGAGCGGGATTTTGCATCGGTGTTGTGCACCCTTCACAAGTGCGCCATGAAACATTCGGCCTGTCCCACCCTGCAGGCCTGGCTTGCGACAAATGCTGACATGTCTCCGCAGGTATCTAATCTAATCTATTCATGGTTGTTTATGCAGTGGTGCTGGTGATGAATTGCGTCATGACTGGTAACATTATGTCATAGCAAGTGGAGCCAGAGGATGAATGTGTCAAATCTCAAGAACTTCTATTCTGACCCGTAAATCAACTTTTGTCATCGTCGAAGCAGCAAATACTGTCCCCGAAAATGTCCAATCCTAGAATGAATGAAGCTTCTGTGCAAGCAAATGAGCCGATTGCAGCTCGAATTCCTCACGAAAATGCAAATCAAGAAGTCGAAGACGCTGGACACAACAAAGTACGGACACAACCTCAATCAGACAACATTCCGGTTGGATCAGCCAAGGTGCTGCCAGCAGGTACCTCGATTCCTTCCGGTGCAACGTCAATTAACCCAGCCTCTGGTGCAGCACAACGTACCGCAGACTCAGTAGGTTCGACTGCCGTTGGGGGATCCGCAGAGTCGACATTGCAGGGTGCCACCTCAGCAGACGTCTCCGGATCAATGGGAGCTATTCCAGGTGGTGTCTCATCCGAGGAAGCACACCATGTCGGTCATGCTTCTTCAGACGATCAGAAAATTTGAATGAATGGAGGAAATTGAAGGAGGAGTAGATGAGACGAGGAAAGGAGCAGGTACGTTGTATCTCACGCTTCTGTCCGAGCACAGACAGTGTGCTTTCCTAAAATATACCACTTTCACCAGATTGATGCAATCAAATTCATGATTCATCTCCGTCGATATTTTGACACATCAGTTGCCGGCATACGAGCTACTTGTCCAAATGCTGCAACACATCATCCATGCCGTCCAGGAATTGTTTCACATCGTACCAGGTCATGTATCATCGTATTGTCGTCCTATGCACGGCCCGAGTTTGACAACCAGGAGGCCAAGGTTATTTACGATAAGATTCTGCTTTCATGTTGTGGGTTCTAGATTCTATTGGGTTTGTGGGTTCACGCCACAAAATGGCTATTCAAGGTTACCCAACTTCAAGAAATCAAGTTTTTTTACTGTTCCAGTGGTGCCTTGGAAGATCTGGAGCTGCAAGGACATCATCATAGTTGTTAATTTCGCATGTGCTCAACACTAAGTCTCCGGAGAACTTGCTAGCTTCTTTCAGAGACTTCTCCAGCGATGGGAGATGTGCTGCGACTGTAATTCTCCAAAGTAAAAAGTGCGAATTACGAGAAGAAACGTCCAGACCTCTAACTTTTCGTGGTAAAAGTGCCTTCAGCCAACTTTTAGATGGGTCTTCATTCTCAGCCACGGTCCATTCATGCAGGAGATCATCTAGTGCTCCACGCTTAACTCGCCACAAGTCTGATATGTCCATGGCGAATTGCCATTCAAATAGCAGTGCAGACCCAGGTCATCGTCAACGTCGCTTGCAGTACTAAATCGTTCTCCTTCATACAGCCTCTATCTCTCAAGCGGACATCCCTGCGCTCCCCGTTGGCCAGCAATCGGTACATAGCAAACAGCATCGTACTCCGTGTCACACAGCCACACTTTCCAACCTGCTGTGTCTTCAGTCCGTGCAAGTTATAAGATGAACTGTACCCTGAGGACGCTCATCGTTGATGACAACTCTACAAACCTTCAAATTCTCGAACGCACCTTGATACATCATTTTCCACACCTCATCAACACCGCCTCCATCACGAAAGCCAACTGTGGCCTCGAAGCGCTGGCTGCACTGGCACACGGAGATTTTGACCTAATTCTCCTGGATATTGACATGCCTGATTTGTCGGGTGTCGAGGTAACAAAGCTTGTGAGACAGCAGGGTGGAGACCTTGCCATTATAGCCTGTACGACTTCCGACTCGCCTCAAGCTCGCAAGCTGTACGCTGAGACTGGCATGAATGGCTGCGTAAGCAAACCTCTGAACCTGAGAGAAGTGAGACAAAGCTTGATGCACGTTCAGCAATCTCGAGAGCGTTTCACGTGTCGCGACTCGCAAGTCATATCTCCCAATGTCACAGACACGCAGTGTGCAACTTCAATTGAGAATGCTGGCAATGTAGAGCTAGTTGAGGTGTAGTGCACGAGCCTTGGTTGACCACGGAACACAATACCCTCTGAGATCAGCTATACGAGCAGACTTTCTTCGCTCGTGGATACTATATGGAATGCAGACATGACCAACGAGTCAAAGAGTATCGATTGATACCCACGGCTAGGCACGAGCATGTGCAACAAAGGTTGCATGACTTACTTCAGCTGAGAACATTTTTGCTCGTTATGTTGGACACTGTACACAATCTCCCACCTCAACAATGCTGTCAAATGCAACAGGCATGCGCGATGCTATAAGTCCCATATATGCTCAGATAAATTCGGCCTTACAATGGCGCATCTTGGTCTGGGCCTGCTCTATTTGCACAACATCTGTTGTGCGGCGGACGACATGATGGTCTCGACCAGTAATCAATTCTGCTGTGGCCTCACGCAATTCTAGTATCTTTTGGAAGGAGACGGTGCATAGGCTGTTGACGCACGTACACGTAATGTCCTTGTTCCAGACTGGAATAGTGTGTATAGTTGAGGTTTCGAATGAACATGGCAGTCTTAGACGCGCACTTCCTATATCCTTCCTACCTAGTCAACTATTCACTCTGGATCCACTCCACAGTGTGAACTTTGTGTTCGAATCGAGTGTACGATTGCGAGCTTGGCGAATTATCTCTGCATGTATAGCTTCACAAGTATACATGCGCTTCTGCTCTTTTTATGCATATCTGGGCTGCAGGCTTATTCTGAGCGCCGGAGCAAACGCCACCCATGATTTTGTGGATCTGTAGACAAGAGCACCAAAGACCATCTTCTACTTCTTTACAATCTCTATGTACCTTTGAGTAGATGAAAGCAATACAGATAAGCTCATGAATCAATCTCACATCTCTGACATAAACACGATCGCTGCTTTCCTTGCTCATGACCAGGGTATACAGTTATCTACGGGACCAGATTTAGATATTGTTGTGCTCTGTGGCTCAGCAATCTTGCAGTGTGCTGAAACGGTCTTTTGTGCTCTACAGCAGAGACCGAGTCTGGCGAAAATCTTGGTCATCACGGGCGGTATTGGACACTCCACACAACATCTATATAACACCATTGCAGCGCATCCTAAATACAAGGTTATCCTACCACAGAATGAAAGCTTAGCTGAAAGTCGCCTGCTGTACGCAATTTTTAAGCAGTTTTATGATGGTGCAAAAGTTCAAGCTCAAGGACTCTGCGTTTTTATCGAGGACGTGTCAACGAATTGTGGTGCTAACGCAGCTGAAACAGTTTCTATCCTATTGCAGAACTCTATCAAGATCAACCATCTTCTGATTGTGCAAGATCCTACAATGTCACGTCGTACGCTTGCCAGTTTCGAAAAAGTCCTTGCAAGTCATAACATTACCACGGAATTGACTTCGTTTCCCGCATTTCTGCCAAGGTTGAAGCACACACCACAGGGTATACAGTGGGACATCAACAACATATGTACCCAAGGCTTGTGGGATATTGCACGATTCTGCAATCTGGTTCTTGGTGAGATACCGCGGTTGAGAGATGATGTTGATGGATATGGACCAAACGGAAAAGGATTCATTGTACATGTAGAAATACCCGAGACTGTCTTACACGCATGGCGGCGTATGAACAGTACTATGGCAATGGACCGGGTTATGAGTCTTGGGGCGTAAGAAGGAAACAAATAAGACGTGTTTTCGTGATGTACATGTAGGTAAATAATCACAACACTAAAAAGTCCAAGACCTGGAGAAAAGATCGCTCAAGTCAAGAAGCGGCTCCACTTCACATGTCGTGAATGACCACGATCACTCGATAGATTGTTGAAGATGGCAAAAGTATAATCATCATAAGGTAAACCCCTTCAATGTTGAGTGACTTATCTGCACCACATGAAAGACCTCACTCTGCTCGACGTCATTGTGCTTCTGGGCATCGTACTATGGTCCATACCATTTGAAATCACAATTCTCGAATTCGCTTCATTCCTTTTGGATTTCCTTCTACATGTTCCAATCATCCTATGGCGAACTTTTTTCAAACCAGACAAGTCGCGGAAAAGCAAGACTGATAATTATTCAAAGATTGCAAACCCTGTTCTGCGACTCGTGGTACAGCTCCTAACATATGCTTTTGATCGAATGCCTTACCGCCTGGGAAGATTGTTCTTTAATGCGAAAAACTCGTCGAGATTTGTCACGTGGAGGCTAGGATTTCATGAGCCATTGACGTATTTCACGATTCCGGCGTCCAAAAAACACTCTCTAGTCCAGGTGTACCAATTCGAAAGCCCTGACACGAGCATTGGAGTAAACAAAGTTTTGCTATATGTACATGGAGGAGGCTTAATTGTAGGCTCAGTCCCGTTTTATGCAGAATTTTTAAGTTTGCTTGCGTCTCGCTGTAAAAACACATTGATTTTAAGTCCCGAATATCAGTTGGTACCAGAAGCGTCATTCCCGGTACAAGTCAACCAGATTCTAGCGGTCTATCAACACATACGTTTCACATATCCCAATGCACGACTCATCCTCGGAGGTGACTCTGCTGGAGCTGGACTTTGTCAATCAATCATGCTGAGACTCTCGCTACATGATCATCGTAACATGGATATCAGTAAAATCTTCTACATCAGTCCCTGGCTCGATTTCGATAACAAGTACAGCAAGACGAATGATCGTGGAGACTACATTACCGCAAGAGCGCTGAAACGATATGGACATTGGTACTTTGCAGGTGTAGACACGAATGCAGCACCGGATACCGCTATGATCGAGTCGAAAAGTGATTACGGAATGCACCAGATCCAAGCTAGCCCAATGAGCTGTACAGCTGCGCAACTGAGACAAAGCAGACCAGCGCAAGAATTATTGATCATGGCTGGAGGATCAGAGTGTTTACTCAAAGACTCTCGAGCGTTTGTGGAGATTATGCGCGGCGCGGACGGTCTGAAAGTATCCTTTGATGTGGTACCGCATGAGATTCATGCATTTGTGCTTGTGAATTTATACTTACGGCGCGGCAACAGAAGATTCCTTGGTTTAGAGCGAATCGTCTCCTTTCTCAGAGATCCGTGAGACTCTGGAAAAAGTTACCGAGAAAGTGCCTTGTTACCTGTAGCTCAGAGTGCTGCAACCTCAAGCCTGGACAGCTCTATGCATTTCAATGAGCGACCAGAGGGTTTTATATGTGCCAAGTAATGTTATCCTTTGGACCAGGACACTAGGTCAAGTAACATGGGGACAAAGCTACACCAGAGTCTTATGATTACGCAGGCCTTCAAATTTGTAAAATCACACATTGTCCTACAGCTATACCTTTTTGCGCACAGGTCGGTGGGTTGACCGGAGCAAAGCAGAGACGTTGCACATCCGGAGCAGAGTAGCACTGGAACTTGTCTTGCAAGTGACGCGAACTTTTCGCGTTGTTGAGATGATTAGACGAGCAAAGTACCGGCAGATTGAGCCTGATGAACGGCACCATCTTGAAGATGAACGCACCGTTTGTGTGGTGCTAGTACACAAGTGCACCAAGCTGATGGCTAGTGTCTACGAGATGTGATTGACAACCGATCAAGGTCCATTGCCATTGGACGCCTATAAACGTGGCTTGCAGCTCTTAAGCACAGATGCCATTTGAGGCGCACAACATGGGCCACCAGGTAGCTCTTAAAACAACCACGACCCTTGGTCGAACATTGAAGTGAGAGATGACTACCATATATCACAGATGGCGACAGTCTAATCTGCCAATTGGGCATCAAAGCTATATAATACATAGATCAGGGTCTGGCAGTCTGGAGCAGCGCATTCGGGCTTTGAAGAGTGGAAATTTCATGTGGAGATTTGGTGTAACAGAAAAACTTTAAAAAAAGAAGAGCACGTTTCATGTCTGCAACGCATCAGCTATAAGTTACAGACTGCTGCCCTCCTTCTTTTGCAGCTTTGCAAGTTCCCCTAAGTCTTACGGACCAGCCCTTTATCCGACCTCTTCACATTGGGCAACGCGTCCCACACACATCCACACACTCTCTCTATACACTCTTTTTTTTAGCGAGTCATCTTGCTGCAGCTGTTTGGGCCCGCAACTGACCAGCCCACCACTCTTTTGATCACCGACTTGCTTTCATATACACTCCTTGAGCCCAACATGCAGGACACGCTTCGCATCTCTTCTCCCACAGTCAGTCTTCTTTCCAGTGACGACATGCACTCCAAATCACTTGCTAGCACAGGCAAGATGGCACGGTCACTGACAAAGAAAATCTCACGCACATTTACGATGAAGAAATCGAAAACAGTAGGATCGGAGAGCAGGTTCTCTTCATCATCATCATCAAAGAGCATCACTTCTTCCTCAGACTCGGAATCCTCTTCCCCCACTACTCAATCACCGCCTACGACGCCGCGACTCGACACGAGCCTAGCGTACTTTGACTCAGCAAGTCCTTCTACCGCCCCGTCCTCTCCAGATTCCGCATCAATGCCCTCGACTTCAAGCGCAGAAAGGAGGCTCGCATTCACGGCGAATCGCGATTCCATCTATTCAATCATTGACTATGAGCACGGTTATGGTGCTGGACACTATACCGTCGACCTGGAAGCACTGTATATCGCCGAGGAGGATGAGGTTGCCACGATATCGGAGCAGGGACTCTGCAAGTTCTCCGCTCAAGATTACTTGTCGATGCTTCAATGATGTGGCAGATTTCCCCAGAGATGAAGGATATACATATAGTGCAGTGCGCGTTGGCGAGGAAACAATGTGTTGCTTTCAGCAATGTAGGATTTGAACAAGGACATGCGTTTATCTGAATCTTGCCATTGCTATGCTACACGTCTGTGCAATCGATTTTCGCGACCTTTGTGACTCTATGAATTTCGTGATTATGATGATGATGGGTGAAAACGTCAGACCTTACGGAGCATTTCAACAGAGCAAGCAGCATTCCTCCAATGCACAACTACGTTGCTCGTCAGTCATTCGTCCTCCTTTGTTGCCATGTATACAGGGGAGCAGTCTTACCAGGCAAGACACCCGGCACAGCAAGCCATGCCTGCAGATGGTTGAAAGCCGCCGGATTGATTGTTGCGATACTGCATCGGTTGAGGCGCAGCGTAATGGTACCCTTGTGCAGGATAATAAGGAGCCGGACCGCTCTGCATGGGTGGTGGAGCGTATCGTTCCTGATGCGCAGGATAATAGTATTGTGGTTGTCCCGCGCCAGGTCTTGTATCGAACTTTGGTCGTGGCGGATGCGGACGACCAAATGTCATGCGAGGTGGTTGCATGGATGCGTCACCATAGTACTGTCTTGACATGATGATGATGATTCGCGACCAGGATGCAGCAGGACAGGCTGCGCTTATCATTCTGGCATTCCTTGAAACTCTGTAATGCAATGAAACATCGTGGCCGCCGTCTTTGTGATTATCGACACTTGAAACGACCACGTTGCTGCTCGCGATGGTGACTTTTACATGATGTTCATGGCAGATTTGTGTGACGAATGTAGCGAGTTATGCCTATTGCTCTTCGTATTCCCTTTTACGAGACGTCTGTGAGGCTGATGTGCCGCGCTGAGTGGAAAATCTACAAGAATCGCAAGTCTGCTTTGACGGCGTGCTGACTTGATTTTTTTTGTCATGTCGGGAGACTGGTACACGAATGTCACCAGGGTGGTTGATCAGATTGCTTCCACGGCTAAATCAGGCTTAAGCACACTGCAAGACTCCCTGTCTGAGCTGTCTACAGGCATCGACTCCCCCATCTTCAACAATGCTTCTTCCCTCTCCTCTACGTTTGGACATTTACCCTCTGCCTCACCGCCACCTTCGACCCTGGACCGCGTCACGACTTGGGTCGTGGACAACAAGTATGCAGTGTTGGCCATCGGTGGGGCGACTGGTGCAAGCGCATATTTCATCCATCAATCACATACGAAACGACATCGAAAGAGACGCGCTGCGAGAACAGGCAATGCGGGTAGAAAAGAAGTTCTCATCATCACGAATTTCACCACAAACGCGTTATCAAAGGTGATTGCATTAGATTTGGAACGACGGGGGTTTATTGTCTTTTGCGCATGCCAGACACTGCCGGAGAAGCTGGCCATTGAGAATGAAGGACACGCAGATGTTCGACCATTATTGATCAAGAAGGGAGAGTCGCCCTATACTGCAATCGAACAATTCGGGAGCTACTTGAGCATCCCTGCACCAGCCTATCATGGTGGGCACACTTTACACTTTGCAGGACTGATTCTGGCTCCTGCGACGCACCTCACTACTGGTCCACTAGAAGTGATTGACGTGGATCAAATGGCTCACGCGATTGATGCGGCATTATCATGGCCCACTGCGATGCTGCAGTACTTTTTGCCGCTTTTGCGTGAACATTCTGGCCGAATCTTGTTTTTGAATGACTGGATCATTCCTTCATTGCACACACCATTCTATACACCTGCAGTGGTAACGGCACATGCACTTGGAGCACTCGCAAAGACGACTTTGCGTGAAGTCCCGAGCATCTTGACGATTCACATCAAATTGGGCACATTTGATCTTGCGCACCATCATATGCCGAAACACAATGCGCGAGCTGATGTGCTTGGATGGTCCCCTTCAGCGCGTGCAGCGTACGGCTCATCGTACAGGAATTGCGCGAACCGACCTGTTTCAGCAAAAGTCCGTGGCAGTCCTCTGAAGGACCTGCATCATGTCGTCTTTGACGCTTTGACGGACCGCCACCCGGCGTCGGAAATGAGTGTCGGTGCGGGTGTCAGATTGTATCAGTGGGTCGCAAACGTCATGCCAGAGGTCGTACTCCGGTACTTGTTGGGCATCAATATTGCTTCTGGCGAGGAAGGCTGGGAAGTCGTTGAAAAGTAATGCTCACGTATGGCGACACTTGAGCATCTCACTCGACTCGATCTTTTTCTCTTTCGCTTTTCCATTCTTCCAGTAGTGGATAGGCATATATTTTTCTGGCGTGATGCGAGCGAATGACATGACAATTTTCAAACTTGTTGCTATTTTTATCTGTCTGTGCCTACACTGCGTGCCAGCTGGGTCAGACGCCGTAATGCTCGTGAGTGAAAGTGCGGGGATACCAATTGCTCGGATCGTGGTATATGGGAAGAGCAATAGCTGGGCCGCGTTGCGTTCTTGGTGGAGCTGCCCATCTAGATGCCAAGCGGCCAAGCTCTCTTCCCTTGAAGACTTTGGAAAACTTCCCTTTTTAGACCCTGATGCGGTATAAATAGCGTTAGTGGCGTGAGATTCCTGGTGGCGCAAAATTACGAACGCAAGGAGAAAGAGACAGCGGAAGGCAAATGTTTCAGAAATGCAGCAGTACAATGGTGCGGCAACGTAGGATAGCAAAAGTAGGTCTAAAAGTCAGTTTGGATTATTACTGTATGTTTGTTCACAAAGAAGCTGCTATGCCATGTACAGAGTCGGAAGCGCCAGTCCGGACCAAAATTTCAAAATTTCCCGTTTTCTCCAAGCGACGTGATCAATTCTACTTGATGTTTGAATGTTCCATCGTTGAGGCCGTTTGGGTGATTTGTATATATTGAGAAGAATGAAAAGAGGTGATTTAGAGGACGAGAGCAACGACACCAGCGAGCAGGGCTGATCCAGAGAGAGCCATGACGGTAGCGTCCGAGGTGGAAGCTGGGAGAGTTGAAGCACCTCCAGACTTTGGCACTGAGCCAGAAGCGGCACCGGCACCAGCAGCACCGGAAGAAGCAGCAGCAGCAGCGGCGGCAGCACCGCTGCTGGTACCATTAACTGAGGCAGAGGCGGCAGCGGCAGTAGCGTTCATCTGTCGCTTGGCGTTGGCAATGTAGTTTGCAACGAAGGCATCCTTGGCCTGTGGGTTGATGGCGGCAGCGGCTGCGACAAAGGTAAGAGCGATAGTAGTGAATTGCATGTTTGAAGAGTTAAGTTTTTGGTTTTGTGTGTGTGTGAAACGAGAGTGGTTTGACTTGAAAGACTTGGTTGGTGAGAAAATAGAATGGAGGGAGGAGAGTCTCTTATAGACTGCCCATGTTCGAGTTGCAGCGCAAAGCAGGAATTGTCCACAACTGATCATGGCTTTCGCGAGAATTGCAAGCGACGGCGAATATGGAACAAGAGGGGCACAACCCATGCGACATGTCATTTTTCCTTACATTGCCAGTGTCCAAGCCACTTGCCACACTGGAATGTCCTACGCTTGTGCGCCCTTGCGAGCAGTCCCAGCACTCCTCCCGCGCTACTGAGCAAGTGCGAGTGGCATGCCTTGGAATGTTGGAGCACAGAAAGCAATGTATGCGTTCTCGTCGTCATTTCCGCCGG
Organism: Taphrina populina JCM 22190; assembly: GCA_000836195.1. NCBI lineage: Eukaryota > Fungi > Ascomycota > Taphrinomycetes > Taphrinales > Taphrinaceae > Taphrina > Taphrina populina. The sequence goes on from DF820094.1 coordinate 292,414, forward strand.
CAACGTTCCCGCCCATCAGATTCTTGACCAATGCAACATCTCTCTACTTGTCAATGGAAAACTGATTAGGAGCAGAAACCCACTCCCCAGCCTGGTGGGGAGGTCCTCGAACATGGGCGTGGTACCAAAAATAGGATCCCGAGGTGACAGACCCACGCAAGGGAAGCGAAGTCTCGTCCTCCCCAAACAACTTTAAGAACATTTTTTTGGCCACTGTCAAACGATCCCAAGCAGGGGAATTCCCCATCAAGCATAAACGTGCCCATTCTCCTAGGCTAAACGTTATTCAAGAGGCGTTCATGCTATTCCCTGACTCCAAGCAGAGCTTGATATCTAATCTCGCGTCTCAAGCTCCAGTACAGCCTCCGTGCCAAAGCAAAGTACTGTGCCACGCTTCGAGAAGAATGATAATCTTGTCGTGCTAAGGACGACTCCTGGCAGTCGATTACAGATGACTGTGCATAGCAATAGACATTTTGATGGCCCAGTCATCCAACGCCTCGTGACATCAGCTCCGATCGTCAATTGCACTGTGCTTTCCCCTGTATTCTGACAGTCAGTCAAATCGCGTAATGAAGGACGACAACTGCAACATGGTCAAAGCCGAGGTACCTGTTTGGGCAGCTACTCGACGTGGCTGAGTTTCGTCCTTTACGCCTCTTCGTCATGCAGCGTCCTCTTGTTGCTCGTGTGATGTCCTCTTGCGAGTGCAGGATAGACGTGGTGTATGTGACACTAAGCAAGAAATGGCAGACATTAGAAAGCGTGTTTGGTGCATTTGAATTGAGCCGAGTCGTTTGTTGCTCGCAACTTCACATGAGCGACTGCTTCCATAGCGCTACTATAGTAATACAAAAGCTTACAACATCAACCATGACAATGCCAAGTATGATACACGATCCAGTCAATGGTCATGAAAACTCTGCTCCCTTCTTTCTACCCCTCACGCGCTGGTCTCTGAATCACATGGACATTCTGCAACAACACAGTAGTGCTGCAACTCACACTACAGGTACCACTCGACTCTTTATGAAAGTACTAGGCTGCGCACACAAATCTCCTAAAAAAGAATCAGCTGAGTGCGCTCACAGTACTCCTAAGGTTGAAGAGCCGAGAGCAGCATCACGCTTGAGTCATTCCCTAAACAGCGAACAAGAGAGCGAGGTTCGAGGTCTGCATGCTATTTGTAATGCCTTGAGCTTTAGACTACCTACTAGTGGACGATATACCATACCTCAGCAACCTCCTATACCATTTTCGCTAGAGGTTTGAGTCAATCAAGCTTCGAGTCGACGTTCGATTAATGCTTCACAGCCATTGATTCGATATCAGCCAGATGGTATCTCTGAAAAAGACCCTCTTCGTCGTCTTGTTCAAGACTTTGCGCTCAAATTAACGAGCCGAGTATGTAAAGATACACGACTTTCCAACGTCTCGAAACGCATGAATAATGCCGATTTTGGGTACTCTCTTCTTTCGTTGCCACATTATGGCCACACGTTTCAACGATTTTCCGCAGCCTACCATGGTTCGAATTTTGAATCGTTACCTGTATTGGTAGGCATCGTCATCACAGACACTCTGGCACTCTTTCCAAAATTCAAAGATGGCGTTGCGAGGATTGCCCACCATTCCATTCAGGGTATTTTCGCAAATGAGCCAGGACCAAGTTGTCAAGGTAATGCATCTGCATGCTGCCTCCCATCTCTTGGTGGTTGCAATCGTGTCCTCGGGATGAAACGGATATCGGTATCGAGCACTACCAAACAGGCTTTAGCATACATTGGTCACGAGGCAAAATTACTGAACCTGTATAGACAAGTACTCCTGAGATATAGAAGAGTTTATCCCACATTCTCTGAACATGACAGTCTGCACGCCGTTGCAATTTTGACATGTGCATTGTTGTGCTACGAGTATTATATACTAGGAATGGAACACGGTACATCGACGGCTCGCAAGTCCGGACGAGAGAAAAACAAAAAGCATCACTCGCCCATAAATGACTGTCATGCGTGCGATTCGTGCGATTACATCTGTGTGACCCACGGAAAGCAGATCGCGCGTAAAACATTGGGACCAAATGACATACCTCTGGATTCAGTGAATCCAGCTGTAGGAATCCACGGTTCGGAGAGAGAAGGAATTGCTTCCAAAGATTCATCATTGAAGACCTTGATGGCGAGCAATAGAGATGACTCGCCCGTGAAGTCTACCGAGGCATTATCCGAGAGCTTCTGCAGCACGTTAGGGACCTGTGGACTTCCAGAACAAGATCTGCTGGACCGCCTCGCGAAGCTGGAACAGGAAGGCAAGCAAGATTGTGGCAACTCTGGTATCGGCAAATCTGTGTATAGAAACGCTATGGAGTTTGCCGATACAGTTTCCCTCAGAAATGTCTCTCGTAAGGGATCCTACATCAAGATTACGGTCCCGCGTCCAGTCTCTCAGGATGTGTTGAGAGGCGCTTGGCTTGAGTTTGAGCAACTTCAGCAGGCCAGTGACGAGAGACAAGCGTCTGTTTCAAAAGACGACATGAAAGTTACATTACTGGAGAAGGTTTCAACATCGGCATAGACGAGGCTGGCGCCTTCCAGGAGTCCAACATGATATAATATCCGTGACTCTGCGGCGTGCTGATGGTTCGGCAGAATCGTTGTTTTCAGATAGTCATTTGCGAAAAGTAAAGATAAGGCACAATCCAGCTGGGACGACACATAGGTCTAGTGATTCTGTCAGTAGTATTCTTAGGTCATCAAATCGAACTCGATTAATGCCAATCGAGTCGTCAAGCATGTATTCATGAACGGGCTTGTCTGTGCTGGCGAGTCTCCAATATTGCACGAGATTCACCTAAGTTGACCACCTTCGAAAAAGTCGAGGAAATTAAAGACCAATTGTTCGATGATGCCACAACCAGTTTCGAGTGTGCCGAAACAAGCAAACCACAATTCAACCACTTTCTGCGTTCCACTCAGGATTGTCTCTGCTTGTGCTTTGATGCGACCCTTGAGGGATGAATCACGAATTCTTCCATCAAGAACTGGCGCCACGCTTTTATGCTCACTCAGGTAGTCTACCAATACATCGTCCACTTTTTCCGTTTGCGTGTATCCCTTCTTCTCAGGCCACCAAAAGTCTCCTCCACCCACCATAAAATCAAGCGTGCAAATGACATACTCTGCATCGAATTGCAGATCCTGCCATTGAGAGTCGCGCATGACTTGGATACTTTCTAATCTCGATCCTTGAGGTCGCGCACTCGAGTAGAGGATCCGGATTCCGGCGAGTTGTGCAAACGAAGTGGTTTCGTGACCCGTTTCAATGTTGCGCCAAGACACGATTCCTTCCATGACGTCCCATAATTCACGTCCAGTCATGGCAAGATCAACAAGTGTGCTGCCAAATGGCAAAACAGTCAATACTTGGCCCCGTGTGATGTTGCCTTTTGCCAGACCTGCTCTGATGCCACCAGCATTCATCAGTGCCACATCAGCACGATGATGCGAAGCTAGCATAGCGTCCGCAATCAAGTTTCCAATCGTGCATTCCGTAATTTGACACGTCACTTGAGCAAACGATTTGCGCGCATACCCAACTACTTGAGCTGCAAAATCCATGAATGGCTGTTTCCATGCGCGAATCGCGGCATCGAGTTTCGCATCTTGCGGCGTGTTGGATAACTCTATCGGTTGGCCGGATGATGAGATGACTCTGCCGTGTTCATCAAACGTGACTTTCAAGTGGCCAAGATTGTATCCCCATTTCCCGTTTGTGACGATGGGAACATCGAATCCAGCCAAGTCTTGCGCGATCGTAGGATACGGACCTTCTGCGCCTGGCATATTGCCCAGGAAAGTATGGGAATGACCTCCTACTACTAATGAAATACCATGTGTTTGTTGCACAAGCTGAATATCTGTGCCATAGCCAATGTGCGTCAACGCAATGATACGATGTATCCCTTGAGCATGCAAATCATCAATCAAGTCCTGCATCACATCTATGGGCTCGATAAAGTGAACGTCATCGCCAGGACTAGAAACGGAGCTCGTTTCCGGAGTGATGACACCGATAATGCCAATACCGTATTTCTCGATAATCGTATATGGTATCAGTTGCTGACTGAGCTCACTGATGCTCGTATTGATGTTTGCGCAGACAATAGGCACAGTCAAGTTGCGCAGGTATGCAGCGAGATGTTCAGGGCCGTCGTCAAATTCGTGGTTGCCGATCGTTACAGCATCAAATTGCATCGTGTTGAGCACTTGCGCCGTCTTTTCTCCTTTATAGTAAGTATAGAACATGGTGCCTTGAAACTCGTCGCCCGCATTGAGTAAGAGATTGTCCGGGTTTTCTGCCTGTAACCTATCTACCATTGCCTTGATTCTGGCATAGCCGCCCCCGCAAGTAGACTTTGCAGTGCAATCTGTGCCAAAGCTGTTGAATTGGTCGATATGAGAATGAACGTCGTTGACATGAATGATGGAGAGTGTTGTCGGCAGTGCGGCGGGATTCGTTGCAAAGGTACCGTAGAAAAGCTGCAGTGTCCACCACAAGGTCAGAGCCCGCATGCTTCCAGTCGATGCGCGACGACACACCGTACAAGGCTGGCTCCGTGCGAATGTAGCAGTGCCAAGTCAATCTGGAGATTGCGGCTAACAGATCAAAACACGTGGGTGTCACTCGAATGAGCGCTTCAACTTTCAAGAATCAGAAGTTTCTCCTGTAGGCAGTTTGTTTATGCAAATATTCATACATCCCCTTTCCCTACTGCTTCCTTTCTCCTCTTCACTGCGTCTGCATCTGAGTAGTGCCAGGTTATTTTTCCAGCAATTCACTTTCTTGCCTTGTCGTGCTTTACACCAATCAGCTATGGTGAACACTTTTATGAGTGATGTTTTTTGAGCACCTTCTCAGTTGTCTCCTTTTGGAGATCCTCGATGCTCTGATTGCTGTTTTCACCCTTGACAGCTGCCTCGGAGTCCGTGTGATGGTCCGAGTCGATTTCCTGGGTACCGTGCTTTGCCTTTTCAGCTTGTGCTTTGCCTGCTTCATTGGCAGCTGGAGAACCGTATGATCGCATCAATGCTGGGCATCGAGAGAATGCGGTGGATCGAGAAAAGATGGTCCTGAGAGCAGTAGACATGATTATGGATATGATTGAGACAGTAAGATGGGGAGAGTCATGACAAGCAAGTAGACAATGCAAGATCGAGGAGAAGCACCGAGACACGTGCTCACCCCAGTTCCGATCTTTTGACGTCATTCATGAAGTGTAAACACTTCAATCACTCGCATACAATCAGAAGAGGATGATGTTCTTCTTTCGCTCTGGCAGACCGCCTGAAGCAGCCACGTTGAGTGGCCAATGAGTAAATTTCGTATATTTGTACAATCACTTTTGGCAAGAATAGTATGATAACAATTGTACATGGCATAGCCTTGTTTGTAGGTATGATTTTTTGGATACCAAAACACGATTATAGTTGTTGTATTTAGTAATGACCTTGTACGAGTATATTCGCGAATTTTTGCTGGACGCTTCCGAACTGTGATTCATTTGAGTTTGCCATAGGAAAAGATAACCCTTCCAATTTGTTTCACGGCGCCAGCAGTTGCGCACTATTCAGCGGATGAATAATGCACTGATTAAAGGCTTTCATTCAGGTTCTTACAAGAATCTGCTGGCAAAGGAAGCAGAGGAGGATAAAGAACGCGAGGCAAAATTGGAAGCTTTGCGGAAGAAGAAGCTGCGTGAGGAAATCAAGCGCAAGCGTGAAGAGGAAGATGCCAGGAAGAGGGCACAAATTATTAAACAGGAGCGCGAGCAGGAGGAGGAGAAAGCTAAAGCAACACTTGAATCATTGGAACTGAAAAAGCAACAGCAGAAAGAAGCCGCAGATCGCAAAAGACCTTTGACCGCAGAAGAAGCAAAGGCACGTCGTGAAAAGGCAGATGCACAGAGAAACTCTGCCGGCCTTTCTCAAGCACGTCAACCATTGCCAAGCAAGACACTTTCCTCAAAGTACTCGAGTTTATTGGCAGCTGCACCAACCAAACTTGACACGACTTCGCCAGGACGTACGACATTGAGCTCGAGTAACACACGGGTCGCTGGAAAACCTCCTGGAGTAGTTACACAGACAGCGCTCAAACCATCGTTGCTCAGATCACACTCCAGTGGCAATTTGGCAGGTCGTAAGCTACCCGTGGAGCCTCTGAAAGCAGCTTCTGCAGTCTCTCAAGCAAGAGATATCCCTGGACGACAAGTCCAATCAAAGAAAGTCTTATCTAAAACCAATCTGGCTGCTGCAGACCTGGTGCCTTTGCAAAAAGTCAAAAGAGACTTGAGGACTATAGAGGAAATACAGAATGACATTCACCGTCAGAAAGGGAAAGATTATGCCTATCTGCAGAAGCCTTCCATGAAGGAGAGTACGGTCAAGTCGGCAACATCCACATCGGTGTCTTCAAGCCGGCTGCCTGCATCGATCACGAAGCCGGCAGCCTCAAGTCGACCATCCGCCCCGACGACGAGACCCGCTGGGAAACGTCCACGCAGGGACTCTTATGATTCAGATGACTCATTTCTGGATCGGCGATCTGCAAAAGCGCAATCTTTCGGTGGTGAGAGTATCTGGGACATTCTCAACCCTGGCAAAAAAAGAGATCTCTATCTGGCACGAGACATGGATTCTGATGAGGATATGGAAGCGAACGCCGATGACATAAGACGAGAAGAGCAACGAGCACTCAAGGCTGCGAAATTAGAGGACGAGAAGGAAGCACGGTTGTTGCGTGAACAAGAAGCACTGAAGGCTGCCAAGAAGAAACGATTAATGCAGACCAAATAATCCTGCATTTCCTAGCATTAGAGTAGTGGCAATGGGAGCAATAAAAGAACATTCTCACAAGGCCGAAGCACGACTGATACAGGTCATAAAATCATTCTATACTGCGGCTTTATGAATCTCGATCCCGTCTGGGGCATTCAGGGCGAGTTTGAACTCCTTGAATGCCAAAAACTGTCCACTGACGAGGAACGCCGTCATAAAGATACGTGGACCAAGACCGGACCAGATTCCCATAAATCCAGTCTGCTTCGCAAGCACGACGAGCTTCGACATGGCTGACCCCTTCCCACCTTGTCCTTTGTTGATTTTGGACAGCAGTGTATCTGCTGGATGCGAGAGGACTGCCGCCACCACACCGGCACCAATGCCAGACGTCAATTCAACGGCCGTTGACTCTAAATGAGTCAATGTCTGCTTTCTTTCCTCTCCGATGGATCGATAAATGACTTCATTCAACCACTCGTGCGTCGTGAATTGACCGATTGCATAGGGGACTTGTTTACAGAGGAGCGGCAAGAACCCACTATAGAATCCCTTCATGCCTTCTTCTCTCGCCATGCGCATGAATCCAGAGACGAGTCCAGAGGCATACTTGCGCTCCGAAACGAGCCTGATGCGTGTCGCTTCCAGGGGACACAATAAGACATCGGCAAAGAATTCAGCACTGGAGGAGGCGGAGAGGTAAATCAATGTCCGATTGGCGGTCGCAGACTCTGGTGTCGCAGTCATGTCGACAAAGGTCTTTTTGAAGTACTCATAGCCCGCGAATTTGGCACCGCCTTGGACCAAGTACCCGACGGCAGTCGCGCCGAAGCCAGTCAATAGAGCACGCGGTCCTTCACCCGCAACAATGGATCGCGCAGCGCGAATCATGGACGTGCCCTTGAGTGAATCATCCACCTGTATTCGCGTCTTGACAACATCGATCGGGGTCGCAGCACCGTGCGTTAAAGTACAGCATAAACTTCCAGCCGCAAAAACCTTGGCGTAGTCGCCAAACGTAAAAATCGGCGTTTGCGAAGCAGTCGTGGCCATCCTGTGACGCTTCCAATGTCGGCCGTGTGTCGTTCACAACAACAACACAAGAGGACCTGCACGGATCAAGGGCAAAGAAGCCAGTTGTGAGGAACGGGAAGAGAGCCGGAAACGGATGACGTCAAAGGTGGGATGAAATGTGGGCGTTCTGCAAATCACGGAAATCCAGAAAAATGGCGATAAACAAAAGCTCCCACCGATTGTTTCATCATACAAGCTTATATCATATCATACATCCATATCTTTCCTGGCGAATGTGACACTCTTGATTGAAACGGCAAGTACTCGAACGACGAAGCGCATTGCCTGGACTTTATGGGTAATGCCTGACCCAATAATCGACCAATCTTCTCTTCACTTTTCGCGTGTCTTAATGGCCGCACAGGCCGAGGCGGCGGCAGTAGCGGTCGTGATGAGACTGGTGCTGCGCGACAGATGACAATGTCGTCGTCGTCGTCCTGCTGCTGCTGCCTTGGCACGGGTGGAAGTGGTGTCCTTGGGGGCGACATCTTTGAAAATTGCGTAGCAAACAAGTCTACTGCAGGGACTGAAATGTTGCGCAACGGAGATTTCTTGCTGACTAGAGGCGGAGAACGTTTTTCGGCAACTTCAACGAAAGCGTGCTCCTGAATCGTGTCGAGAACGATAGTGATGGGGGACAGGAGCGACGGCCTAGTGCGGCCTCGTCCGGAATGTGATGGAGAATTGAATTGTGAGCGTGGGCAAGTCTTCTCCCTGAAAAACGCCGGTAGCAAGTCAGGCTCTGACGCGTAGTTTGAGAAATCTTGCTCTGGTATTGTGGGAGAATCGCAGACAACTTGGGTAAACTGGTCTGGAGTGCACGGCAGCGTAGCTGGCCCATCGCTGTCGAAGCTAGAAACACTGCTGATGCTCTGCTCACTGACACTCGAGTGTCTGGGCGAAACACTTGGCGTGCTCGTAAGATAAAAGTCTTCTGACAATGACTCATTGCTGTTCTTGTACGGATTGTCGATCGAGAAGACGTACTCTCCGCGATCTTGTACGAAATATAGTTCCAGTTCAAAGGAGTCACTTGAATCGAACGGTGTCAAGCTTGGTGTCGTGACGACATCGCTATAAGTCGATGAGGCAGTGATTGGCGTCAGCGTCGGCGAAACGGCGCTGCTGTATCTCTTCTTGTCGATCGGCGGGACGATTTGAAGAGTTGGTGGTACAACACGAGGCATGCCGGGCCTTTGGTAATGAGCGAAATTGAGTGTAAATATTAGTGATAAAGTTTGGACAGCTCGACGTGGGCGAAGTGTTCAATCTTGTACATCTATGTCTTTATCCATATGTAGAATATGTCTCAACCACTTCTTCTTCCGTGTCGCTGACATCACGAGATGTCTGGTCTCGACATTGGAGAACAAAGGACGTGTAAAGACGCGACGGTGCCAGCGAAAAGCCACAGGCAGGACAGCATCGAAAAGGGGTTTGATTTCTTCAAGAACACCGTGCTAAGCAATCTCGACACGATCAGCATTGTCGTGGAGAACGCCGCCAGTCTGCCCAAATCGACTCGCGCATCACCTTCTTCTGCACTTGAAGTAGCGGAGATGGGTGAAGCCCGGTACTTTTCTTATGCATCGGGGATTTTTCTTTGTCTAGGACGGAAAAGGTGCCAGCCACCCTAAATGTCTCAGAAGTAAAATCTGGTCACAACTTTGCACCTTTGTTGATTTCCACAAACAGTGAATCGCTGTCAACATAGATCTCCCGATTGGGCCCTTCTACTGTGCACTTGAAGTTTCGTTTGCGACCTTGGACTTCTGTTATAGTTGTTCTGCAGAGCAAGATGCTAGGTGCTGGTGCCGGTTTCCTGTAATTAAGCGTAAGCCTTGCTGTGAATACGTCTACATCGTTGTAATATGCATTGGCTATGCTGCAGATTTCGTCTACCAACATGGCAGAGAACCCTCCGTGAAGGATCTTGCTATACCCACAGACACCCGACCCAAGAGAAACCAAAAATATCATTTCGTTCGTGTGCTCCTGATGACGACTCGCAAGACAGATGCACGCACGAATAGTGTCTGGAGTGTTGATTGAACGACTGAACAAGGAATCTTCCAGATCTGCCTTGACAATTCGCGACGGCATGCCTCTAACCTGATAAGCCATGTCTTCATCGCGAAACAAAAACTCTGTCCAGCCACGCTTGAAGATTTCCAGCTCTGCAGGCACCACAGGCTGGTCTATAATCATCATGATGCAGAAGGCTGAGCTCTGGCCAGAGCAGCAAAGCTTAAGCAAGCAGCGAACAACAAGAAGCGATCTAAAAGGTACGAGATGAACGAGATCCGCCAGATTTGCCGCTGCCCCAGTTTTTCCCCTCCTTCCTTCATTCCTTCTCTCGTTACAACACCAACGTCTCTGAAGAACAATTGACAGAGTCTGTCACCAGCAGCATGTCTTCCGCCTTGCCGTCCGCTCCCCCACATGATCTTGATTGTCTCACAGTCAAGGAGCTCGAACAGCATGCTACTCAGCGAATGACGAAACAGACCCGAGACTATTACAATGAGGGAGCAGATTCCGGCAGTACTCTCCGCGAGAATTTGTCTGCTTATGCAAAATACAGGATTCGGCCAAGGGTACTTCGAGACATTTCCACTATCGACACCTCAAGCACACTCTTTGGGCACCGCAATCCTGTCCCAATTGGTGTGGCGCCTACAGCAATGCAGTGTCTTGCACATCCTGATGGAGAACTTGCCACTTCTCGAGCTTGTCGGAAGGCTGGTATCGTAATGGGGCTCAGTTCTTTTGCGACTCACACGCTCGAGGATGTAGCGCGAGAAAATGGTGAAAACCCGTACGTCTTGCAACTCTATCTGTTCGAGGAACGAGAGCACACAATCAAGATGCTGAGACGCGCGAAAGCCGCTGGTTATAAGGTTCGTCTTGTCAAAGTCTCCTTCTTGTCGATTAATAAGCTGATTTTTTCTTTGTTTAGGCAGTATTCTTGACGGTTGATACTCCTATGCTTGGAAGAAGGAACCTCGATATCAGAAACCAATTCAAGTTGCCAAAGCCATACAAAATCGCCAACTTTGATGCGGACTCGAAACAAGCTGCGGTTGTTTCGGGTCAGACTCCTTCGAGTGTGGTTGGCCACTTTGATGCAAAAACAAAGAAGAGAGTGCCGCCTTCAGGAAACATCACTTTTCACACGCACGCTGCGAATCCGACACTTAGTTGGGAGAGTGACATCGCCTGGCTTAAAGAACAGTGCGGCAGTGAAATGGAAGTCTGGGTCAAGGGAGTCGCGACCGCAGAGGATACTCTCTTGGCCATCAAGCATGGAGTCGATGGAGTCGTCGTGTCCAACCATGGAGGACGACAGTTGGATGGTGCTCTTGCAACGTTAGATGCTTTGCCAGAAGTCGTTGCTGCTAGTGCTGGACGAATTCCGGTGCATGTCGATGGCGGCATCAGACATGGCACGGACGTCTTCAAGGCAATTGCCCTTGGGGCTGACTTTGTCTGGATCGGCAGACCTGTGCTCTGGGGTCTCGCTTACAAAGGACAAGAAGGAGTCGAGCTTTGCCTCAGACTTTTGTCGGATGAGTTTAGACTGTGTATGGGACTAGCAGGCGCTGTTACCGTCAAGGAAATCAACAAGGATTATCTAGTCAAGGTCGATCAAGCCGGATTCGTCTCGCGTCTCTGAGCAGACTCAGCATTCCTTCTATCTAGCATACTTGTAGACACGAGCACATGCCTTCTTTCATTCTGCTTGTCGAGGGCGTGACTGAACCTAACTAGATTCCATCATTCGCACTATAAATTTATGAGCTTAATGCACTGCTCGGCCGACCTCTGGTTTCTTGCGAAAGACAGTGTGAAAGAGATGGATGCTCCTTTTCATCGTCGCCTCGGAAATCGAGAGGGACAAACTGCTCTTCATGTGGGCATAATCACAAGCATCGCGTCTCTGCACTTTTTCCACACTCAATTGTCACATCAAAGCTCTGTATTTCCTAGCCTTTGCCACCTGCCTGAACGCTTCTTTGCAGCAAGAATTCCCTCATACTCTGCATCTCCAAATACAACATGATCTGACCTCACATCTCGAATCAATGATTGAATGAATTCCTTGTCATGCACATCAAACACACCTTGTTCGACCCAATAATGCTCCATACTGTTTCGCAATGATCCGGTGTTCAATTCTCCTTTCGTCTGCTCGAGCAAGAAGAATAAGAGGATAGGTATATTGTATTGAGACATGTCCAATTCATGCAAACAATTGAGTATCCTACTGATGCGCAGGAAATTATGTTGTCGACGCACTAAATTATCATATCTCTCGCGGTATAATGACGTACGCTGTATCTTGAATGAATCTTGATCGACTACTTGCATACCATAGAAATCAAGCATCAGTCCGAGACTAGCACGAAGTCTCTCACGAATGGTGGAAGAATGGCGCATCGATTCTATTTCTTGCGATTTGAGGACGGGTGCCAGACTATTGACGCCCGGTACGCGAAGAGGGAATATCCACTGGATGTAACCATGTGAGTCCTCGAGCTTTCCGTACGCGCCAAACCAGTATGCATGAAAGGCAGTAATGGTGACGTTGTCTGGTTGCATCGGAGTCTTGTCTTTATAAAATTCGAGCACTGATGCACGCATGGAGGAGGACATGTATTTTGCGATCGGTGCGAGATGGTGCTGCCTCGGTGTGTATATCCGACGACAAGGAAGTAGAAAAGTCAACGATGCCGGTCTCTCAATGTGTAGCTGCAGTCTCATCAACAAGATACCCCCCTGTTTTCCAAGACTACTTGTGTAAATGTATGACTGAACAATCTTATGGCTGAAACTTGGCAGCCAATGTGGGGAAGCTGCAGACCATGGCCACGAATGGCACACGCTAAGCTCAACTACTCGAGTGCAGCTTAGAAACTGCTGTACGGTCAACCAAAACAATCGGACAAACGTGAATAGCTCCACTGACGAGTAGGTGGATTTGAAAGGATTGAAAGTATGAATAAAGCTACCGGCCGAGTATTCTATCAGACTTGGAAATTGGCTGTTTCGCATGACCAGAAGTCGGCTGCTTCTCGTCTTGGCCACTCGTGTCGATCGCCAAGTTTCCCATGGCTTCCGCGCTGTCAAGCTTGGCAAGACGGGAAGAAGAACGCGACCGAGTCTGCAGCACTCTTAATCTCGGAGGTCGAACGAGATCATCCTGTACCTCTCGTACATGCTCGACTGCAAAAGGATCCTCGTCGAGGAAGATCGGAGTAAGCGGTATCTTTTGGTCATATGGTTCCGTATTTGAAGGAAGCTTGAGCACGGCCGGAACAGCTAAGGTCTGCGTAACCGTAGGAAGTGATTCACCAATCGTATGCCGTGCCTTTCTGGCTTTGCGAATACGATCTTGCCGCAATTGCTCATAGATAGTGTCATCAACCTCGAGATCGAATCCATCAGGGTCAAATCTTTTACGCCCTGAAACCACCCATTTGCAAGCCTTGATAAACTCCGCCACGAAATCTAGAAAATTAAATGCATCAACAACAAGCTTCCATCTATCTGTGGTTTTTCTGCAATCTTCCGGTACGTAGACTTTATAGGTGAATGCGGATATATGCAAGACTGCGAAAAATGCCATCTCTGTGCAAGTAGCAAGTGCGTTGAGTCCAGTCTGGATATCTCTAGCAGACCAATACTGGTTACGGTTTTTGATGACTCCTACTACCGCCAGCAACTGTAGTACAATGCTCTGCCAGAAAATGAGGAATATGACGAGCTTTATACAGGTCAACTTCATGAGAGGTCGATTCTTTTTTAGTGCAGGCTCTTCCTTAAGTTCCAGATAGAACGCCACGACGCAGTACATGGCGACGGCAACCGAAAGGCTTTGCAGGACAAAGATATAGAAGTTGCCGTATGCTGGCGACAGAGAGGTTTCGCAGTAGAGTTTATACTTATTGAGCACAATAGATAAGACAGCCAGAGTAGGTCGTAGTATAGCATACTGAGAAATACCAAAAGTAACGATATAATACCATGTGAGGCCATTCATGGGGCTAAGGTGGAATAAGCGTTGAACAAATTTGTAAGATAATGGCCATGCCCAGTACTCAATGTCGCGAAGCCGGAGATCGTGCTTAAGACCCCGGACATCCGGATCCAGGTAGGTCCTGAGGAGAAGAAAGAAGGAGCACAAGGCAAAGGCTTCATATGCTGAGCTTATTGTATTGTATGCCATTGCCCATGGATAGAAAACATAGGATAGCAAGGAAATTATCGAATATACAGGCAGCATTAGGAGAATTCTCGCGATATGTCGTTGCTCCCATGGTTTGTGGTAGTACGCTGCATGCATCCACAGGAGCCAAATGGCAATCGCGGTTGCGCACAGCGTGAAAGCCGCAGCTACAAACCACCCTATGTCATGCAAGGTCATGATCCATCTGCCATCGATGTACAGCTCTGGCACTCGGATGGAGACGGAATCTGTACAGCCCCGAGCCATGACTGCGTTGTACTCTGTCCGATGTCTGCGCTAACCAGATTCAATGTCACGCGTGAATGAAACGTTCTGAAATGGGACTATTGTCGAAGAGGGCCGCTGTTTCCTTGCGTCTTCGAGCAAAGCAGCATATTTTCCCAGCCGTGGTTGTAGATGCGCGAGTCCGTTCCGTTAATAATCCTGAGTATGTGGTTGATTACATGTTGTTTCAGCTTCAGGGGTAAATTCAAGCGTCAATTGTGCAGCTGACACACACCTGTCACACGCAGACCAACTTGTTTCCTCCCTTTCATGACACAGAGCTGATATTCACAAGAGATGGAATCTTGTCTGCTACTTCTCTATATTGTGCCTGTACATGACCTCTTCGTCTGGCGGTGCTAGATCACGCAGCTCCTGCGGTGAATCCATCTCAAATGATTCTCGCTCCTCATCTGGCAAGAGTTGAGAATCGTGAAGCTCTGAATCAACCATAGCTCTTGCTACGCATAAGGCATTCAGATGTTTCGCGAATCGTACAACAGGAGCATCGATAAGTCGCTCAAATATGCTCGCGAAGAAGAAATTGACGACGACCAGAATGCTGTACCAAGCGAAGGATGCCACCACAATCCCGAACTGACTCTCACCGGTAATGTTTACAAGGTTATGCTGTAACCAATGACCGCCAACATCTCTTATCCAGACATGGTTGAGGTACAAGGCAAATGATATTTTACCGAGGTATTGGCAAGCAGTGAGTTCCAAGAAGCTCTTGGCGTAAGTAAGCTGCGAGGTTGCGAGACACATCATGAGAGCTGCTATTGACCAGCCTGTATAATTGACGTCAAGGTTGAGGAGACGTTCAGGCGTCAGATACCACTGTAAATTAAATCCAAGTGCAGAATCCCCTTGCTCCAGCGGGCCACGTTGAGGTGCGCCTGCCATCCATAAACCTTGAATGAGAAAGAATGACCAAAGGACAGTCTGATACACTGGAGGCAACTTATCCAGTATCATTCTAGGCTGCCGAGCAAGATCGAAGGCTGCCAACAATATGCCGCAATAAAAACAAAAGATGGTCCAACAACCAGAAGCCAGACCATACAAAGCAAAGAACAATATTGTCAGATGTCTCAGTTGGGTGTCCAAATAGGACGTACCCAATATCACCAAATAAATCGCCATACTACCCACAAACTCCATGGGAATGGACCAGACTACAGCTTCATATTTGTGCATTAAATCACCACCATGTCTCTTGGGGGCCCAGTAGAAAAGGTTCAAGAACCTAAAAGTCTCAACAAGAAAGTGCCAAAGCTGATCCCGAACACTGCTGTAGTATGGAAGAAACGAATCATCCTCGGACCCTCGAAAACCGAAGCGAACAAGCACAAACCCGATGCAACAGCTGACCAAAGCTGGCGGGAACAATCGAATGCCTCTTCGAAAGACTGCAGAGGAGATGCTGCTAAATGCGCTCTCAAAGTCTCTCTGTCGAAGCCTCACCAATGTTTTCTGTGTCAGCACATAGCCAGAGATGACAAAGAACGTGCAAACCATGCAACGCCCAGAGTTCCAAAAGGTCCGAAGCAGTGGCAGCCTATAAAATTGTCTATACTCGGGAGTCGCACCGTAGCCCTGGTCACCTTCCACCCAAATGTCGGCATAATGGAAAATCAAGACTTCTAGCGCAGCTATACCGCGGAGGCCGTCCAGCCAGGCAGTCGGCCTGAGCTCGTGTTTCTTGGTACCGGCCCAACTTAAGGCGTGTGACAGCCCTGAGATAAGACCTTGCTGATTCGGATTCCCCCTCATAATATTATGACGAACAAAATGAGAAGTATAAAATTTGTTTCAGGGATGTGTCGCAGATGTGCTCCCTCAAACTGTGGTGTATATAGTTAGAATATACGAGAAGAGGCCATGACGTGCTGGTGTTGGGAGACCACCGTGCAGCAGCGTCCTGTCTGTTTTCTGTAGTTTCTGCTTGAATTGCAGCGGAGAATGAAAGTGTGGAGCAAAATATAAAATTCCATTTCATTGCCCCACGGATTGCGTGTAGTCGTGACATGGACGCATAGATGAGCGATGTACATGTCCATGATTCAAGAGTATAACACTGAACATTAGTCAGTCAGAAGTCAACGTGGTCTATTGCTTGTTATGGATGCGGCTGCCAAGCGACGTGCTGAGATTGAGGCCAAAAAAGCCAAGCTAGCAGAACTTCGCAGGCTTCGTGAACAACGTCAACAGAATCTGAGCTCGTCAGTATCGACAGCTGCTATTCCATCAGCAAGGGATCTCGTAAGTCGTTGCGCAAGGGCAACACGAATGTGCGACTTACCTTGATAGAGCTCTCCCTTGTTAAGAACAGAGTATCGAGCTGAGATTGATCAACTTGTGAACAGTCTTGTCGGTCAGGACCTTAAGGCGGACACGAAGATTCAACAAAGTGCTGATACACAGGATGACGATTCCGGGACCACGAACCCGGATTATCAGTCTGCTAGCGTCAAAGCTGGTACAGAGTAGGACTTTCCCTGCTGATCATCGAGAAATTGGAGCTGACTGAAGTATTAGCACGGTTGAGAACAATTGTGCGAGTTTGGACAACATTGACGAAAAGGGCAAAGCAGAAACAACAGAACCTATTGACCGTACAAGCGTAAATGCTGAAGTGAATCTCTCTATCCCTCGGCCTGTAAAGAAAATGGTCACGTACACGAAAGGCACTCAGACTCAGACGGATGACGAAAATCTGTCGGACAATGAGCACAAAGAAGAGACACAAGATGAGCTTACTGCGCGACTACGTGGTGAAATTGAGGCTGAATTGAGGTTGAAAAGCCTGAAAGAAGCTGAAGAGGTGAGACGCGTGTCTCAAGCTGCTTTGCCTTCGACGGCAGATAACATCATATCCAATATCCCTGAGGATATCGGTGCTGCTAAAGTGGAACCAAATCCTCAAAAACATGAAACAGAAAGGGCAGATCATGGACGAAATATTGATTACACTCGTGATATTGAAACTGAGCCTGTCAGCGATTTGGACGGCGCACTGCTACAAATTCACCAGTTCTCCAATGAAAGTACCAAAACACGTATGGTCACGAGCTTGTCGTGGTCACCAAACTTTCCTGAGCTTGTGATGGCATCTTACAGTAAGGATCAAAAATTAAGCAATAGAGAACATGGGCTTGTGCATATATGGAACACCAAGTCTCCCGACAGGCCAGAATTTACCCTGCACAGTCAGAGTGAGATTCAACAAGCATTATTTTCACCACATCACGCCAACATTATTATTGGAGGGAGTTATTCTGGACAAGTCATGATTTGGGATATCAGAGTAAAAGCACAGCCTGTCCTAACTACCCCCTTGACAGGCAAGGGCCACAATTATCCCATAACAGGACTTCATGTAGTTGGCACCAAACAGTCAAGCAGCATCATATCTGCAAGCAGTGACGGTCTAATTTGCATCTGGAGTCCAGATTTCTTGGCACAACCCCAAGAGAGCTTCGATTTAGCTTTGCCACCCCCCAACAAGGTGGAGGAAGTTACGCCCACAGCTGTTTCACATACGGCGGCAGATACTTCCACGTTCCTTATTGGTGCGGAGGACGGCGCAATGTATACAATCGAGAGACAGGATAGAGCAGGCGCAAAGGCAGGGGTCGATCCCAAGGTTGTATACCAAGGTCATGCTGCTCCTATTACTGGCGTGGATCATCACAGGTGTAAAGGCCTTTTAGACTTTAGCGACTTGGTCCTGACCACGTCACTGGACTGGTCAATAAAGTTGTGGGCAGTTCGTGCCCATTCTATAGCTAAAGCAAGCAGTAACCAGGGCACTATCTACCAGAGACCACTAATGGACTTCCAGAAAGATGAAGCAGTATACGATGTACGTTGGTCCCCTAGCAGACCTGGCGTGTTTGCGTGCGTGGACAGCGCAGGAGAGTGTCATGTTTACGATTTGTGTCAAAACATGGAGTCGCCAGTCGCCACCGTCACTCCCACAAGTAGAACAGAGTCGATCCAGGTGAGCAAACACAACACGGCAAATGCCTTGAACAAGGTAATATGGGATCATGAAGGGCGACTACTGGCTGTTGGTGGGATTGATGGTGCAGTGACAGTCTTTAGAGTGCCAGAGAATATCGGGGCCAAGGAGAGAATGACCAATGAACAATGGCACCATTTGAAGAACAGACTCAAAGCAGCTGGCAGATGATGCGCACGGATGCAGTGACCAACGATATAGCAATGTCCCGAGTCTGTGTGCCAGCAGTGGCCTGTGTGTTGTATGTGCACATTGAAGTGAAGGAAAACCCAGATTTGCCGTCGCTTGCGTTGCCGAAATGTGCCCGCGCACCACTTTCCCACTTCCCGTCGAATAAACTTGTAAACTTCTCCTTGAATCAACAATTCAACAAACAACCACACTTCCACACTCACTTTGTCCGTAGCAGTACCTTTTTAACGGCCACATTCACTTCCCTTCCCTTCACGCCGCTCGATTTGATCATAGACTGACTATCTCGATGCGCCGTGTCGCGCTCCTTCATGCATTTATATTGCCTATCTGGGGCGCACAGGTAGCTGAGCCGGCTCTCGATTTATCGTCTTTGGGACACGTCGCCCTAGGCGGACAGTTCTCTGGCATATCGATCTACAGTGATACGCTACAAACTGCAATACAACAAACTGGCACCAATGATGGTTTATTTCTTCGAGATTTGAATGGTGTCTATACCAACGTAGGACAAAGTGACGGTATTATCAATGCTATCTGTGCTCTCAATACTAGCAACACGAATTCGATTTTCATCGGAGGCAATTTCAGCACGATAGGCAACATTTCAACCATGAATATAGCATCATACGACACGATTACCAACGAGTTCTCTCGCTTATCGACTGGTGTTTGGGGAACAGTCAATACATTGCTTTGTGATGATCAAATGAATCAGGTGTATATTGGTGGAGCTTTTGAGATGTCAAATTCGACGAATGCTGTCATTTGGAATGCCACAAGTTCGAGGTTTGAGACAGTTCCATTCGGGGGTTTTGACGGACCAGTCAATACTATCGAAGCCAGCGGTACTGGCTTGATCTTTGGCGGTAAGTTCGACTCGATCGCAACAGAGTCGACGAGTTCTACGAACGCGCCCCAGCAAATCAATTTACAAACTGCTTTCGTATGTGGGGGTTCCATATTCATCAAGCGTGAATTAACGAGTTAGGTTACGTCGGAAAATCCTTACATTTTGAATCCGGGCTTTTCTGGTCCGAACAATATCCTATGTCCTTCTGGTCAAGACGGTCCAGGCCGAACTTGGTTAATTGAGGACAATCAGGCCGGATCGTGGTCTGCAGCTGCTAACTTCACGTTTCGCCCATCGAGCTTCAAGATATACAATACTCATTTTGGTGGCCGCGGCACGAAAGAATTTCGTTTCATCGCACAGCCGACAAACGGTATCATGAACTTGACGTACGTGGACCCTTCTACTGGTCAACAAGCGTACTGCGATGCTCGTTGTCCGCTCAGCGACTCTGTAGATGTGGAATACCAAGAATTCAAGTTTGTGAACGTCATAGAGATGTTTGCTTTTTCACTGGCAATCAGTGGCTGGTATGGCACAGGAGGAGGATTGCATGGTTTCGAGCTATATACCGAGGACATATATGCCTACGCAATTGATGCATACAACGAGCCAAGCTGTGCAAATGGCTCTTTCACAAGCACCTCCTCTAGCGTCGGTTCCTGGACCCCTACCATCATTGGAAATGAGCCTGGATTTTTGTCTGCAAATCTCAGCGGTCTTGCATTAAGTGAGGATTCGGTGACCTTCGAGCCACAGCTCGATCAACATGGGACCTATTCTGTCAGATTATATACCCCAGGCTGTCTACTGGACTCGAGCTGCGCTACCAGAGGAGGAGTTGTACTTTCAGTCTATGCTCAGCCAGGAGTTCCTGCAACGAATAGTACCATTTTTCAGTCAAACAATTACGACAAATATGATACCATTTATCAGGGTATTGTGGCTCCCGCTAGTAGCTCGTTCCGACCCAGAGTGGTTTTAAAAGCTGCTCCTGAACAATATGGTACGATCCTCGTGGTTGCATCGCGTGTCCAGTTTCTCGAGCTCTCTGCGTCCACCTCCGTTAATCTAAACGGCCTTTACGATTACAATGCTACAACGTACACAAGCTCACAGGTAAGCAATAGTACACTTGAATTGGTCGGTTCGCACCTTGGTTACGATGCTGTTATCAACACAGTCCTTGTCAATGGCTCTGTCACTTATGTGGGGGGCAATTTCACGAGTAATAACATCGCCAATATACTACAAGTCAACGGTGACACGGTGTTCTCTCTAGGGCAATCTGGTCTCTCTGGCGCCGTTTCGTCTATGCTCATCCTTGGGCAAATCCTCTATGTTGCTGGCAACTTTACATCAATTATCAATGCCACTACTAGTGCGCAGCATATAGCGGCTTTTAACACATCGTCAGCATCGTGGATGGCCGTAGGCGCAGGAGTCAATGCTCCGGTCAACTATATCTATAACAGTAACGGGCTTATAGGTATCTCTGGGCTGTTTACGGCACAGAATGCTTATGCAAACGTGCCTGCAGTTCCTGTGAATGGCACATCATTCTGGGATCCTACGAGGTCAATCTGGACCTTGTCCAATGGCAACATTGATGGGTCCATTCGATCCGTGTTACCATTTAAAGAGTCTCTATATCTGGCTGGAGCGATATACAGCACATATCAAATCGCAGCGCCAGGTAGCGTGGGTTTGCAGTCGACCGGAGCTTCTCAACACTTATCTTCACTAAATTTGCCCTACAATATCAATTCGAGTAATGAGAACTCGATCGTACTTACAGGTTCGTTCTATAATTCCAGCACGACTAGCTTGACGTTACTTGGCGGACACTTCTCAAGCATAGATTCGCAAGGCAGTGCTATCACCAATGTTGCATTCATAACAGCTAATAACTCTATTTACGGTCTGCCGAGCAACGCCATCTCTGCGGAATCTACGGTGTACAGTTCGCATATCGACGGTCAGAGGCTGCTGCTCGGTGGATCCATAACTGGTACTTCTGGAACTTCGAATCTAGGCGGTCTCTTGATTTACGATCTTGAAACACGAGCGCTTGTTAGTCCTCAGCCAGCAGCCCTACAGGGCACTAATGTCCAGGTCAATTCAATTACTACTAGACCTGGTGTCGCACAAATTGTTGTTGCTGGGAACTTTGATTCTGCCGGATCCCTTACCTGCCCTTCGATATGTGTTCTAGATCGAGCTACGACAACTTGGCAGCGTCCAGCTATAGGACTATCTGGCAACGTCTCTTCATCCTTGTGGCTAGGACAGAACATTCTTCTTCTAGCAGGGAATATGACTCTGAACGGCAGTGCTCAATACCTAGCGACGTTTGATTTTACAAGACAGGCGTTTGCACCGGTAACGAAAACGCTTCTGCCAGGCCCTGCTCTCACAGTTGTATCTGATACCAATTCCACAGATTCTATATACGTTGCCGGTCAAAGTACTGGCGGCTCAGCATATTTGGTAAAATGGGACGGCAATCGTACCATAGATCTCACTTCAGGCCTGGCAGCGGGCTCGGCAATCTACGATTTACAGTTTGTTCCCTTGTCAAAGAAATCAGTTGCAGTCAATTCAGTCATGGACGCCAAGAGGAATCTACTTGTCCTAGGAAACCTCAATCTTGATAACAACGGTACAGTCTCGGGGGCTTTATTCGACGGAGCTCACTATACACCATATCTTTTGACGAACACGAATTCAGACAGTCCGGGATCCATCAGGACCATCGTATCAGAACAGCTGATCTCATTCAGTTCTGGAGGTTCTCATCTTGCTAGAGGAGTTGTGATTGTTATCGCCCTTGCGATCGCATTGTTCATCACCTTCCTCCTCGTAGCACTTGGCATCCTTGCGGCCTTGATTCGTCGTCGCAGAGAAGGATATCGACCTGCCAACCAGTACATACCAGAAAAATCCATCGGCGCTGTGCCACCTCAGTCTTTGTTTGGGGAGCATAATTTCCAGTCACACAAAGCAAGAGCACCCAAGATATGAGCGATTCATGAGCAGGCCTCTGATCGACGTGGTGAAGCAAATGTCAAGTCGTGGCGATGCGTGTATGCATTATGATTTCTGTAGATAGCTTTCTGCCGCATCTGACCAATTCGCGTATACTGTAGAATATTTTAATTTTTCTTTAATTTCGGCGGTAAGTGGTGGTTCAAGTTCAGTTTTGGCTTCTCACCCGAGCAAGTCCATCTTGACAAAAGAACCTCGAGTGTTCAAGTCCCCGAGTCTCTAGTCATGGCTTCTCCTACAGTGAACGTCAGTCTTCTCCTTGGTCCTGTGGGTGTACGAAGAGTCTGATTTTGTGAATAGGTCTTTCGATATTTCGCCCTTGGCACGGGTCTAGTCTACGGCTACGTTCACCACAATTCGCTCGCGACAAAAGCGGAAGCGATGCGTCTCGAGTCGGCTTATAAGCACAAGGAAGACCTCATTACGAAAGCCAAAGCTGCGTACGCACAGTCAAAATTACCGGCGTCGAAAAAGACTGGCGACGGTAAAAGTACGTTTTTCCATCTTTTCTTTTCCTTTGGATGCATTGGCTGACAGACACTCTAGTTGTGCCAGATTGGGAGAATGGCACGAATTTGGATGATTACTTCAAACAAGTAGAAGCCGATGCCTAAAAAAGATTTCACCAACGATCCCATCATCTCATCCACCTACCATCTCATCATTTTCGAACCACGATACAGCCTTTCTTTCCGAACGAGGCGGGAAAAAAAAAGGGGTCAAGTATGGGTTTCACAACAAGACTCCATGACGTCCAAGTAGAAGAATGTACGGATCTCAATTGTCGGAGGAGTGCGACATGTCTCCTTATTATATAGATTCTGTGCTTTTCCCAAACAAAAATACAAAAGTTAAAAGATGCACGCGAAACGACCCGAGGATGATTTCATGGATCGCTCTTCCAAAGACGCAGTGTCCGGTCGAAGCCTGAACTACAGATTGACTCGCCATCGCCACTGATATCCACACTCATGACCTTCTTCTCTTCCGGTCCCACGAGCGACTTGACAAGTGTCCAGTCGTCTGCACTCCATACTTTCACTGCCCCATCATACCCGCTCGTCACAAAGTAGGTGCCACTACTACTGACTTTACTATCAGTCTCGTCCGTGCCATCATTAGTCGTCGTCGTCGTCGTCGTCGTCGTCACAACATTCGGTCGACCGTGTCTGTCTTGAAAGAAGCGTAGATCGGAAACGAGAGATTTGTGTGCCGGTATAGTGGTCATTGCGCGGACTTGACGTATATCCCAAATCTTGACGGTATCGTCAGCACTGCCCGTAGCGACCTGGTACCCATTACAGCTGAAATCAAGGCCTTGAATAGCCTTCATGTGACCATCCAAGACCATGATTGTTTTGCCGCTTCGCAAGTCCCATACACGACCAATGGCATCGAGTCCTGCTGTGGCAACCAGACTGCCGTCGCCCTGAAAGGCAATAGCGTAGACTTCATGAGAGTGGCCCTGTTGTAAGAGTAATTCAGTGGCCGTTTCGACGTCCCAGAGTCGCCAAGTGCCGTCAAAAGAAGCGGACCCGACATAGTTTCCGGAAGGATGCACTTCCACTCTTGCCACACGACTACCATGCCCTTTCATCGTTGCGAGTGGATCAGGTCGTGTCAAGTCCCATAAGCAGACGTTTCCTTCACCGCCACCTGTAACGACATTGAAGGTGCTCTCGGATTGAGTCAAGGTAGCTTGTGGATGCCACGCAAGACCAGACACTCGATCGTTGTGTCCAGTAACTTGTCTTGTTTGCGTGAGCGTATCTGCGGCAAAGAAGCGCAAATCGCCTCCCCATGAACCAGTAGCGATGACGGCACTGTTTGGCGAAAATCGAGCAATTGAAACAGGTCTCTCTGCTGCAATTTGTGATCCCTGAGAGACAAAAGTACGCAGTCGTGCATTTTGCGCTTTACGATGAGCAATGTGTTTAGCGAGAGGAATCTCGCGCTGTCTCTTTTGGAACCTGATGCGTGTCTGTGCGTGCGCGAGAGAATCCTTGGCAATGCGTCGTCGTGTTTCGAGTAGTTGTATGGAACCCGGACTATAATATTCCTCTTCTTCCTCATCTTCGTCCTGCCCTGCTTGTGTCGCGGATGTAGTGGCATGGGTGCCCAGTGATAGGAGATATCTGAGTCGATCTCGTCGATCGGCAGGACCCTCGCCAAATAGAATGATGGGTTCACCTAGTTCTCGCAGGCGCTGTTTGACGACCGCATCGTCCGTAGGAACAACGACTGAACGCGCATACTCTCTTCTCGTAAACTCTGACAGAGCTGCAGAGGCATCTTCACCATGAACCTTATAATTGTAGTCGGTCGCTACAGCAAGTTAGTCGACCACGTTTCACAAAAACACAAACGTAAAAGACTGTCGTACGAAGACTGTCGAAATCGAGGCTCATTCGTATCGCAGTGGGACTATAACACACAAATCAAGTCATGCCATGTCATTCATGGTCCGAACGATATACGCAAGTGCCGATGCAGAAACAAGATTTATGACTGAAATTTCTACTTTAAACGCCATTGACTTCATCCACAACTCATTCGTGCTGCGTCTGGACTCCATGTTTACTCGTCCGCTCACGAGCACGATCCGGAGTGCAGCAGCAAGCAAACCTCGTCCTCGAGTCTCCCCTACGATTCTCCGTTCAGCATCTTTATTCACAGCGTCCGTGGGTCTCGGCACATGTCCCAAACCGCGTCGGAAACAGAGCAACACGGAGACTGGAGAAGACGCCTACTTTATCAACATCACAAATAAAGATTGTACAAAAGTATGGGCCGGCGTGTTTGATGGAGTAGGTGGGTGGGCCGATATGGGAGTCGATCCATCCGTATTCTCGGGCGGACTTGCGAGGCACTGTGACGATGCATCAGTCAAGACACCGGATGCAACGCCCGTACAGGTCTTGATGGCAGGTTACGGTGCCGTACAAAACGACAACAGCATAAAAATGGGTTCTTCGACGGCATGCGTCGCGTCACTCGACATCACCACGGGGGAATTACAGCTTGCAAATTTAGGAGACTCGGGGTACCTGATTGTCAATTGTGCTGGGCAAGTAGTGCATGCAAGTCGACCGCAGACGTACTTCTTCAATGCTCCATATCAATTGGCAAAAATGCCAGCGTCAATGCGTCGCCCTGGATCATTGGAAAATCAACCACAAGATGCCGCCATTTCCAAGCACAAACTGGAAACTGACCAGGTCGTCATTCTCGCTACGGATGGCTTCTTTGATAATGTTTTTCCAAGCGATGCGGCTAGACAAGTGGCCGATATCGCTGCCAACACATCGTCAAAGCAAGCTATGGTGAACAATATTGCGCAGGGTTTGACTGAAAGTGCCAAACGCGCAGGGAAGAGCCGCAAGAATGGCCCATTTGCGGAAGAGGCAAAAGCACATAGAATGCGTTATGAGGGTGGTAAAGAAGATGATATATGTCTTGTTGTGATTGCCCTCGAGGTACCGACAACACCTAAATCAAAATTGTAGATGCCTGCGATGCTATCGCACCGAAAATTAATTGTCCCTACCTTATGTACGTGTACAGAACAAAATATTATGCGTCTTTCTTGGTCTGGGAGGCCTGGGCATCCTGGGCTGCCTGATTTTCAGATTGAATGCGAGCCAGTTCGGCAGACTCTTGCTCGTGACGCGCTTCGTTCTCCACCAGGCGATCGTAAAGACTTTTGCGTTTTCGCCATTTATATCGATCATCAAACCTGGGTAGCGGCTTATTCGGTGCTTTCGTCTCAGACTTGAAGTCGCGTGAATGTGAAAATGTACAAGACTCCCCGTGCAAGCAACGGCCCTGGCGGAAGTATTTACATGGCTTGCCTGAGGTTGTCCGTTCTTGCGGTACTGCTTTCGAAGATGTTCGCTCTGGCGCAGCCTCAGCTTCACTGTCGTCCGTGGTAGAACTGCTGTCGGTGCCAGACTCCTCATCACTGGGAGAGGAAGATGAAGATACCGTAGAAGCCTCGCCAAGATTGACGACTTCCGTTATTCCCTGTTCGTCGCCCTCAGCAGGGCCATCAGTGCCTGCGAAAGAACCAGACAGCGCTGCTAGTGCTACATCAAGACTCGAGGCAGGGACTTGCTGCGACTGTAAAGCATCTCCATGACGATTACCAGCAGCCTCGGGCGTGATTCTAGGTCCTCGCTGCTGAGGGATTTGTCGATGTGTCTTTTGTCTTTTATTTGGACGCTGCTTTACTTGTACCTTTGGCTCAGCCTTTTTCTTCTCCACATTGGCCTCGCTAGGCCAATTCCGTTTGCGCTCAGCTATCCATGCGGCGATATCTTCGGCCGTATCGAGCGAGATATTCGTCCCTTGTATTCGAGTGGCCGGAACGGCACTACTGTTGTGGGCGGTATGCGAATCGTGGGTCGCATTGTACGTGCTCGACAGAGCATATCCTTCGGCATTGTACTGTATAGGCTGTGAAATAGGCAGATCTA
The DNA here is from genome assembly GCA_000836195.1 of Taphrina populina JCM 22190. Taxonomy (NCBI): domain Eukaryota; kingdom Fungi; phylum Ascomycota; class Taphrinomycetes; order Taphrinales; family Taphrinaceae; genus Taphrina; species Taphrina populina. Next base: position 319,436 of record DF820094.1, read on the forward strand.
CTGGCGCGTGCATATCGACGATAGGGGGCGGATCCAGTTGCCTGACATTAAATTGTGTTTCATGAGGTAAATGCATTGCAGGCTGGTGGGAGTAACCATGGCTGATGCCTCTACCCCGGCCTCTCCTGCCACCACGGCCTCTACTCGCAGCTGCTGCGGAAGGTGGAGGAGGTGGAGCATCGTATATCCAGTCGCTGTTCATGATGCCCTGCCCTACAAGAGTCGCAATAAAAGAAAATGAAGTCGCGTAGTGGTGCAAGCGGAGCTCAATATATTCTTACCCAGTTCCCCCAGTTCCCCGCAATATAGCGTTTCTTCTTCTTCTTCTCGCCTTCCACAAGTTGCTCGCGAGTAAAAGAACAAGTAGATTTAATGGCCAAGACGTTGTATGTCCAGCTTGTAACTGTCATACTCGCCCTCGTGGTAACGTTTGTTGTCCCGAGGGTCAAAAACCTGAGGGTCATGCTGGGCCATAGCCGCTCTAACTGGACTCCAAAGAACATTGAAACGTGTCGGCCAATGTACCCGAACGAACTACTGGCCTGTGAAGATATGAACCTTCATATAGATGGGACTGACCGCGTCTTGTTCCTTGCATGTGCAGATTCGATGCAGGATCGAATCGACTGGTTTCCTGCCCTTGGACATGTGAGTAAACCGCGAGCTGGTATCAAGGACAAGTTGTACGCATGGGATCTTGTCACGGACAAGCTGACTCAGCTTTCTCTCGACACGTGGAATAGTGACTATATCTCACACGGTATCGATGTGATCGCCACAAGCAAGCCAAAGGAAGTAGCCATTTACGCCGTCAATCATCTAACAACAGGATCAGTCATTGAAAAATTTACGCACACGATTGGTTCGGGAAGGGCAGACCATGTCAAGACGTTTGATGACCAAACGATCGTGACGACGCCAAACGATATTTATGTTGCAGATGAAGCAGATGACTTTTTCTACACCACCAATGACCACGTAAGGAAACCGCAGGTTTTCAGCCTCGAACCGCGTCGTTAATTTGTGCTGTAGAAGTTCAAGACCGGTATCCTACGTGAGATGGAGACCATGTTGCAGTTCCCAACAACGCACTTGTCCGTACACTCCAACAGGCACGGAGGGTATCGCATTGCGCAAAGTGGTTTGCAAAATGTGAACGGTCTTGCTGGTGACAGGAATGGTAACTTTTACATGAATCATATCAATGGCTACGTGTCTGTCCTTCAGCATCAGCCCGATGGTAATGTCACCCTCGTGCAAAAGGTGAAACTAGGTCACGCAACTGACAACCCATCATTTTGTGCAGAGACTGGTGAACTCATCTTGAGTGGATTTCCCAGAGCTGGAGAGATCGCCTCCTTTGCAAAACACCCTCACAAGGAAACCGTCGCTTCAGTCCTGACTCGAATCAACACTGAACATCTCGGCTCCAAGTTCTTCGGATCGGGTGCATCTAATGTAGTACAACCGCCACTTGATGAATTCTACCTCGATCCAGGTACTGGTACCACCAACATGTCTACGACCGCTGTAGTTGACAAAGCAGGCGATTCTTGGTATATCACCAGTATCTTGTCCTTCTCCGTTGTAAAGTGTACCGGGTATGCCAATACTTATTAGCTTATCGAGTAATGGGTACATTTGATAGAGTAGATCATTCCAGCAATGTCTTAACCGTACGTGTCGTCATATTCTTCTTCACTGTCTTCGATGATTGGCGCCGTGGGCGGTCTGACATCTGCTCGACACATTGGGCAGGTCGTATGGAGTCTAAGCCATATCGAGACGCACTCTAGATCGAATTCGTGTCTGCATCGCAGACTAGCCACTAAAGGATACTTGTCTTCTAAGAACGGGGTTGTACAGATGGCACATGCATCATCTGGCTTCATACTTGACTTGGGCACTCTGTCCAAACCATCCAAGAATTCTTGTTCTACTCCTTGACTGTGTTCCTGAGCAGAAGCTTCTGTTAGCAGTTGTTCAATCATTTGTGTCAGCATTGGACTGGAGCCTGTATCGCGGGTCTGCAGTGCCTGAGCAAGATTCAGAAAGAGTACGGGCGTGGCTTGCTGGTCTCCAGTATGGCCACTAAACAAGGAGGCCAACAATGGGTCATGGCGATCGAGCCTGGAAGAAGCTCCTTGATCGCTCGGACCACGCGTCTGTTCTGCGGCATAGCTCGCATGATCTTCAGCATAAGATGACATTGAGCAGGTATGATGAAAAGGGATGAAGGCAGCAAAAGACACGAAGACGTTGCAAAGCGGCGGCGGTTGTGGTCGTCGGCATCATTACGACACACTTTTGTGTGGGACGAACATTTTAGACAAACTAGTCGACATCTTTCACGAGCGCATTCCTTCAGTTGATGCCAGACGCCAGTCCGTCACCCATCGCAGCACTTCTTGGATCATGCCTAGGTATCGCGCCCTCAGAGACGCTAGCGCAGAACGTCATTCGACTCCACAACTCTCAGCCTGGTATCGCACACTTCTCAAATGCAATCAAAGCCTTTGGTAAATTTAGCGATGCGCAGTGCAAGACAATTTACGATGATGTGACTCGCGAACAGAGTGCTCCAAAAGATGGGACCAAAAAGAATCTTCTGACTGAGCATGTCAATGAGCCCAGTAAAAGCAAAAACGTACCTATTGCACCGGCAAACTCTACCGAGAACAGTCGAAAACGCAAGCTCATTGACTTGAGCCTGTCGTCACACAAGGAGGAAGGCGAACATCTTCAGCTGCAAGATTTCAAGTTCAAAGTGCCTGAAGTTCGAAGTGATCGCCAGCACCGTCAGAAGAGAGCCGAAACACCATCGCATGGTGGAGGGCTCTCGGCAGAAGCCAAGAAACGTCTAGAGGACCATCGCGCCAAGCGTTTCGAGCAAGTAGATCCTTCTAGCAAATCAAGCATGCTTGTCGCAACGCAGTATGCGGCAGGCAAACATGCCGATATGCTGGAAAGAAGTGATTGGCGACGGCATCAGGGTCCAACCTCGTCTAGCAGATATTCCGATTCATCGAAGACTCCGTCTTTTCACTCTGCAGGATCGGCTACGCCACGAACGTCTTCCTGGGCTGGCTCAACACCCCATCACAGACAACTCTCTGAGCTTCGAAGCGATGAGGATCTAAACTATCCGGAAGAACAAACGACAGACTATACTCAGGAAGCAGCACGACTTGACCGTCAATTCTACACGAGTGAAGAAAATACTATAGATGAAGGGTACAACCCATTTAATACCTCCTTCATGGAGGACTCGGCAAAGGAAACGGCCCTTGTTGCTCGCCAGCAGAAGCGAATCAGTGCTATGGCCGCCGCAAAGAGTGCCGACAATGATTTATGGGAAACGAAGCAAATGAGACAGTCCGGACATAGTAAGCAAGCGGCTGTTGACTTAGATTTCGAGGAGGAAAATGAGACACGGGTTCATCTTCTTGTACACGATCTGCGGCCTCCGTTCTTGGACGGTCAGCAGCAATTTACGTCTCGCAAAGAAGGCGTGTCTGCTGTGCTCGATCCACAAAGTGACCTTGCGGTCATCTCACGCAAGGGCTCGCAACTGGTCAAAGACCGTAGAGAGCGCAAGGAGCGCGAAAAGGCCGCTGCTAAAGCTGCTAGCATGGCTGGAAGTGCTCTTGGAAACCTCACTGGTGTCAAGGATACAGAAAATATAGAGGATACAATGGACAACAATGGAGTTGGACAAGATTCCAAGTTTGCTTCTCACCTCAAGAAATCAGCGGGCTCGTCCTCGTTCTCTCGTACGAAGACTTTGTCACAACAGAGAGAATATCTGCCTGCTTTTGCGGTACGGGAGCAACTTCTTACCGTGATACGTGATAACCAGGTCATTATCTGTATAGGAGAGACTGGGTCCGGGAAAACGACACAGTTGACACAATTTCTTCGAGAAGATGGATATGCCAAGTACGGCCTGATAGGATGTACTCAGCCTCGTCGAGTGGCTGCCATGTCAGTGGCCAAACGTGTTTCCGAAGAGATGGGGGTAGAGCTTGGCAAGGAGGTGGGATATGCAATACGTTTCGAGGACTGCACGAGTAAGGAGACCGAAATCAAGTACATGACAGACGGTGTGCTGCTTCGCGAGTCTCTTGTTGAGCCTGAGCTTGACAAATATTCGTGCATCATTATGGATGAAGCTCATGAACGTGCGCTGAATACTGATGTGCTTATGGGACTGCTCAAGAAGATTATGGCTCGTCGGAGAGACCTGAAACTCATTGTAACTAGCGCAACTATGAATGCAGAAAGGTTCTCGAACTTCTTCGGTGGCGCACCTCAATTTACGATTCCTGGAAGGACATTTCCCGTAGACGTCCTTTATGCCAAAAGTCCATGCGAGGACTATGTAGACGCGGCGGTAAAGCAGGTGCTCAACATACATCTTAGTCAGCCAGTCGGCGATATTCTGGTCTTCATGACAGGGCAAGAAGACATTGAAATTACTTGTGAGGTTATAGCGGAACGGCTTGCGCTACTAGACAACCCTCCGAAGCTTTCCATTCTTCCTATATATTCATCTATGCCGGCAGACTTGCAAACCAAAATATTCGATGCTGCTGAAGCAGATGTTCGGAAGGTTGTCGTAGCTACAAATATTGCAGAAACCTCCCTCACTGTTGATGGAATCATGTACGTGGTGGACGCTGGATTTTCAAAGCTCAAAATCTACAACGCGGGAATGCAGATGGACACTCTACAGGTGACACCCATATCGCAAGCCAATGCGAACCAGAGATCTGGCAGAGCTGGAAGGACCGGGCCCGGTACAGCTTATCGACTTTATACTGAAGGCGCATTCCGAAATGAGCTTTATATGCAGACCATACCAGAAATTCAGCGGACCAATCTCGCCAACACGATTTTATTGTTGAAGTCGTTAGGTGTCAAAGACTTGCTAGATTTCGATTTCATGGACCCGCCGCCTCAAGAGACTATGCTGTCCTCCCTCTTCGATCTCTGGGGTCTTGGTGCTCTTTCGAATTCGGGTGATCTTACAGAACTTGGCATGCAAATGTCAGGGTTTCCAATGGAACCGTCCATGTCCAAGCTAGTGATTATGTCCGAGTCGTATAACTGCATGGAAGAAATGCTCACGATAGTGTCCATGCTATCCATTCCGTCTATCTTCTACAGGCCCAAAGAACGGGCTGAAGAATCTGACGCGGCACGCGAAAAGTTCAGTGTTCCCGAGTCTGATCACTTGACTTTATTATACATTTATCAGCAATGGAAGATGCACAATTACAGTGATGGATGGTGCACCAAGCACTTCTTGCACGCAAAGGCCCTGCGGCGAGCCAGGGAAATTCGAGCACAGTTGGCGGATATTTGCCAGAAGCAGAAAATGCGAAACAGCACTGCAGGTTCTGACTGGGATATAATCCGAAAATGCATCTGCTCCGGCTACTTCCATCAATCTGCTCGCCTGCGAGGAATTTCAGAGTATGCTAATTTGAGGAGTGGTATGACTTCATCTGTGCATCCGACTTCAGCACTTTACGGTCTTGGTTATTTGCCCGAATATGTAGTCTACCATCAGATTATGCTCACAAGTAAGACATTTATGTCTACAGTCACTTCAGTGGACCCATACTGGTTAGCTGAATTGGGAGGCGTCTTCTTCTCCGTTAAGGAGAAAGGTTTTGGCTCGTTGAACAAGAGACAAACAGAGAATTCTATGAATAAGGCAATGGAGTTGGAAGTGTCTATAGCGAGGGATCGAGCTGCCAAGGAGGCTGCGGAACAGGTTCAAAGAGAACGCGAAGAGAGAGCCAGAGCTGATGGTGGAACCAGACTAGCCACACCGGGGATGAAGAGACCCGGTACGCAACACATCGAGAGGTTGGGAAGTTCCGTTGTACGACCAGCTAGTGCTAGACCCAAAAGTAGTGTTATCAGACCAGGAACTCGAGGTGCAGCTACACCACGATATCATGCGCCGTAATTCGGTCGCGAAAATTAATGAAACGTACATGTCGAGGGAACGCAACAACTCTGTGCCCACTCAAGCTATGATTTGTCTCGTCTATGAAGGAAGTGTCTGCAGCTGCATCCCGGGACTAGATTAGAGATGAAAAATGAGTCACACTATATATAGAAACTAGAGGACACGATGAACAATCTTCGGCGATTCAGGAATCTCTCCGCATATGATCATCGCGGTCCTTAGTAGCTACATAGAGTGTAACGCACATTTTATGTCTGGTTTCTGTTATCTCTTTTGTAAAACAAATGTATCGCAGGTAACGTCGAAAGTTCCGTGCCTGGTGATCAGACGAGCATAAAAGAAGGACACTGCCATACGTGAACAAGCGCAAGCGACCATTGGCAGACAGGTTGCGAAGTATCGATGAAGAGAGTCAGGCCTTGGGTCATGTACTTTTACAACTCCAGCACAGCATCAATGTTCAGCAGAAGCTATAAGTATAAAATAAAAAGTCCGCATTCCACAGACTTTTGCGACTTCCATATTACTTTTTGTAGACAAAAGAAACAATCTTCACAAAGGCTGTTTTCCGGTAAGCTCGATGTCGCAAGTACAGACAAACATCTGACATGCGACCATGCGCGGCCTTCTGACATGGCGTGACATTGTGCGCCTGCAATGTTCTAATATGTCCTTACATAATGAGGATGATGTGTCTAGTGTAGCCAAGAGTGTAACATGTGGATGATTCAGATGTGGTCGTTTGACATTCCTTGTTCACCAATCTCGATCCACTTTCCGTGTCAGCTGCAGAGACGGTGGCATCTCCTTTAATACTGGCCCTCCATTCAAACGCTCCGCCCATTCTTGGTGATCATGCTGATTAGCACAATTGCTGAATAACTGTGTTTGTCAATTGGACACGCTTAAAAGGCAAATAAGTGGGCGCAAAGACCGCCGATGGCGGGCGTCTGAAGCTCGACTACCTATTTTGACCTAAGCGGCGGAAATGGACCCCGCCGTTGTCGCCCTTCACTGCAGGTGCTGCAGGGTCGAGAACTTGTACTAATCCGATACAAAGTTTTGTGGTGGATAGTCCTCAGCCTCATTCATCGCTGTGGAGAAAAGCGGGCCAGGTAGCTCCACATTTGAAATTAGATTGATTGATCCCCGCATTATGTATGTTCCTGCCCGGCTGGCAATCACCGGGACGACATTATCGTGTTTATACACATATGACCTTTAGCCCTGCAATACATAATTCCAGCACAATTTCACAGGTCCAGTACAATAGTGTGACGAGGTTTTGATCAGGAGCCATTCGAGGATAATAGCGTAGTTGACTCTTGTTGGTTTCAATTTTTCTTTTTATTCTTAAAGGGTTGAGTGGGTGATTGATCGGGTTTTGAGCACAGGTAATGCATCTAGATTCGACCCTTTTATGTGCCACCAGATAAAAACTGCGCAATAAGATAATCTTTGCGAGAAGAGCATGACAACAGGTCCTCCTGTGCTTCGTCAAGAGTTTTGAGCATGTCAGAATTCCTGTCTTTGCCCAACTAGAATCACAGTATACGTGTCCCATTCTTTTATCCAACCTTGACCGACATACGACAATAACCCTCCCAACGCGGCTGAGCAGTAGTTCTACCCTGCTGGTGTAAAAGCCTCAATGGTTCCACCTGGGGAAGTTGTCAAACAAGTTACAGCCACATTCCACCTCAAGAAGACACCCAATCACATTGTCCGTTTACGACGGCTGTTGTCACGCTACGCTATTAGGATAGAGTAGAATGACGGAGGCAAAGATGATTCTCTAACAACTGCTATCAAAGATCTATTGTAGGGGGTTCGGAGCAGACTGCTACGGCCCAAGACGGAAGGAGCTCAGACACACCCGTGTCTCAGTCCAGCGTGATGTCACATGTCGCGGCTAAGTCCTGCTGTGCGACCACAGTGTGCGCAACGTGATGTCGCATGCTGCAGCTAAGCGACTACAGTGT